>VWZY01002561.1:117688-197119 GCA_013399075.1 Chloroceryle aenea | reverse complement strand
TTCTATGGAGAGTATGAGCTGTTGGGAATATCATCTGTCAAATATGCCTCTTTCTTAGTTATTTGAAAATATTGAAGGAATGAGAGCTTTTTATCCCTGCTCAGTGTTTATGTTGGAGACATGGAATCAGAGCTGATACAGCTTATTAACAGAAATATAGGTAAATTAACGATCAAGCAGAATTTCCTGGTGGGCTTGACTGCAGCCATGAATGAAATGTGTTTGCTAGGGACACTCTCTTCTTCTTTAAGGTTTATGTGAGAAACTAGAACATGAGGTGCTGGAGCATGAATTCTTCAAAAGCAATACCAGACATATCTGAAAACATATCCTTGAGAATGGAAAATTTGAAAGGTTAAATGTTTCTAAGTCTTTAAACACAGAATTTCAGAATGATCAAATGTCTGTGTTTGAAGCTATTGAACACATAAAGATGCCAGATTCATGAGGCTACAACATCTGTTATTCATATAACTTCTGTGTGTGGATTCTGTAGGATGATTAAATGATTCTTCAAAAATATTGGTATGATAGGCCAGTATTCACATCAAAAATATAGTTGGCTGTTCTGTACAAATATGTAAAGAGGAGGAAAAATCCCCACATAAAACTTGTCTACAAAACTAGTTCTTGTGAAAGCCAAAACAAGTGACATTGAATATAAATTTTCAGAAAACATTTTAATTACAAGGCCTGACTTTCATAGCATACTGCTCTAGCTTTACATAGGTTACTGGTGGCTTTTTTGCCTGATGGATATATATATATTTTTAATTTTTTGTACTCAAACAGATTTTCACGTATAGCCATGCAAGTCCTTGGTCCCAAACATGGGATCATGGATGATGTTTCACAGTTTGGTATTTAGAGCATTATTGTAGGAGAAAAAAGAGGCAGAGGTGTTTGTACATGGTATTTACAATGGCTTAATCTTTGCTACTGTCACTGCATTAATAAAGCCTAAAAAAGCTCAGGGAATGTGCAAACTAGTAGCTGGACCCCCAAATTCACCATATAGGACCACTTTGAATGCCATGACATAGCACAATTGAAGTCAGTGGTTTTAAACATACGTGCTTTCTGACCCCTTTCAGTCTATTCAGTCTTGTTTGAAGAGGCACCAAGAATATAGTTCAGGCACTGAAGCCGTGTGATGGGTCTGGTTACAGTACATCACCAGTAGCCCATGCATGGCACTAATAGAGAGAGAGAGGGAAGTCTGCACTCCCACAGGAAAATTTCTAGGAGTTTACAAGTGAAAAAAAGTTTGAGAAACATTAGTAGTTGGGTAGACCTAGATTTCAAACAAAGAATAACTCGTGCTTAATACCATTTTAGTATCATAAGAAAAAAGAGTTTTCTTGCAGACTGGAAGGTCCGCAGGCTTTTCTGCTGCCTTCTTTTGGAGGTGTAGTAGCCTCAGCAGTAGCAGGTACCAACCTGCAGATGCAGGGAGTAGCACTTACCCCTCTTCTAAAAGTAAAATGTACATGAAAATAAAAATGCTGCTGATTAAACATTTTATTGGAATGTGACAATAATTATTATGCTGCTGGTTCTCAGTCAAGTTCAGGTTAGATATAATTTGATACATTCTGGAGACACTATTTTTTTTTAAAAGACCAAGAAATATCCATAATAGTGAAATAACCAGCTTGCTATATTTAATTTTTATAGTATGGGAGATATATTTGCCAGGTTTAGATTAGACCTGAATGGGGCTTAATTCTGAAAATTGCCATATCTGAGTGGTATCATTAAAGTATCACTGCAGAACACAGGCAGTGCATCAAACACTGCGTGGTCACATCGTGAACTGCTGTTCAGTTCAATAGCTGATACTAACCAGTGGTAGCAGGAAAATGGTCAAAAATGGCTAAAATGGTGTGCTTTAATGTTTTTGGGTTTATACTCAAGTAAGAAACTCTGACATGATTTACTAAGGTTAGTTTAATGTATCATTTTGACTCTAATGATTACATAACTCCCATGAGAGAATATCTAGATGCAAGGGAAATATATACTGCTTATGGTATAGGCAATTACACTCGTTATTAGAAATTAATGACTGTGCCAAATTTTGGACAGCAAGTGATATTTTGGTAGACTTTTAAACTTTTAATGAGAGGTAAAGTCTAATAAATTGGGCCCATAGCTGAGGACATTAGAATTAATTCTAACTTCTCCCATATACAGTTATGAACAGTCACTTTTTTAACTCAAAGTTCACCAGTGCTGCTGCATTTTGTACTTGTTTACATGCACGTGGGTTTACTTTCCACATTTTCTAGGCAGAAAATACAGTTCTAAATTATTCTTTTCCAAAGGAGAAATTTCAGATTTATCTCTTCCCCTCTGAAAATGATGGTTAATGTTAGGTTGTTGTTATGAGCATTTATTGTTTTTACTTCTAATTTCCTTCATCCTTGTTAAAGAAGAAATTTAGCCTGACAGATGGAAAGGAAAGAAGCTGATAATTTTAATTAGTAGAAGAGAAGCACATAAAAAGCTGGTTAAGGACATAGGAGAGGGAAGAATTTTCTTTTTAGGATGTTTTGAGAGGAATGAAATACAGACCTTGTTTAATGCAATAGGATTAAATACCTAATCACTAATGTTCCTCGTGATGGTCTTAGCAAAACTCATGCCAGTAACAGTGGTGAGAGTGTAGATTGGCCTTGGGGGAAGGGTTATGGACTTACACATTTTGTGAAATGTCTGTGCAAATGCCTGGTGTTGTCCTCCCTGCTTTGTTTATTTGCTTTTAAGTACATTCTTAACTCCATGGGAATTATTTTCTGAATATAATTGAACAGCAGGATTGAAAGTTGGCTTGGGAGATAACTTTCTTTAGTCACCTATTAGTTTTGTTTTGAGTAACTGGACCTCATGTGGTGCTAATGAGTCCAAAATCTAAGACTGCAGTTCCTATTTTGAAGACACTGTCTTCATCTTCACCTCATTCTAGGCTGGTTGTGGGAGGTTCTTTTGGAGGAATTGTTGCATCATGGAGCTGGTCATTACGAATGCTTTCCCGACTGTGGTTGTCCATTAAATTGACACCCCCTACGAGTTCTTGTTTTGTCATCTTGCCACAACGAAGATAAAATTTATGGAAGTTTGTAGTGCATATGGAAGTGGAGGAAAACTGAATTTTTATCCGCCTCCTTTTCTCAAACACAGGTTAGCGTGACATCTGAGGAAGAAAGGTGGGCTAGGGGCAGGGTGCTGAGTCCTGTGACATCTGAAAAGCTGGAGAGATAAAATGGAAGAGGAAGACAATAGAAAGTGAGCAGGCATAGCTGGAAAAAATAGAATGATGTAGGTAGGAGAAGAGACAGTCTAACATGAGAAGTAGAAAGATGGATAAAGAAAAATAATAAACAGAAAATTATATGGAGGTTATGATAGCAATAAGTAAGAACAGCTCGTTATTTTGAGTACTTTAATACACTGTCATTGCTAGAAGCTTTGGAGTCTCTGTATTTTTTTTTAAATATGATCTCTTGTTTAGGACAGAAACGAACTCAAAAGAATATTGCTGTGATTTGTTAAGAGATTTAACTGCTGGGATTAATTTTTCTAGATATTGTCAATGAAGCCAAAATAAAGCTAATTTCTGTGGAAGTTAGTCAATTCAAGGCTCTGATTCTCCTCTGCCTCCTCAGTTTTTGAAAATAGGACCAGTTGAGTGGATAGTAGCCCAGAGAAGAACCTTTCCATGACTTCCTAGCATCCTGCAGTTCTCATTTGCTGTATGACAAATCCTGCTTGTTAGTTTAGGTTAGGTAGAGAGGGGTGTTTTGAACCTTTGGTAAGTACTACTTTTGTTAACTTCTGCTAAATCTAGAGTTGGACTAAGGTGTTTTCTTTGTCTGAGTTGTCACACATGTAAATTGTTTTGAAGTCTGAAGTGTATTGAAATATTAATAAAATGGGGTGATACTGTAATTTAGGATGCTAGCTGTGCTTCACATGTGATCTGCAAAAAAAAGTTTAAATTCTCTTAATCTGAGGGGACAGATATTTCAAAGCATAAAGAGATTTTGTATCTTCTTAGAGATTGATTATAAATATTTGTTTTCACTGAGTAGTACTGATGCTTGTGTTTTTGCTATTTAGGGCTTGTTTTGGTCATCAGGATTGCTTGTTGCTATAGTGCTGATCTGATTCCTTGTAATTTTGGTAGTGAGTTGATTAAGTCTGCATGTTTCACTGTAGACAAAGGGATACACTTCTTCAGTGAAAGGTTATGTAACTATATGCTCTGGTGTTGATCCCTCAGACCACGGTGTTTGAAAATATTTTTCAGACTGGCAAATATTAAAGCCTGGTACAATAGCTTCAGCAGTGAAAGGGTGAAAATTTGAGGTATGGATAGTTTCCAACAATTTTGAGAAAACATTCTTTAATACTGAAAATATTACAGTGTGATGTAATTGCATAGAATTTAAAATTATGGATACTTTATTGCAAATATGTTTCCTGACTTCAGAGTGGTGTGTCAAAGCTTTGTCTGACAAAAGATGACATTATATAGTGATCAGGTACCAACCATGAGAGGTTTATTTTCCCTTTTTGCTCTTTTATTCTGACTACTCTCCCTTTTGATTGAGGGTGTTGAGAGCAGTAGGAAAGCAGATGTACTGTGTCTGCTCAAAGTTAAATCTATTCAATTTCCGTAAGTATTGATCCAACATTTGAAAACCAAACAAAACAAAAACCAGATACAGTTAAGCTTAATTCAGCTTCCTCTTAGTCTTTGCTTTTCCGCTATTAATGGATTGCTTGATATTTCCCACTGGACATTTCCTTTTTTGGTTGACATTTAAGCAGTTCTGAGTGTGGATGTAATATCACTGATTCTAAATTAAAAATTTAATTCCTGTAGTACAAGATGCAACTGGCTGGTGTTTCCCACCTCTCCACTTCTTAGTTGGATAGCAAGTGTGAAATGGGTTTCAAGTTGATGTTGATGGAGGTTCCGTGAGGATATCCAGCAGCTCTGAAATGTTTTGTTGGTCTGTGGTTGAAAATGAGAAGGCATCTTGGTTTGACTCAGAATTTTTAGTGCTCTGATAGGGAGTAATATTCCAATATTCTAGTTAGAATTCTAATGTGGTCTTTCAATTATTTATTTTTTTAATGGAGGAGAAAAAAAGTAGGTCCTCAAATATTTAGTACAGGTGAAAGTAAAAATATCACTACAGTTAGAAGACTATAAATAATCTTGCTGTAGGGCTTGGGGAGCAGTTCTGGAATAAAATGCACACCTGAGGCCTGGCCAGTGAAAAAGGAGCTGAAAATGGAGCACTGGGTGGTCTATCAGCCCACCACGAGTAGTGGCGTGGACTCCTCACTCTGGCTTCACGGCAGCAGTGTGCTGGGGAGTGTAAAGTAACCAAAGTCCTCAGTCTCCAGAGAAGTAGAAAGTCGATTAAAGGGGCAGGAAGGGGCAGGGGGGGTTGTCAGCAATATGTTGACACCAAGGGCTTCTATAGAGAATTGGTATTTCGGGGAGTCAAACACTTCAGGAAGTCAGAGTTGTTCTAGAAATTTTACATGTATAAATTCATGTCTTCATACAGACAGAATTGTAACATGTTGGGGTTTGGGTTTGGTTGGTTTTTACCTTGCCTATTTGTAGGTGGTTTGGATGTTCTTACAAAATAGAAACTATTTTGAATTCCCAGGCTTTTTGAGATTTCTCTTTCTTAAAGAAATTTCATCTTTTCTTTTTTTTTTTTTCTTTTTTTGGCTGAGCTAATAGGCTCATTTTTGCTCCCTTTTGTATCTCCAGTTTAACTTTTTTTTCTTGCTTTTAATCTTGCTCTTTATTGGAAAAGAAGCAAAACATTGAGTGAGTTGCAGAGAAACATACTGCTTAACTCTTATGACACTTTGTGTAACATATGGCATGTTACACATCATATCTGTCTTTTTTATAAGTAGTTCCCTTAAAAAATAAATGATGATAGCAAACTGACATGTGAAAGACAAACATGTAATGGTGATGAAGACCATTTAATGATTAGTAGGGAAGCAAATATTTATTGAAAATAAAAACCATGTCTAAAGGCTCTAATGCTGACTTTTTGAAACACTACCATGTTGTGGTATTTGCAACACTGTATGTCCTGTACAGTAGATATTGTTTAAAATTGCTTGGGAACTGGAGCTTGCAATTGTGAGCTTGGAATGTCCTGCAGATAATTAAGTTGTGGTCAGGCTTTAGAAAAATAAAAAGTTCTCGAACTATGATTTTATAAACATGCTACAATAACATTTCTTTATATTTAACAGTTTCTTATAGAAAGTTGATACTCTCACAAGGAATTGACTAAAGGTAAAACATCAAGAAAAAAAATTAAATTAAAACTTCACTTAGGATGTTGACAGTTGGCTTGTAATATTAAACAGATGTGTGTGTTCTTGGGATATTCTTTCAGAACCTTATTGCGTGCCCATTTTCAAGTGACAGCTACAAATTTTTGATTAATTTAAAATTCTCCTTTCTTCAGTTGTCTTTGTTACATATTGTTTTCTTTGGGTCGATTCAGCTGGACAGTATGATGCATACTGTAGTTTCTGCTGTGAATTCAAGGGAAAGTGTTCCTTTATGTAGGCTTAAATCGAGGCAGGCTCATTTAACTATATAGAAAAATTATGATATATATGCAGAGTTTCTTGGGTGTGATATTACCTTTGCCTGTGTGAGTAGGGCATTTATTGATTCTGATTGTGGATATTGGCCTCTTTAGCTCCTAATAAATACTGCACATAGAAGTCAATACCAAAATAAGGTTAAGGTATGTTTTTAAATGATGTAAGATAAATGAAACACAGAGGGAATTGTCAATTAAAGGAAAAGTGTATAGCACAACTAAAATGACAAAGTGCTTTGTCCAGTACTGATGTAAACATTTTTCAGAAATGATGGTTGTAGTGGTAGGTCGTTTTGTTTTGTTTTGTTTGCTATAGCAGAGCTACAAAAATGATCTTAAGCCTGAAAATTCTACTTTGTGGTGAGAATTTTTTTCAACCTGTTTTGTCAGGGGACATGATCAGAATTAAAAGAGTCTCTAATTTGTTCATGGATCTTACAGAAGAGCAAAAATAAGATACAGTGCTGGAAAAAGTACACCTTATTGGTGGTGTGATTCATCTGATCCTTGATTTGGTGGTTTCTGCATCACTTGAAGTCTGTGACTCAAGTGCATATATTCCAAATACATATGGTACTCAACAAGTAATGCAGGAGTTAATGCATAGGGATGGCTCAGGAATTCCTTTTTACATATGGGATACGGCTTCGTACCAAAGCAAAGAACTGGATACTGGTTTTCCAAATCCCAGACTACTGCTTCAGTGACCTATGACTCTGATCAATCTGACCTTAGACTGTGTGAATGTATGAATGTTCTGTCTTCATTTTTAATAAGTGAATTTACAGGAAACAATATGTTAAAGTATTTCTAAAATAAAATTGTCATATTAGACTTAACAGGGTGCTTAATGTAGTATCTGCTACAGATGTTAGTTACCATGAAGTAAGCAAACAATTGATTTTTTTTTTTTTCTGATTTCTTCCTCACAAATTTCGGAGGATGAATGGATGTACAAAGACAATATTTATTTTTATTTTTTTAAAGACTGAAGGAGTCATTAACTATGTGAGATACTCACTGATGAAATAATACTACACTGCTGGACTCTGCATACTTACTCAGTTTTACATATGTGAATTGGATATCTCCTTCATTGTTAAGGATTTGTGTAAAGACAATGATAAGCATAATGTGAGTGAAACTGGCTTATTGAAAGAATACACTTTACTTCTCTTAATGATGTCGTTTCCAATTCCTAAGATTCTTAGCTTGCTGTGGAAGCCATTAAAGTATAGATGTGAAATACATCTGTGAGCTGTTACTGTTCCTTATATTTTTGAATGTGATGTAAAGGAATGTTTAGAAAATACAGGAAAACGCTTCTTAGAGATAATACAAAGGTGAAGGGGAAGAAAAAAGGAAAAATTAGTGAAGAGTTAATTAGTTGGTAAAGTATGTGACCTCAAATTCTTACATTGTATTTATGTTGTTCTGTCTTATGGCGTAGAGGATGCATGATGCTGTGGTCTGGCTGTTTACTGTTTCTTCACAATTTATTGTCTGAATAATCGCAGTAGTTTCAAGAGTGGTTTGTGGGCACACACAGTACACTTGAAATACTTACTATACTTTTATTTTGCAGGGAAAATATGACACTTTTTGAAGGAAACTTTTTTTTTTTTTCTGGTTGCAATGAATGTAATGGAGTTTTTCTATATAGCTTTTAAATGTGTGCTTGTTTTTGACACTAACAAGAACCAGAAGTTAACTGTTTTTTTAAATTTGTTTGCATGTGGTTATTAGTGATGCTTTTACATTTAAAAGAGAGCTACTATTGCAAAAAAAACAGTTTTTTTTTTTCAGACATTTTATGGGTTGACTGTTTTTGAACATAATCATTTGTATCAATCAGTTATCAATACAGTGGAAGAAGTTTCTTCTTTTAGTGAGACTTGAAAGTTGTAGGCAACATCTTCTGCCATAGAAGGCATACAGATAACTGTTACTAGCATGCATCTTTCTGCTGGGGCTTTGTGGTTGTTGGTTCTGACTTTAGGATTTGTCGCTTATGTGGAGTACTTTTAAAATAATCTGAATAAAATGCTAATCATGGAAATCATGCAAGATAACTTGCTATGCTCTTAAGCCTTTTTTGTTAGCACACTTGGAGACAGAGGGAGGTAGTACTAACGTATTTCCTATTGGCCTTATTACCAGTGCTTAAATACTAAATCTCTATCAGAACAACTCTATAGGGGTCTGATCCTACAAAGATAGCTGACTGAGGCTGTTGCTAGTGAGATATTGTTGATTAAATACAAATGTATGTTGTAAGAAAAAAATGCTTTCTTACTGGAATTTTATAAGCTAGATGATTGTTGTAATGCAAATAAACTGAAACTCTTGAGGTTGTATGGCATTAAATTTCCTATCTCTTCTAAGATTATGAACCGAAATATTATATTGCCTTCTGATTGTATGGTGTGATTTCTGCTTTAAATTGCTAGTTTGGTAGCTCTGAAAGTCTGAGAGTGGAGGTAGGTATCCTCTGTGAGCATTTGAACTTTTAACTAAGCAAGATGAAATCCTGATTGTACTGAAGCAGGCTGCAGAGATATGGTTGATTTAATTGAAGAAGAGATTTTGAAAAAAAGTCCTTAGAGTGGAAGGTAATGCTCATTGTTTCTCATTGTGAGAGTGAGGTTGAAGGCTTTAAATAATAGAGTATTAAAAGAGAAGTCTTGTGAAGCGCTTTTAAAGAGATTTTTTAAAATTATTTGTATTCTTTAAATTAAAGTACATTCTTCTTTTTTGTTTGTTTGTTTGTGAGAAGTGAGCTGAATTCACTGAGACTGTTCATACATCGTTGAATTGGGTCCTAAGAGCTTTCTCAGACTTCTGAAAAATGGGAAGGAATTCTGTGTAAGGACACTTCTGTATTTGTTTTATTTATTTGTCTTTCCAAAGATATTCTGTACCCTAAAGCAAAATAATTATACGAATATTTTTGCATAACAGTTGTTAGGTAAAACTTGCCATTTTTCAAAGAGCGTAGTTTTGGAAATCTGTACGAGTTGTAGCAATTAACCTACATGCACATTTATAATTCTTGAGAATGGACAGCGTATTACATTCAAAGACTGGATCTGATAGACTCAAATTGCTTAAAACATCAGTTATTGAAGATGTCCCCCTGGGACTTTGAGAAACCATTTAACAGATGAAAGTACATTTTGAAAAGTTTGACCTTACAGGCAATCATAAACTGAATCAAAACAGTTCTTTCCTCCCCTGAAATGTACAGAGCCCATCTGTATCTAATCCAGTAATTATAGACTGAGTTCAATTACCTTTTCAAACTTGGAGCAGACTGGAGACTAGGCAGTGAACAAACATAGGGTTTTGTCTAGACCTCAATTGACCACAGTCTAAAACTTGAATTTATATCTAATTTTATTTTCAGCTTTGTTTGATAACTTTTAAAGGATTTATTTTGCTACCTGGTTGCAAGATCATGAAAGTTTTTGCTTCTTGACCATCCTACATTTTTATCCTAGTGAATTAAAAAAAAAATTAGACCAAATCTTAAAGAGTTTACTGGATAAATAATTTTAAATGTAACAGAAGTGGGTTAGCCATCTATTTTAAGTCTTTAATACTGCTACAATGAAATTATGAAAGAATCTGAACAAAATTATGTATTACTCCCTGCGCTTGTATATTTAATGTTAGATTAAATAACAAGAAACAACTTTGATGGCTTTTTATCTTTTAGAAATATGAACCTTAAACTTAACTGACTGCAATATTGCCAGTAGTTGACACAGGTTAAAAACAACACTGAAAATAGGTGTTTCAATTATTTTATTAATTTACTTCACTTAGAAAAACCAGACATATATTCAGCCATGCAGGCAGAGTTAGAGAATACATATGCACTGCAAGTTGCAGCAGCTAGTATAGCTGCTATATAGTTGAAACCCAGGCATCTTTTGATACTCTCCCACAAATGAAACATTCCACATAATATGCATCTTGCTGATGCATTCTCTGTGACATCATAACGTTGCCAACATGATGTTCTTAGTCCTTATTCAAAGTTTTACATGCAACCTTCACTTGAAAAGCATTGTTTGAAATAAAAATGTATGTACTTTGCAGAAACCAACTGCAGAGAGCAAGACTTTTGTGGTTACAACGGGGACATTTTCCATCTCTTGGGTAGCAGTGGAAGAGTGATGATTAAGGACAGAATATTGTTATAATGTTAACTTTAAATTGTGCCATGTGCTTTTGATGGAATGGCATCTCTTAGCAAGTGAAGGCTATGATAATTGGTGTGTTTAGTTTAACTTACTGATTCTTAATAGTAATCAGTATTTTGTAGCAGCTGCTGTAATTAGTTAAGAATGTGGTTCATGATGACTTCCAAGTCAGCAGATACTGAGCGAATAAGGCATACTGTTCCAATGAGTAGTAAATTTGATGTGACAAGCAGAAATCTTTTGATGTTTAATTGGTTTTCCTTGTAACACTTGAGAAAAAAAAAACGATCTAATCAAATGTTGCATAACTGTAAAGCTGAGAGGCCCAAGAGACTACGTTGATTATTCTGAATGTATTTTCTCTTTGTATTTTATAAGCATGGGAAAAGTTCTCTAGTAGTTGTCTTATGGGTTGGGGTGGTTTTTTTGATGGTGTGGTTTTTTTTGTTTGTTTGCTTCTTTGGTTTTTGTTTTGTTTTTGTTTGTGTTTTTTTTGGTAGTGTATAGTACTTTTCTGAATGAATGATAGTGTTCTGAAAAGGTAATATAGAAATATATCAAATTTGCATAATCTTAATTTTAAAGCAGAATTTGTTACAGTATATGACGAGGAAACATAATAGGTTTTGGTATATTGTATCATTCTATTGGGTTTGTTTTGTTTTTTTTTTCTTTCAAAAAAGGACTGTCATGCACTCAGAAGTCAGGAAATTCAGTCTTCAATTTTAATCCTTCATCAAAATCCTTTTTATGAAAACAATGAGAACTTCTTGTTTCCTCCCTGTCTTAACTCCACGTCGGGAGCTAAGGCAACCTTTCAGGGGTTGCTGATGGCAAATGTCATGATCTGTTGTATGGTCATGTTTGTATCAGTAGATTTATCCAAGGAGATAGGACCATGTGCTGTCTAAAATAACTGAGTACATCCAGTAAGCCCCATATCACTTTTTTTCTTTACCATGATGGCCATAAGAAGTAAAAAATTCACCTGGAAATTCTGGTCAAGTTTATACTGCCTTTCACCATACCTCCAGGCTTTGTAATTCCAGGTAAGGACAGTTGATAGATACATATGAATTTTTAATTTATGTAATAAAATTGTGTTCTACCTTCATAGGAAAAAAGCTACTACATCCATGATACTTACAGTTTCATAGTCTCTCTCAAGATTTTTCATGGCTGTAGCAACACTGTGTTTATGCCGAGTAAGAATTGGTTGGTATGGGTCCACCTCTTTGCTCACTAGCAAAAGGACTTCAGTTCATGCCTGTTGCAAAAGACTACCAAATTTCAGTTAGGAGCTGCATCCAGCGCTGCTTAATGGATTTTCCGCTCTGTGTGTTGCACACTCTCTGCAATGTAAGACACAAACAGTACTATTTTTAACAAAATATTTTTTCTCTTTTTTTTTAATTTTTCAGTTTAGTGTCACTGTTTTCTTATTGTTGGCATTTTTTTCTTTGTTTGGACTCCATTTGATTCCTTTGTTACTGTATTTGTTTCCTGATTTTTCTGCCAGCACATATTACAGAATTAGTAGTTGCTTGTTTATTTAAATGGTAAGAAAACTTTTATTGCAGGAAGGATATGTTGGTTTCCCACAAATATCTAGTCAGTTGTTTTACTTTCTTTCTGCAGCAGAAGGCAGGCTTATTCTTTCGTTGCTGTCCAATTTGTCTTACAAGACAGAGAAATTAAAAGGAAAAGGGCAGTACGTGGGAAACTCTAACCTATATAATTAATTTTTTCTCTGCCTTCCCCCCCCCCGGGCCCCCCCCTCTTGACCACCTCTTGCTTTTTGGACTTTTTCCTTTTCTTGACTCTTCCTGTCATTAATTAGTATTAATATTGGCCACTAAGTAAGCACTATTGGCTACTAATTAAGCACTAAAAAGATGCATGCAGTCATTAAAGCTATGCTTTTTATTTTCTAAAGTGCAAATTCCTCAAATCAGTTGAAATAAAAGAAAAATCATGTTGAGTTAGTTAAACTTCATAAACAGTCACAGTTTAGCTCATTTGATACAGTGCAACTAAATATAACTGAATAGTTACATTAGTAAAACTTTCTATTTAGACAACAGTTTTTATTCTCCTTTTTTGTTTTTCGATCTGGAGTTATTTTTGTCTGTGCCTTCCTTGCTTAACGATGCTGTAGTCATGTCAGACACTTCAGTTGCTTGTTGCAGAAACAGTGTTTGAATCGTTATGAAGGGGACTGAGGGACATTCAGGACAAAAAAAAAAGGGTAAAATGCCTTCAAACTGGTTTAGATTTTATGGCTTTCAGTATCTGCACTGCTGCTATACAGTTACACATCCATGCAGCGCGTTCAGTGGTACACTTTTTCACTGCTATAATATTAGAGCTGCAGGCATTTAAAATTGTTGTGTGTTTCTGTGGGGAAAAAAATGATAATTTTGGGATGCTGTGGTTCCAATGCTGATGTGCCAAGGAATAAAGCATGCTATTAAAAACATGAGGTCATGTTAACTCTCTCTTTGCTAACGTATGTATTTTTTATTTATCTGTATGTTTTTTAAATTTGTATTTGTTTTTCTTAGGCTATTGCAAACATTTTCAAGGACAATGTTCTACATCTTAACAGTTTCAATTATTGGTTTGAGGGGGTTGTTTCTTTTTAAGTGTCTTTTTTATGTTTTATTGTCCTAAATAAGGGTCCCAGTTATCCAAGTGCATGCTAGCTCTCATGTCTCTGGTATCTGTCTCACATTTGCACTGAAAATATAATTATTGCTTTAGCAAGGATGTATCTTAGGAGGTTTTGGATTTCTTCATTCCTTACCTCAGATCATGCCCTTGTGTTGCTCATTTTATTCTTGCTTCCATTTTAAATTCTTCCCTTCCTTCTCTTTTCACTGTTACTCTCATTTTTTTCAGCTCTACGCCACAGTGAGCTTTACAGCTCTTGTCTATCTACTCATACAGTCGGGTACCTGCTTGACATTTATTACATAATCTTGACCAGTCTCCTTATAGTAAATTCTCTTTTCATTATTAAGCTTTCATGTTTTAATTCTGATTCATAGCCTTAAAATTTTCAATTTAGGTTGCTAGTTAGATAGTTGCTCAATGGGGAGGTACCTCATGTTTACCTTTCTCTCTTCCTCAGTACATTATGCCAGTGCATGGGCAGTATACTGAAGTACTGATCAAATCTGTTTCAGTGATACTGACCTATCTATAATAAAAAGCAGAACTATGGACCAGTGGTATGACAGTTGTAAATCAGGTGATTGTAACCTAAGTAAAAACTTGGGAAGACTGTAGTATCATCTTGGAAATGTTACTTTGCCACAAACTATTCAAAAAGCTGTGTTGCCTATTTTATTCTTTCTAGCAGATTGCTTCAAGTAGAATCAGAACTCAAATTCATTTTGAAAAATAGAATTTGCCTTCTGAAGCTGTTCTGATTTATCACAGTTTACAGAATAAGCTCAATCTCTTTCCTCCCACTGGTAGTTAACATCTTATCTCAGTGTACTTAGGTGCTGGGTAACTGATGCGTGCCCTCACTGTGAGGTGTTTGTGAAAATAAATCTGTCAATACATAATGTGTCAGTGTGTGTTTCGCCGTCTTTCATTCTAAGATTGTCTCTCAGCTGTCTGGGTGCTCAGTTGTATTTATAGTCCCTTAAAAATTTCAGCATGGAGACTGGTGCTTTCCTAAGCAACCATGAAGATAATTCTGTCATTTACAGCCCTTTCTTCCTGTAGGCCCGTTGGAGTTGACTAGTGCTGAAACCTCAGACTTAATGCAGGACTATATGGCAGTGGTATGTGTCAGTGCAGATGCTGTTTCATTTCAGCCAACCATTTTCTTTCCTCATCTTGTATGTCTGAGATAAGTCCTTGCCTTAGCTTTTTTTTGCTTTGTTTCTGTGTTCTCTCCCTATTTGAACACTGTGTATTTTATTTTCTGTGGATGCATACTATCAAAAAGCTACCTACTATGTTAAGTTGTAGGTTCCTTTGAATTTGAGACCTTGTAGAGATAGATGTAATGCTTTTGGAATTGAGTAATACATTGCAGGGGAGAGCCTATTATGGTAACAGTTTTGTTATCTAACAGCCAGGAACAGACTGTTGTATTTTTCAGGTGTCTTGTATGGCCTCATAGGCATCTTGTATGGCCTTGCAAAGTTCACTCCATTGAGTATCTCTTTGTTTGTATTACAGCCAAGCTTTCTTATGTGCATGTGAGCCCTGAGTTTGTCTGAGTGTCCTGGATCATTCTCCTCTAGTGACTGGGGTAAGAGATGGAGATGGCTTCTACCTCCACATTGGCATTGATTAGGCTGGTGCATATTCACATGCCTTATTACCCAGTTACTTAGTTTGCCTCAACTGTATCCAAGTTTATTTTCTGCTGGCTAGTAATAGTGACGTTGCAAGAGCAAGCACTGATTTGGGCCACTATACTCCAGGTGCGAAATGTGTGCTACTTTGACATACTTTTGCCATTGCTGCTAAGGAGCGTTGCTAGATGCAGAGGTTTTCATAAATCTCTCTTCGAGGTACTGGTAAGAGGAGCATATAATATGTCCAGTGTCAGGGCTCTGGCTACAGCTGGGAGAAGTTTTTCCTAGGAGGGTGCATGTGTGTGAATGCAGGAGTGGGAGGAGGATAACAGCAGCACACACTTTACCTTTTCTGCAAGGCAGAGGGAGAAGTCACCTGTGTTCTCTGAGAGAGATGACTTTGGAGGGAGTTCATGTTGAAATGTTGTCAGTGTGTCATTGCATTTACTTTGTTTTCTGGATGGTATAAGTTAAAGTTGATGTAAGTAAAACTTTAGTTTCTGGCTGTGAATGAAGAGTTAGGTTCAGGTTTTGCAAAAATGAAGTTTTATAGGGGGATCTACAGACAAAAGTATTTGGAGTAAACCAGTAACACTGCAAATTGTAGTCTGATTGGATTGATAGTGGCATCCTAAACCTCTTTGTACACTGAGGTAGAGAATGTTGTTGTGTTATGTAGCAAACAACAAAAACCTACTCTTAGAAATCAGTGCTTTTGTAACGGCTGCCCTTTTACATTCAGCTGTTGACTTCTTTCTTTAAAAGACCCTCAGTCAAGGGGGAAAAGGCAGTTGCCATACTGGAAACTCCTCTCTTTATCCAGGCAGTGAGAGAAACATTATAGTTGGAATGAAGTTTTAAATTATGGAAGCGCTGTTTTTCAGCTGCAAGTATTGTAGCAGCTTCCTGGTTTTCAACTCGGAAAGCTAGGCAGCGAGTCACCCCATGTGGAGGGGCTTCCGGAGGACTTCAGAGTTTGTATTCTGGCTTATGAACAGTTACTGTCTTTATAGAAACTTCTGGCTTTCAAGCAGCTTAATTTTCTTTAGCTTCTTCAGTTATAAATTGACCATTGTATGGTAGAATAATGGAGTTTAGAGTATAATGTTAAGAGTTTAGCTTTCTCTTTTTGAATAAGACAATGTTATTTTATTGGTACAGTGTGATAATTTCCTATTGATATGATTGAGGGAGGCTTAGAAGAAGGCCTTATATACAGGCCTTATATCTGTTTAATTGAAAAAACAGAAACTTAACTTTCACTAGCAATAGCAGTTTTCTGATTTTCATTAAATAAATTATGTTTTACTCTATTTAGTTTAAACTCAAGATTAATTTCTATGGTTACAGCAGATATAAACCTCTAAATTGCTTTTTAAAGGGATTGTTTATTCAGAATAGGGCTGACAGTTTCTCCTTAAGAGAAACTATTACTTAATTTTATTTTTCTAAGTTTAAATGCTTAAAAATATTTGTAATGATACCCCAAAGGCATCATAAAAATGTAAAAATAATTATACTCTAAAATTACCAAAATTACAGGAAATGGACATTTAAAAAATGTTACTGAGATTCATGGCTGAGAAAAAGTGAGAAAGGACAAGTGCCTTACTTCACAACTTAAATTCTTGTCAGGAGTTTCTATTTTCAGTCATTTAAAATACTTCTGAATTGTCAGCATTACTCAGATGTGAAAGAATAGCATTGATTTCCCCTTAACCTACAGTTTACCGCTCCCAAATTCTGCAAGCAATTTCTTGAGAGAAATTTCTACATGACTATTTTACATGACTGGAATTTTTTCAAGTAGGAATTATTCTCCCCCATGGTTGCAGGAGACTGTTTGTGGGTGGTTGTTTTTATTTTTATAGGCTAAACCAGTTAGCAAATACTCTTAGGTATCAACATGAACAGCATTTTGTGGTGAACAGATGCAGGGCTCCAGAGACACATGCCATATCGTACATTATCTTGAGAAGCTAATGGTCAGTCGGCAGTTAATAGAAATATTACAGAGCCGTGTACTCTAAAGGAAGGCATTTTTCTCAAACATTGTGGCTGGACTTTGGCCACATCAGAAGATTCTTGGGTGGGGACAAAGTAAGGTGCATTCGTTCTCAGTGATGCTTTTAGGCCAGCTTTTGCTCTGAAACTTCTAGACCTGGCTGTGGAGTTGAGAACCTGTCATTGCGTTAATTACCATTTTGTAAGATGCTTCTATTTCCAGACTGGTTTTAAGACTGACTGTATTAACAGTTGTTATCCCTGGCTAGTCCAAGAGTTATTAAAAGGATTATCCTTTATTTTTTTTATTTTTTTTTTTGCTACTGTTATTTTCCTCACCTCAGTTTAGGCCAAAATTTTTGCTGTTCTGCAGACTAGTGAAGAGTTATTTTCCTCAGGGATGGAGGATGGAGTTTTTTCTTTGGTTCTATTTCCTGGGTGCTGTAACAGAGGGATAGCAGCTTGCTCAGAAAATGCAGCACAGTGGGACAGTGTGGAAGAGATCTGTGTCCCTGGTTGAGAAGCTTTGTCTAGATGTACTGAAGATGTGAATAGCCTCTGTCAGTGCATCACTCTGCATCAGCCACATAAGGACTTAGAGTGGCCAGGGCCCAGTAAGTTCTTAAGATTCAGGGCAGATGATCCAGGTCGTGAGGTTTCCTGTTACACGAGGAGGGAGAAAGGGCTCTTTGTCTTAATTTTTCTGCCGATACCATAAAGCGTGTGGATGAAAAACTTAATGTGTACAGAATTACCTTCTTTCCAGTATATTTATTTATTTACTTTTGTGCCCGATCTGTATGTGGTGTTCTTCAGATAAGGAATCCTAAACTTTGTATTTCCGACTGGACCTTTTCTCGATTCAGCCTAGTGTTTTAATGGGAGGCAAACTTACTTGGCATAAATGCTAGAGCAACCAGTAACGTAATGTTTCATCTGCATAATACAAATACAAGTGTTGTAATGAAAGGATTTCTGTGCTAAGAACACTATTGTACCCACGACGACAATCCAGAAAAATATTTGGACACTGAAACAGAATGGTGTTTGTTCCCCTGAATTGTGTTTGACAGAGTGGTACAATTTTGAGAGAGAGGAAGTGCTGTGTCAGTTTGTGCTACATCAATGTATATGTGTATTAAATACATTAAAAATTTATAACTCTGAATGAAAATGGGCTGGCAGATAAGTGTGGGACTGTGATGTGCTGTAGGGAGGCTCCAGTCTGGCCCCGGCTTCAGCAGAGAGCACATTGGAACAACCGATGCCACAGGTTGAGCTACTCTGGTCCCCTGTCATGGCTTCTGCTGAAACTGATTTCAAAAGTTTCAAAGTGAAGCACATGCACATGTAACTCTCTCTGAATTCCCTGTAAAAACTTGCATTCTGAATTTCATAATGATGGTCAGACAGAGTAACCTATTATTACTGTGTATCTGTAAAATGAGACTGGAAATCTCTTTATATCCCAAACCATCTTTGAGTCAAGAAAAACATAGTACTAAATGAGCTCAGACTGTGAGAACAGGGGACAAGAAAGATATCTCTTACAGAAAGAAACATGAAAGTTGAATGCAGTTAACTGAAAGGTTGTAAATGGACTGTTTTGAACAGAAATGGTAAAGACCAATTATTGCAGATATGTATTTTAACCAATTTACTTTTATATCTCAACCAAAACATACCCCAGAGTTGTTGTGGGGGTTTGTATTTTAGTCAGTGAGGTTTGGATGATTGTGTAAAAATAACCTTCTTTAATGTTATATGATTACAGTTGGACAATGAACAAGAAAAAGGGAAATAGTAAGTTTTATTAAAATCAGATGTTGCTTTTCTCTTTTTGTTGAAAGTATTCGTTGCCACAGAGTAAATGAAGAGTGGTTACAAAAAAAAACCCAGCATTTAGCATGATGTTACATTGTAGAAAGTCTACTGTTAATTTATTCTGAAGGTCACCTCATATTACTGCTGACTCCTAACAGACTATTTTCAGAATGTTTAGATGTGCATCTGCAAGTGCAGGTGTCAAACCCATGTGATCCTACAAGACCTAGAAAACAGTGACCAAAATTAACACAGACCTCTTTATTTTAAATTCTATCACAATTTCATTTTTCTGATTCAGAACTAAAATTCAGCGTTTAGAAATAATTATCCTAAAAAAAAAGGACACTTTTTTCCCCTGTATTCATAAATTCCTGAAATACAAATCATTAGAGAATCATAGAATTGTAGATTCTATGATGATCGTTAAAATGGTATTAAGAATCTATAACATATTTTAGGATAATTTAAATCTTAAAAGAAATTCACTGGCTTCAAAATAATTCTTCTATACAACTGGAGTTTGCTGTAGGTACCATACACATTTTTAAAACATACAGCAACCCCACCCACAAAAAACTTAACTCCCCAGTAAAATCTTCATCCAGTGATAATAATGTGTACTTTCAGTCTTTATTTTAGTCAGTGAGGAACTGGAGCTTTTGAGCTCTTAGATCTTACTTTTGCTTATCTCTTACTACAAGTCTTCAATGGAAAATAGTTTGCTATTGTGTCACAAAATTCCAAGAATAGTCTTTTCATCATGCACTTGACCAAATCTTATACAGGCAGGGTTGTTTTTAAGGAAAGTATGGTAAGATGAAATGTGAAGCTTTTAGGCTTATACTGAGTTATTTACTACCAGATTTTCCACTTTGTATAATAAACAGTGAATAAAAAAAACAAACAACAAAACCCAAGTACATATCTAAAGTGCACATTACAGCCTAAGTATTTCAAATATGATCTGAAAGTAGCAAACAAGGTTAAGAAGGAATTCAGAAAAAAACAAACTAAAACAAAACAAAACAAAAAAAAACAAAAAAAAAAACCACAAACAAACAAACAAACAAAAACAACAAAACAAAACCACCCTATTGCCTTTAAAAGAAAACTTTTTTTTTCTTTCTTTCTTTTGCCAGTTTTATATTAAGCAAAGGAAGAATTTCCTGCTTCAGACAGGGTGTAAGGAAATTGGCCTTGCTTCTTACTGCAGTTTAGAACATTCTTAATCGGTTTGTTAATGACCACTGAATATTGCCTGTGGTAGCCTGCAAACAGGTTTTATCTGCCAATATCCCACTAATTGGCTAATGCAAATTTTGGCAGTGATTCCTTAAAATGTTGCAGTGGTTTTACAAAAATACTGTGTTATTTTAAATTAGAAAAATACTGATAATATTATGTGTTTTATTAAAAAAATATTTTAAAAGATTTGTACCATATTTACCTTGAAGAGTCAATTGCATCTATTTTTTTTGTATAGCTTTTAATTCAAATAAGTAATTTTCAAATGTTCTTATCCCAAGTACCACACATTTTATTAATGTGACACCCCCTTTCTTGGTTAATTCCTTTGCTCTGAATGCAAGACTACTAGTAAAATGCAGTTAAACCGTTTTCCCGCCCGTTGCTGCTGCTGTAATATATCTGCTGATGTAAAGCAGAAATTGAACCAAGTCATTATTTTCCCGAGAGTAGAGGTAGGTAGGCTGGCTGTCTCCTCGCCTCCTGCTACCAACTTCCAGCGCTGGGCCACCCTCAAGCCACAGCTGAGATATTTGCTCTTTTGGGTGTCAGCTTACGAGAGCAATTGATCTGCGTGACCTGTTTGAGAAACTTTCACGTTTGCAGGGGAAACCTAAACCAAATGTATCCCCTCAAGAGACAAATCAGCTGAAAACTGGCCAGTTGCCGTTTAGAGACAGCCCGTGCTCCTCTGCAATGGATTCTGGTAGGACAGCACCACCTCATGGCCTACTAAGAAGTCACCATCCAATCCTTTTAAAAAAACAGTTTTCACACTATTAAATTCGGAGCTTAAGCTTGAATATAATCTTTGGTTTAATTTATTTGGTTTAATCTTTGTTGCATGTCGTCATATCAGGGAATTATAGAATTTCTTCTTTTGAAGGCTCCAGTCTCTGAAATGTAGAATCCAGGTTTAACAGCAGTTTAAAACCAAAATCTTGCCTGTTCTTAGGCAACATCCTGCAGGAGCCTGTGTGAATTCGGTGGGGCGACAGTGCTTGAAATGCAGACTAGAAGGAAGCTGTGTGGGACTTGGCCTTTCATGTGTTGTATTTTTAAAAACTTTGTTACTCAATGTAATCAAAGGTAGTTTGTAGTGGAAAAGTTCTCCATAGGAGTCTTTTCTGCATCAAAACTTCTTAACTAGTCTTTCCTAACTCTAATAGTTTAGGTAAGAGCCCAAGCTCTTCATTTAAAAATTGATTTAATATAAATTGTGTTTCTGTTTGTATTATCTGTTCTGTTTGGATTTTGTTCCAGATTTTTGAAAACACTTGCTTTGGTTACATATACTAACCATGGAAAAGTTCCTCTCTTTAATTTTTTATTTTTATTTTTTTTTAATATGGTTTAGATGTTGAAAACCATTCTTTAGTAATAAAAGCAAGTTTATGTTCTTACACCAATTACTGTATCTAGTCCTAGTATTATTTAGACTATTTTTTGGTTTTGGTTGAAAACATGCAGTCCCTTCACATCACCTAATGTCTTATTGAAAGTCTTTATTTCTTCTGAAATTGGGAGTGGGTATGTTTGTGTTGACTGTTTTTGGAACTGAAAACACAACAGATGCCAAGGTATTCATATTGTAACAACCTTAAGTTTTCTGCTCTTTGCAGAGGGTATTGTAGAACGTAGGCACTTTTTCATGAATCTGTAGATGGAATGGATTTAGGTAAGACATTTGAAGATAGGGCCTTTTTGGACATATTGAGAGAATAAATATAAAACTCTCACTTTTCATGGTTAATAAGACAATTCCATCAGCAGTGCTTGTCAAGGCTCCTGAATTAACAGTAAACGATGTGTCTCTTAAGACTTCTACAAGAGCCTTTCTATTATGTTTTGGTTTAAAGTCGTTTTAGAGTTTCCTTTAACAAAGTACATCTTTTAAAAATTCAGAGTGGCAATATAGTGCCAAGTGTAACAGTCAATTTTATATGGTAGTAAAGAGTTGCTTATTGTTCTGATGGTAGAGTAAGCTTGATAAAGCGCTCTGTTTGTTCAGTGAAAATGACTATTCAGCGCCGTCGAATTCTCTCTACAATATGTCACGGGAACCTACTCCAATCATTTTAATCGTAAACAATGCTGCTGCTCCTTGCAGTGGGTTAAACGTATGCAAATTGGAACCTACTGTTTCATGAGTGATCAATTCTTTGTTGGGAGTGGAAAGAAATGTTGTATGTATTGCTAAGATACTGAAGGAAGCATAGTCAGCGTCTTCGTTCTGTAGTATATGCATTTTTTGAAGATGCTGCTTTGGAGGGAATGCTTTCCTGTTTCTCAATTAAATATATAGCCTGCTTTAAAATGATAAGAAAAATCTCTAAACAGAGGAGCATCTACTCTTTCTAGTGAAGGCCCCAAGTATAAATAGAGCTGTGCTTGCCACCTGTGGTAGCAGATGGCAGCCATTCACAACTTGCTTTTGTGTTGGACCTGAATTATATGCAATATTTACTTTTATGTTTTCATAAGACTTGTTTAAAAAAATGTACAGTGACATCAAAACAGATAAATGCATTAAAGAGGTAGTTTGTAATGAACATAAACTTTTTAGAGTGAAAACTAGAACCTAAAGTAACTTTTAGAGAAGTTACATTTCAGGCTTTAAATAGAATTTATAGTGTTCTTTACTTGTGTGATACTGATGCTTTTGTTGCCACCCAGTGGAAAACTGCTGCTGCTTCTCTGTAGAGAATCAATTAGGTTTGATGATCAGAACTACACTTGAGAGTTTTTAAATAATATCTGGAGTCTCCAGCTTTGATACCTGAGCTTAGAAGGTAATCACCTAGACTTTCTTAAGCATAAATAGAACTATACCTGCTTTCATGGCAGATGGGTCTTTTAGGAAGTTCCCTACTGGTGCTATCCAGCTTCTGTGCTCCGTTGGGCTGATAGAGGTATTTGTGGAGCTGTATGAAAGAAACCGACTTTTTATATTTGATCTTAAGCATTATTAACCCCCATTTCCAGAAGAGTAATTAAAAAAAAAAAAAGGCCATTTTGGTGTGTGATGCTGCTTCTCAGAGGAGTGCCACAGGTCATGGGAAGAGAGGAGGGAGAACCTGGAGTTTTGAAAGTAGTCTTCACTGTCAGAACATAACCCTCCTATTCTGGTAGTGAACAGAGGCTTGAGATCATGCTGTTAGTATAATAATGTAACTGATGTTGGCAGGAAAGGTATTTTTTTTCCCATGATTCCCATAGAAATGTCAGTTTTATCTGGAAGTGCAGTAGTGTTCTTTCCTGTAAGGTAAGTTTAGTCATAATGTGGTGCAAGAGTGCTGCAGCTATGAAGGTCATTTCTCTAAGACCTCCTATCCCACCAGGGAAAAAAAGGAAATCATTTCATTATTTGAAGGAGGGTCTCATTTCTCTGCTCCATACTTCAGAGAAGAATAAACCTTATTTCCAGAGGCAGAGAATGGGAACCATGAGAAGACACCAATAACTCAGTATGTTTGTGCTTAATTTCCAAATTACTTTTATCTATCCTTCTGATGGCTGTGCCAACTGGTGGTATAGTTGTTTTGAAAACAGGCATAAGTAACAAATAGGAAGTTGCAGTTATGATGGATGAGTAAATGGAGTGGAAAAAATGGATATGCTGAATTTCAAATGGCATTGAAAATAGTTCTAGGTCTACTTGAAAGATTAATGAGAGAAGATACAAAAAATTAGCACAGAGGCAGTTAAAAAATAGGTGGGGGAGAGACTGGCCAAGAAATTGTTTCAGAAGGGAAGACTTTTTAGAAATAGCCAGGTTTGGCAAAATTCACATGTTAACTAATGTTATTAAAACCCCCTTCAAGGTTAAAATATTCTGTAGCTGTGTAAATAAAAAAACTAATTAGGAAAAAAGGGGATTTGTTATGCAGCTGGAGTACAGTTTAACAGTAGCTTAGGCGTGGTGTCCAGGCTAATAAAGTAAAAGCCATACACCAGCAGGGTAAAAGCAAGATACGTACTGGGAACCAGAGCATGGAATTGGAAATTTGTACAAATCTTGGAACTTTAAAGCAGTCAGATTGAGGTTATCAGGTAATCTCTGGGTTGAGTTCAGCCTCAGTGGATTTGAGAGATCGCAAGTTCTGAAGGAAGCTATTTTTAGTTTACTAAAAACAGGATCTGCTCAACCAGCTTGATACCTTAAGAAAATCTGGTTTTCCTTCATTAAAATGACCTTGTGTCTGATGGTAAAGTGTCTGGTAAGGTGCTGATAGAAGGTCTGGAGGAGATGAGCAGAGAAAATACTGAGTAAGATGAATTAAGTAGAAGCAATGCTTCTGTGTTGGAAGAAGCGTTGGGCTAAAGAGAGATTAATATGGAATTACTTTCTGCGTTCTCCAAAATAAGAATGGTACTAAACAAAATATGTTTTCAACTCAATCCCAGAGTAAAATGGATTGGTAAAATTTACTGATGAGGGAATGGTGAGAGAAAGGAGAGGTAGGAGCATGATACATTACACTTAGCAAGTGCTAAGTGACTCTGGGGTGTGAAGTTGTGGCTTGAAGAAAGAAGTCCATCAGTAGGACATGTATTTAGAGACTGAAACAAAGAATAAGCTCAATAATAATCAACACGAATGGTGGAAGAAAAGGTAATTCCAGCAGAGCTACAAGTACCAGTGAATGCCTGTCTAGTAGTCTGTATTGGAAAAGGATGGATAGAAACTGGAGTAAATGCAAAGGGAAGTTCTGGGCTAGGCAACTTCAGAACTATCTGGTGAGAAGAAGAGCTTGGGGTCATTTGTCTGGGGCTATGGAAGTTAGAGGGAGGTAGGATTATTGACAGTAAACTCAAACACACTGCAGGGGAGCAGAGCTTTTAAGGGAGAGGACTTTTTAAAGCAAGAACAAATGGATCGAAGGTGGTAATCAGTGAGCCTATAAATTTGATGGTTCTTATTCATAGTAAGAGAAGCAGGATTCTATTAAAGCCATTGTTTTGGAATAAGGAAATGCTTTATTACCTTTAGGCTGGAGCTTGATAACATTTTGGAGAATGTATGATGTGCCTCTGATAAGCCCAGAATAATTGCTGGTTGATGACCCTGGAGATATCTTCAATATGATATTTGTATAATTAGGGATGTTTTGTGTCTGCAGAAGATGAAGCATTGTACCAAAAAAAACCCAACCAAACAACTTTAAATACAACTCACGTTCCCTGTAATGCTAGTGGGGCCTGCTTTTTAATAAAAATTGTTTAATTTTGTTGATATGGCAATGACAAATTGAATTAAAAACTTTGCCAGTAGCACACAATGAGAGAAGAAAAAAGAGAAATAGCAGCAGCACAGGGCAGTGAAAGATGCTGTTAGAATTTGAGGGAAAGTAGAACAAGAAGTCTCACTTCTGATGCAAATCTTGGGAACTAAGAGCTTGATGCAAGTATAGGCATAATGGTGTCATTCTAAATTCATGAAAATAGCTTTACAAATGAAGGAGAGGCAAAGTGGGGTCAGCGCAATTCAAACACATGATGACAATTTTAGCCTAAATAGAATGCTCTTTGTGACTAGATGAATTAATTACTGTAAGACAGTGTTCTTGCTTGTCATTCTGATTCTTTCTGCTTGTTAATCACTCCTAAATTGTAGCTATTGCAGTAATATTAAGATTTATTGCTTATAAAATTTTGCTAATTTCTTTTCTAGTTTAGTATTTCTTTACATATGAATGTGAATGTTTTGAAGTGTGTTTATTATTTTACATTTCTGTTCTTTGTCCTCTGTGGTACTTTCTTTCTGCCTGTTAAGTATTATTTTCTACTGAAACCACTGTATGACCACTTTAAATGTTTTGCTTTCATGTGACCTAGTCAGCAAATTTCATGACATGCCAAGTCTGGCCCGAGAAAGAGATTAGTATACAAAAAAGAGTAATTGCAGTGGTGATGAGAAAGAACATCTGTAGAATGGTCCAGCTTCCTCTTTGTGCCTCACTGATCTTGTAGCAACTTCAGGATTTTCCTTCTTCCTTCGAAGGCAGTGGTAACACACTTCAGGAAACTTAGCTTCTAGTGGAGGCAGAACTAACAGAGCTCAGTTTGCTGTGAATGGGATGCAATTTGCCATGTTAATCACATGGAGAACTTTAAACATGAAAACCAGGAAAATTCTTACCCAGTACAATTGAGTTGTAATAAAAATGAAACGGGGCAAAGAGTAGTAGGGAAATGTATGTGTATTTATTTGAACAAGGAAGGGCTTTTCGTTGTACAAATCACTGTGGTCTTACTAAATACATTTTTTTCCTCTTACTTTCTTCAAAGAGCTGTTGATCTTTGGAAAAAATAATTGGGGGAATTAATCTTCTATTTATCCAAACTTTTCTGTGTTCTTTCTCTGTGGGTTTTTTGTTTGTTTGTTTAATTACAAGGAACATTTGCATGAAAATAGGATTTTAAGAGTTGAACAGCTTCTGATGTTTTTTTCCCAGAAACACGGAGCAAACCACATTTATTGTACTTGTAAACTAAAACAAACGTTGCTTAGTAAAATTCCATGCGTGCTTTCTTACACTGAATTAGTAATGAATTTTTGAGAATATGTTTTAGAAAGGTTCCTCCTGCCTCCCCCTTGAAAATATAACCACTAATGTATATAATTCTCCCTGCTCCTCTTCCCCCTGTCATGTGTCCTTCAGGACCTCCCAAGGAAATCATATTGGTCGTCATCTCATTTCTGTGGGCAGTTAAACTTGATTGGTGCAGTTCCTCCATTCTCTGAAATAAGCAGCATCTCTTGCTACACCAGATCTTTGAAATCAGACTAAAGCTTGCAAAATTTATTTTGGAGTCTTTTCATCTTTTCCAAGAATCTTTGTGAATCTTTGTAAAACTTTTAGTAAAGGCAAGCTAATGGACTTGTAGTAACATTTGTCCACAGTGAAGTGGAAATCTAGAAATAGAAATATGATTGGGATATATCCTCTGAAAAAACATACTAATAATTATAAGATAATAGAGTACTGTAGTTTGGGCACAGAGTGGTCGCTCCATCTATTATGGCAAAAATGAAGAGCCTTGCACTACAAGTTCTAATAACTGAAATTTACTCTTATATTTATATAATATCTCAATAATATGTTTTAAACTTTCTTGCATGATCTTATAAAATGAATTTATTTTCTGAAATGTATGTTAGGTTCCAGATTGGCAGTTTAGATAACATTTTGTTATTATTTTAACATTTAAATGTTTAATACTGTAGTTATTTAGTGTATAGCAGTATTTAGTTTAAGTTTTTTGGACAAAAGACGTGGGTTTTTTTAATACTTTTCTCTGAGCTGTACTTTCATACAACAGGTCCTTTTTAGATTATGCATTGACAGCTTGCAAAATGTGAAAATTCTAAAATTTGTTCTTTTATATGATAATTTTATTTAATTACAGAAGACGTAACTTCGCAAATTGATGTTTGAAGTGTGAAATACTGAACTTTAAACATAAAAATAGTCCATTATCTGACCAAAGTTTAATTCTGATTTATCTTCATTTAGATTTCTCATATTGGAAAGCTGAAAGATTTTCTTCTGCAACACAGAAAGGATTACATCAATGCTTACAGGTAACTGCATTGTGTTTAAATAGATTTATTTATTTTCAAATTTATAAAGTGAGCTGCTCAAAAATCTTTAGGCATAATGACTAATAACAAAAACATAGATTGCTTATTAATTAGCTTACTGTAAACTACTTAAGATTAAGAGTAAATAGTGCTGAAACAAGAAGAAAAGGGTCCTAAGCAGAATGAGACTCAGAATTTGAAGACAACTTCTGACTCTTAGGAGTGAGTTATGAAACAAAACAACCTGGAAGTCCAAGTCCATTACCTTTTAAGGAACTTCAGAGTATGTTTCTGAAGTGTTTCCCAGGACAGCATAGCACTAGATCCAGGTTTTCCCTTTTGTCCTGTGACACTAAACCAACCTAAGTATACAGTCATCACAGTACCATTAGCAGCTCCTGAATGATGCTCTTCAGACTTCAGAATGAGAGTTCCAGATGAAGGACACCAATGAGAACACGATGTCAGGGACGGCAGCGCAGGATATGCTTTTCTGGAACAAAAACTGCATGCTTCATTTCTGGTAGCTTATTCTGTAGAGAACATTTTGATCCCCTTCAGCCATTAGGAATCATTCACAATTGCTGTATTTGCTGACTTGCTGATAGCTTTAGTGGTGGGATTTTTAGAAGATTAAACCAGAAGTTTAAAGGTTGATGTTAGTAAGGAAACATAAGAGTATCTTCTGCTTTGAAAATTTAACATTATTAATGAATTGCTAAATCAAGTTATCTTAAGACCTGAATGTTACTGTAATTTGTATTTGGTGAACTGTGTACAGATTATTGTATCATTTGAGAAATTGAAAACTTGATTTTTAATGAAACTCTCAGTAGTTATAATATAGGTTGCACAATATTTCATTCCAGAAATGGAAAATACTTCATAGGTATCTCCACATAAGTAACTTGGCTGTTATTGATAACAGTTTATCAGTTACAGTTGAGGTAATCACCAGTTTATTTTATTTCATATTGAATAGATGGGTTTGTTATATACTTATGACTGCTATAAATATTTATTTGAAAGAAGTGGATATCCTCTTCATGTCTTCATAGTGCATACCCCACTTGAACAAATCATTCCTTTCCTTCTCTCTCAGGCTATAGGTATCGTTCAGGATAACAAATGAGCAGTACAACATAACATCCAGTGAATGCTCTCTTTCAGGGAAATGTATCGGGGGGAGAAACGCTCTCCAAAACTGCCCAGCCTTCATTACACTGTCATTTAAATCACCATTTTATTTTGAGATCTGTGGTTCAAAACCAAAACTTCTAAAATTCCAGTGAGATGTAAAACTGGATGAATGTACAGTGCGTGCAATACAGAATACATCCCAGTTGGGATGCATTAAAGAACTGGGGTGTATTCTTTCTAACGGTGCCAATAAATTTCAACCAAGTGAAGTTTCCACTTCAAAGAGAATGTCAGCAAGTTGGTTTTCAGTTGACAAAGGTGGGTCATTGTTGCAATGCCCTTCTTGAGGCCATGTGGGGTTAATATCACTTAAAAGAATTAAATGTCTTTTTCTCACAATCATCTGAGAAGCACACAACCTTTTGGGGGAGGGCAGGGTATAGCGACATGAAGCAGTGTAGGTAAGTTTACCCTTTTAAAGAATATTCTGAAACTTTGTTTCCTCTGCGGTATTTCTTTAGTCCCTCAAAATAACTGCAGTATTGCATGGGGTGAGTCAGCCCTGCCTGCATTCTGACTCTGCCACAACCCTGACTGAAACTGAGCTGTTGCTGCAATCAAGGTAGAGAAAATGCAGCCTAAACTCATCTTGGATTAAAGACACTGAGTCCCAAATCAGTTTAATACCTTTCTCTAGAAGGCTTCACGACTACCAAATAGGAGAGTTATCCCAGCAGATAGCCATCCCTTGGGAGAAGACAATAGGAATGGAAGAGCTGTCTGCTATTCCTTGGGCATTGTCCATACTGGAGGAACGGTCTGGCCTGAAAGGGTCTGCCACAGTCATAGGGATACTGTACAGTCAGTAGTATCAAAACGTGAGCCTCAGCAAGTGGTCAGAAGACTTCTAAAGAAATTTTTTTTTTTTTTGGTGTCTCTGACATTTTAGAAGTAATGTTTGTTTTTTGGCATGTTTTGTAAGTGTAAGGTCACGAGAGCAATTCCTAGGCAGTGCTTGTGAAAATGAAGCTCAGGGATGTGGGTGTCAATTCTGTGTGCAAGAGGAACTGCTTTTCCAAGCAGTAGGCAGCGTTGGTGTACAGCTGCATGTTATGAGTAGCTCTTTGCTTTTTGTTCCTGTTGGATTAGGTCATGTCCAGCACTAGGTGGAGCTACCAATTTAATACTGGAATAACTTTTTACTGTGTGGAAACTTCATGTGAATGCATAGGCTGAGAAGCTGCAAATGATTGTAGTGCAAACACACAGACAGTCAGTAATGGTTAAATTTTGGTTACTTTTTATATTTTATTAACTGTACTGTGCATAAAATTGAAGTCATAGGAGAAGTAAAAATTTGTCCAGGATACTGTGGTTTCTAAAAGTTTTTAATGTTCTTTTTGTAAACTTGCTTTTAACCACTTACCGTGGTAATCCTCAGTGTTTGTTCACCCCACACACCTTAGGTATTAACTAAGAAGAGAAAAAAAGAAGTGTTGTTTTCTTTAGTAAACCATAAAATAATCCTCCAGATCTTATCCAGGTTGCAGTTGATCCTGTCCTTACAGGTCAAACAAAATAGAGAGTACTGCCAAGTTCCATACTAGGCTGCTTACGCTGTTCTGCTTTGTGGATACAGAGGACAGTGGCATTCATGCTGTCAGTCTTGCAATCTCTGAAATGCCTCACTCCTTCAAGACAGTACTTTAATAACTTTACTATACTTAACATATGGAGAACGTTTTAAACAATTTAATACTGAACAGGTGTGCTGCAATTTATGTAGGATGTTTAATTTTGTTCATGAAATTTGACTACTCTGCATTTTGTCAATCCTGCTATTTGTTTTTCCAACTCTAGCAAAATGTGTTGGTGAAGTTCAGTTTTTGCGTTACCAAACTGAATTATTGCATACCTTTTAAAACTTCTTTATAATGTGTTACATCCACTTTCTTGATTGCTTCTTTGACCTTACTTTTGCTGACTATAAAATTGTTAATAATAGAGATGTTATTTTTGGCATATATAAAATATCCTGCTACAGAGGGGATGTCTTTAATTCATTTTTAGATGAGGATTTTTAGCAATGAGAGACACAACTGGAAGAAGGGTCAATTGAAATTGACCCATTTTATCAAACTTTAAATATTTAACTGACATACCTAATTGATACCTAATTAATACCAGAAAGCTCATGAATTACTAATTGCTTATTCGCCACCTTCTTGATTTGTTAACTATAAAATATGTGAATGGCAAAACACATGAAACTAGTCTTGCACTGATCTAAGCCTGTTGACTTATAGACTGTCACATGATTATCCTCTCCTGTTTATCAGGATTCATTTGCTTTCTCTTATACCTTGTTTTTTTCAGCCTTCTGTTTTGTCTTCTTGCCTGTTTTATCTTGTCTACCATGATTCTCTCCTCTGCATACAACTTCTGAGAGCTTTAGCGGTACTAAAGATGTGGTGTCATCTTCCACTGGCAGCACGAGTTACAATGGAAAGAAACTTGAAACTGGCCTGTTGGAAGACTCTTATTTACAGAGAGGCACATATAGAAGCTCCTTCTTCAAACTTCTCTCCATATGTACGGTTATTTCTTGTCATTGGCTTAAAAATTGGGGGTTGTGTTGGCAATAATGTTGAAAAATTTGGATTTCTCTACAGCACAAATTTTAAGGGAAAATAATAAATAATGAAAACACTGAATGAGCAGCAAAGTCTATGAGTGACTCATGTTATTACTGCTTTCACCTACTAAGGGAAGAACCAATAACTGCATGTGTACCACTGCTGTTTTTTAACATCAGAGCCTTGTCTTAAAGGAAATTTAACTTCAGTTATCAAGTATTTTCTTGCTGGCTTCACATATACATTTTAAACCTAGTGAGTCCTTCTGAGTGTCGTGTTTGCAATCGGTGAACACATTCAGTGGCAGAGTATTTAATAAAAAATGTATAGCTCAATCATGGGACGTTGCATCATCATTGTTCCTGCTAGTAGTAGCTGTCTCTGAGCTGTTGGTTGTGATGTTGTTAACTGCAGTGTCTCTCCAAGGACTTTGGAAAGAAGTGAAATTCAGCAGTCAGTGGTAAACAGTATTTGGATATTTGTTTGTATCAGGTTTATAGTTTATCTCAAGGAGTTCCTCACCAGCTTTTTCAAGTAGGCTTATTCAGCTTCACAGTGGTGCTTAGAAAACACATATTGGGTGTAGTCCTTGGGAAAATGCATGAGAAAAATAATGAAGGACTTTTCCTTAAAAAGTTAATCAATTCTTTTTTCAGTTCACTGGATAATCACAAAAATGATCTCCCTGATAAAGCTGGAAAAAAAATAAAGCAATCTATCAGTTACTTTTTTGCCACCTAATAGGAAATCATTGAATGCTTACCTTGTGTTTTGTGGAGACTGTTCCCTTGGCTTAGCCAAAAAGATAAAAGTAGCCACCATTAAAGGACTCTAAAAAATAGTGTATTCCGAGCTCCCGTTCAGTGCCAGTCTACTTTTCTTCTCTTGACAAATCAGGTTTTAACAAGTGCAAGGCTTTCTCATAGTGAGATAGTAAAACATGTAGATCTGTAAGGACTGTCTTCATGGAGGAGTATAGAGTTTTCTCCTGTTCTCTAGGGAGTTATATTCAAAGTATTTCTCTCCTTTTTTGATTGTACAAAGTTTATAAGTCACACTTCAGTAATTCTTCCTAGCAGCATTCCGGAATTTCTCAGCAATATTTTACAAACCTGAAAATGCTAATTCAGGTATGTCTGTACTGCCTGTTCTAGTAGCTGAAGCTTCCCCAGACTTAGGTGTGTGTAGGAGCATTTCTATATCGATTTGTAAGACAGTATCTGCAGGTGTTACATTGGCATGTCTCAGCTAACCAGTACATATCAGTATTTCAGAACTGGTTTGTTTCAGCTTATTGCTTCACTTTCTTTTGTAACACATTGTTGGAGGAAAATCAAGTTTTTCTGCTTAATTTGTTGTCTTTATTGAATCAGCAAGCAGAAAAATGTTATGCACCAGCAGAAAGAGCTCCTAAAGCCAAAGCTGATGTAACACCTTCATCAGCTGTGGTTCCTCATGCTTTGCCAGCAAAATAGGGTCACAGAAATGGTAGACCAGAAGGCGACATATTTAAAAAGAGAATGACTTGGCCATTCTACCACCATGGTTTGCTTGCTTTTAAGTATTTCTTTCAGTGGAGATTCCATATCCTCTCTGCTTTTTTCCTGTTTGCTTACCCATGCTACTAGAATTCTAAAATTTTTTTACACTGTTATTTTGGTTTTCCTCAGTCTGTTCTAGAATCAACAATTACAGTATATTTGGTCTTTCATACTTGCTCTCTTTGACCTTTGATCATACTTTCCTCTCTTCTTTGGACACTCTCCCAGAAGATGTTGCAATGAGGTGCTGAAATGAAACAACTCCTCCAGCTGAGGCCTTGCCCAAAGCCAAGGATAGCAGAAAGATTGCCTTTCATTCTTAATGGATTATACTGCATTATGCATCCCCTTGTAATGATGACTTTTTATGTGACTTATTGTTGTTATGTTTAGTTTATGATCCCCTATGATCATAAAAAAAAGAAACCCACAAACGGCCAACCCGCACAAAACACAACCAACATTTACAGTTTATTCATACTTTGTGTATAGTTTCATTTCTCTGCTGTGTAACAAGCCAACACCATATTTTTAGTAACAAGCCAAAACCCATTTTAGGTGTTTCTTGTGGTGATATTTGCAGAGCAATCTCTTGTTCTCATTGACATCCCTTGCCAGTTGTCTCATCCTCCACTTGACCCTTTTCTCACTGTGTCACTGTAAGCTGTGTGCATTCCTTCAGACTTGTCAGTAGCAATCAGACCTAATTTGTATTTTCTGTGTTCTGCTTTTTGTGTTTGAGCTCATGAAGTAGCCAAGCTGATCGCTTACTTCATTGCCTATCCTTCCCTTTCATCAAGGGCAGAATTACAAATTGTTGTAATGTAATTTCTATATTAAAACTATTAGTTCACTTGAATTATTTGCTGTTCCTTTTTAAGTTTCCCTTTTCTATGCAATTTAATCTACTATTTTTTTTTTAATATTATTGAAGTCTGCTTTCTTGATGGCCACTGTCTTTATCTTACTCTTCACCAACTATCTTGAAAGTCACAAAAAACTTAACTTGCCTTCCAGCCCAAGTTTCTCATGAAGCTTTCTCCTCCTGATTAGGATAAAAATCTAGAAGAATTTCTTTTGTCCCTTTTGCCCTTCTTTATCTGCATGCATTAGCCAGTGTGTGTCTTGATTAATTCTTGCGATGGCTTCTGAAAAACCTGGTTTATTTGACCTTTCTTGATTTAGTGATACATCAGTCCATTGCTGTGATACTGACACTGCATTTCTGAGCAATTATTTGTATCTCTGACATCCGGGATGCAGCTGAATTTTTTTTGTTCTGTTGGGGTTTTTTAAGTTGTGTGTGGGGTTTTTTTGATTATTTTTGTGGTTTTGTTATTCCCTGGCCTGTTCTTTTTAAATGAATGGTTCTTTTTAATGTAAGGCTAAAAGATGGTGATTGGATGGATTTTCTCCATGTGCAGATTTACTGGGGAGTGCAATGGGGACTTCAGATTTACTGGATTAAGCTGCATTTTGCTCCTTTGAAGCTGTGAAACTCCTATTTAAGAATTTAATCCACCATATTTTTGCATTGGCTACTATGAAAAGTAACCAAACAATTTGCTTATCAGTGTTAAAGCTCTTAGAATTATTCTCAGTGTAATACTAGTTATGCTGTTAGTAAAAAATGAAACATGCCCAAGGCAGGTTTTTTTCATATGTATTTCTAAGTTTAATTTAAAAGAAAATTCTGGTTTGCATTTTGCAATCTATTTTACCCTGTGATGTTAACAAGTGCATTGAAAACATAGACTTCTGGAAATACCACAGGGCTGGTCAGGGTACAAGAACATAGACATACAAACCAAGAACTTTGTAGACTGTTCAGTAGAAGACCATCCAGAATTCTGAAGTTTAGATATCAAATACCTGACATTGTTGGGAGCAAATAAGTGAAATAGAGAATATTGCTTCTAATTAGTTTGCCTTGCTGTTTGCTGGCTAATCTGTGCTTGTGTACTTGCTGGCAAGTAAGCAGAAACTAATTTTCAAGCCAGATCAACCATGTGTTGCTTTTTTCATGTGCAGTCACATGGGATTGGAATGAAGACATTTTGGTATAACACTCAGGGACATTAGAATAAGCTTAGAACTTTGTGGAAGAGATCTGGGAGACCCGCACTGAGAGTAGATTGAAGATGCAGGAGGGAGCTGGTGGTATTGTATGTGAAGAGATGGGGTGATGGGAACTGGGTGTAGGCTTTCCCGTGGCAGGGGTTGCAGCTGACACGGGGAAGATTTGGTGTTGTTGCAGTGAAGTGTGTAAGAGATGTCTAAGAGTATCAGGCTAGCTAAGACCCCTTCTTTTTACTTCTATTACTGCTTTAATGTAGTTGCATTATACATACCTTGAAGAGTGTGGAAATTTTCACATATAAATAAAACACTGAATTAAAATGAGGGTGTGAGTTAAGGTTTTCTTTCCTGTTTTTAAAGGCAAATATAATAGGCTGTGATGACAGTATTGTCGGGAAATGCAAGATGAACATAGGATAAACTGTATATACAGCTTATATACAATGTGCATTTCTGGTGGTTATCTACAGTCTGCTTACACTTTACTGGCAGGCCTCCATTTTTATTAATGTAGTAACAAAAAGATATATTAATCCTATTTGAAAATGCTAAATAGATAACATGTAATATAAGATAGAAATAAATAATTGGAACAGGTTTTCATAATTCACAGATTTCATAGTACAGCTACTTTTAAAAATGAAGGTTAATATTTAGGATAATGAGAGCATACATTTAAGTAAAATAAATTCCAGTTTTTGGTATTCCTTTCAACATTTGATCTATTCCTTTATCCTTCTAGTTTCAGTGTTTTTAAACTTGAAATATGTCTCACTGGAATTAGTCATGAGAGTTATGTATGTATTTTCTAGCGGTATTTTCTCCTTATCTGCTCAGTATTTAAGAGGATAGCAAATACTGCTTTTTCCATGTCTTTATGAGTCAAAAAAATGTTTTAAAAAACCCTCTCAGCTTTATAGAAGTGGCATTTCTATCAGTGACAGTTATCGTACTTCTTACTGCTTTTTTTTCCTGTGGAAATCAACGTTGCAGAAAAGCTTCTGTGGAGATGGTGGGTGGGAAGCAGGTTTAAGATGTGTACTGGGAGATTTTATGTTGGGAATTTCTTAAATAACAGTTTGTCTTGTTTCTCAGCCACATTATGTCAGAGTATGTGAGGATGACAGATACGGAGCGGGATCAGATAGATCAGGATGCTCAGATATTTATGAGGACGTGTGCCGATGCAATTCATCAGCTGAGAACAGAAGGTAAACTGAGCAACTCTTAAGTGTTTTTTCTTAGTTTTTGATAAAGGCTAATATAATGCTGAATGGTGAATCTGAAATGCTTTTGGAAAGCAATTCGTGAAGTCTCATTGCCTTTTTGTTTGTATCTGTGTAATTCCACTGGATGATTAATACTGTACTTAATTTTCTTTAATGTTAGTGGAAGGAGAAGCCAGAGCATAGAATTTTATTTATTTGTTCAAATACATGGATTAGCAAGTGTGGGGAAAAAAAAAAAAGAAAAGGATAGTCTAAAATATTTACTACTTAAATAGTAATTTAGTAGTGTGGCAGAGAGGCCTGAACCAAAGCTCAGTAAATTCAGTGTCTGTCTCTTTCTAGCTTGTGCACCTGTAAGCTATTACAAGTACAGTATTTCCAAGTTTGAGATAGTTAAAAAACTTTGTAAGAGAGTTCTGGTGAAGTAACAGCTTCTTTGACAACTGCAATATGGGATCATACTTTTAGAGCACTATCTTATTAAAGCTGTAGAGAGAAACTTTGTTTTACCATTTTTACATTGACTTACTCTATGTGTTTGTTTTATCAATATAACAAAGGTTTTCATCAGCTTTGAAATGCCATCTTAACATAGTTGCAGCATTATTCAGACTAATTGAAAGTCAGTCATGCATGTGACCTACATAGTATCAAGCTAAGAAATATTTATATATATGAATTAAAAGGAATCATGGCACAATATATCCCAAATATTTGGGAGAATTAAAGATGTTGGAAGTTCAATATTTTAAGCAAGTTAAATCTCCAGGTCTGTTTTGCCATGCTTGGCTTGGTGACATCTGTTCTTGTTTAGAAATTTAATTGACATAACAGATAATAACAATATTGTAAGACACGAGCTGTTTCCAGCTTTTGGTTTGTGTAAGGATTTGCTGGTTTATGGAACCTGCATTTAAATATAGCTATGCTTAAAAGAAAGGCTAATATATACTGTATATAAAATGTCAATAGGCTCTTGAATATAACTTGCATATCAACTGAAAATGCAAATTCTTATTTAACTCAGTGAAATGCTAAATGGATGTGTAATACACTTCTTTTGTATTTCAGCACACAAGGGTGTCCAGTCCACTCAGGTAAAGGAGCACAGAACAGCTGTCTTGGACTTCATTGAAGATTACTTAAAAAGTACTTAGTATTTATTCAATGGTTAAAAAATTAATGATTGTTTCTTCCAAGAAAGGAATTGTGCTTTTCTAACCTGGATTTATGTTTATTACTCTCTTGAACAGGAGTGTGTAAGCTGTATTCTGAACAAAGAGCCATCCGAGTTAAGCGAGTGATAGATAAGAAGAGATTGTGAGTAGTGTAAAAAAATAATTTAATGGTGCCTTTTTTTTGTAGATACAGAAAAAAAAAACTAAAACAAAATGAAAACCAACCTATTATGTACGTTTAGATTCTGAGGAGATTGTTTTATTGGAAATCTGTAGTTGGATGAGGAAGGTTTGCTGTCAGCAGGTGTATTCCAGGGTGCTCTTACATTTCTGGCAAGTGAAGTTAAGCCTGTAAATAGTAGGGTGCCAGTATAGTGCTGTACTTCTGATTTATGTAGTTGACTAAAGCACCAAATCTGTAAAATGTGGGTTATGAAACCTATTGTACTTCTAAAAATGCAACAACACATTTTTTCTGTGTACTATTAAGTAACATGCTGCATAAAATAACTTGTGCTATTTAGGATACTGTCTGTTTAGGTACAAGAGATGTTCACTTCTCTCCCATTCTCTTTCTTTTTGTCTTTTTTTTTTTTTTTCTTTAAGCCACTATCTTTCTGCTAAAGGAAATGATTATATTGTAAACAAATGCTGCTTGATGGTGGGTCTTACAGCAAGTAGAAATGTGATTGGAATAAAGTCTTGAATGTAACTTCTTAACTAAAACAAAAGAGTTTCTCCTTCCCGCTGTGTTGTACATTCAGGCTTCTAATGTAGGAGAGAAAATGTCTAGCAGAAGTTGAATTCGATGCTCTTGCTGCTTTTTGGCCTGTTTTCTTGTTTTGTTTTGTTTTCAGTCAGGTATCAGAAAGCATACTTAGTCAGTTGCTTTTTCTGCACGTTCCCAGGTGTAGTAGGGAAGACAAGGAGAATGAACAAGTTTGCAGTTTGTTTAATACCTAAAAGGTTTTCCGCATCTTCTCAATCTGCATTATTTGAATTCTAACCTTAAGTTCCATTATGTACATTTTAATTTAAAAATAACAAATTCTAGACCACACACATCAATAAATAAATTCTTGATTGTTTCTCCAAAGATTCGGTGTTCATGAATGAGCACAACTAGATTCATTCAAATATCTACTTCTCAGACATTACTAGAAGTGCAAGCCAAAACCAAATAAGCAAAATACCTTAAACCAATCTGAAACTCCGTAAGAAGTAATAAGAGAAAAGCAAAGCATTGGTGATTTTGTAACTCCCATAACTCTTCAGAAAAAAAAAAAGCATACAGAAACATACATATATTTTTTGTGTGTGTAATAATGTGTTAACTGTATCAGTATTCCTCACACTAAAGAACTTTAGCATGGCTCCTGCAGTTAAAGGGTTGGCTAACTAATACCAGCTTTTCTGTTTATTGGTATTCAAAATTATATTCAATTTCAGTTTTCAGCTTCTTTTTCTATTAGAATATCTTGTATATTATGTATGCAGTTATTCAAGTCAAGCTGATACTATTACTGTGGGGGGAACTGGTGTTTTATTAGTATCAGAACCACTATTTGACCTTCATAGACATCCAGATAAGTCTGGGTTTTTTCCTTATTATTAGGCAGATTTCGGCCTTGAGAAGGGAGGAGGTGAGAGAGGAAGAGTTCTTTTTTGTAGAATGATCACAAGCCCAGTACTTGCAGAGGTTTTAGAATAAAGAAAAGTTGCCTGTTACTGTTTTTCTTGCTTAAATAACAGTCACTCAGTGATGACTAATTCATTATATTCTGGTTTTCTCAGAATGTTCTAATTATGGGTTAGAATTTAGACACAATATAAAGAAGGGAAGGAACACAAAATGCAACACCTTCTGTTAAGAATCAGGGGAAGATTGCAGATCATAATGAGTTTAACTGCTGATTATATTTGAGAGAGGAGGAAGCGATGGAGGTGGCACAGCAGGTGATTCAGCCCATAGCTTTTTGGTTTTTTTAGCTTCTCTAACAGCATAATTGCTAAACACTTAATCTATGGCCTAGTTATAGAATTCATTGTAGACAACAATAAGACACAGAAGTTTACTGGAAAAAATATGTTGCCACTAATCTGAAATTTTTTTTTTTTTTTGGTGTAATGGCAAAAAATTCTTGACAGGTTTTTAGTGATATATAATCACTAAAAACCCTTCTCATTTGTTGCATTGCCTGTGTATTAAAATTATGTAGCAGGGACTTGCATAGAGCATATATCTGACCAGTGCTTCTAAATGGTCTGTTGTGTCTTTTGTCAGGCAAGTTCAGGATCACTTTTACCCTGGTTGAACTATCCTTTAAAGCTAGTTAAATAAAACCACTTATTTTAGGGAAAAGCTAATTGCATTGTATTTTCTTACTTTTTCCTTTATGATATTTGGCAAGTGTAGGCTATTGCTACTAAAAAAGAATTTTGAGTATGACCAAAATGGTTGGTTGGTTTTATAAAAATATATGTATTTTAATATACTGGATTTTTGAAAGGATTTTAATAAAGTTTCTGTGGTTTTATGTTACAGCCTTCAAAATTCTCCTGAACTCTGAACATGTAATATGTTTTGTTCAGGAATACTATCAATGTTTTCTTTGCTTCTGCAATAATATTTCAGTGACAGTCATTAAATACATTTTGTATCTTGACTGGGAAATTTTTAATGTGAAGCATGCAAGAATTAAAATGGTGTATTTAATAACCTGTGGTTGTTCTCATTTTAGAGAAATTCAGCTGTGTAATAGCAGTTAAATTGTAGGTTCTTGTGCTTGTAGGTCCAGACTTGAACCTGAGAAGAGCACTGTGTCCAAAACACCTCTTTCCCCTGAAAAATCTTCACAGAATCCTTTAGATGATTCTGATGAAAAACTTTCCTCTGAGGAAAGCAAAGGTAAGAATAAAAGATATTTCGCTTTTTTTGGTTGGCAAGGCCTGTCTGTTCAATTCCACTTGCTTTGCAATGCAAGGGCCTGTTCCTGTGATTTGGACCTTTCCCGTTTTCATCTTCCCTGAGTTGGTCAGGCTTTTGTGAAGCACATTGTGAGACTGAGGAAGCAAAATCTTGCACTTATTGACATGCTTTTCCAACCAGATAAAAAAGTCTTATGCCTTGCTGGATTTCTCATCCTTTCAATAAACTCTGTGTGGACTCTTTCCTTTTTATGTGTGTGGGTTTTTTTGTTGTGGTTTTTTTTTTTTTATCACTATTGATCTACTTACATATCTTCTGAAATCTGACTTTTTCACATTCCTTTCACTGCTGGCAAGGAATTGGAAAGTAGGTCAACAACTTTCTGAGAACATTTTCTAGTTTTTAAGCACAGAGACCTTAAGCTGGGCACTTGTACAGTGGGAACTCAAAGGTGGAATATGCTCATAGAGGAGAGGTTACTGGCTGGCCAGATCCAGTAGTTTCAGTGATTTTTTTTTTTTTCTCCTGAGCATTGAGATCCCCCCTGGAATGACTGCATCTCCTCTTTTAGTGGGCACAAAATAGCCGCAGGTCTAAAGCAGTATCTGTGACCCCATGGTCATTTCAGCTGGTTCTGTTCTTCACAGGACTTGTGAACATTGCTTCTGATTCCTTGTTGGCCTGTTTCTGAGGCTGGGGAATGTAAGTCCCTTCTCTGAGCTGTTTCAGTCTGTGTTGGGATGTGCATTCTGGCAGAATTTTGTTGCAGAGTGCATCTTGGAGTAACAACACTAGGTAGATAATTTCAGGTTTCATACCTAAAGAGAAATCTTGTTTCTGTGATTCTGGAGTTGCTTTCCCTGGCTTGAGTTCTCCTGCTGGTGCTATTCAGAGGAGTCCAAGGTACTCTGTGATTTACAGAGTGACCTTTTATTTACAGAGAGAAACAGCAACTGTGTGAAGTGTGACATTACATTAGGATAATACTTCATTGAGGTAGAAGAAATGCACTGGATGGCCCTATTATTTTGATAATCAGTTATTGTTTCTGTGGTGATTTTTATTGAAGGAGTAAAGATTCCCTGTTTGGTGATTTTAGGGCCATAAAAAGGGTGGATTTACGTGAAGTGGGTACTCCATTTCTGGATGAAGACACTAATACTGAATGACCTTCCAGTGTGTGAATGGTTTCATTTTCTGATACGACATTGCTTATCTTCCTAACCAGTTTGTACTTCTGCAGCCCTATCAGTATGCTTTTTTCCTCTCCTCCCCCAGCATTCCCCCCACACTGAATTTATTGGAAGTAGTAAAGCTTTTGATTATGTGTCATTTCTCATGCTTACTATGTTTTTATAGTAGTCCAGATAGATGAGTTTCACCTTAACACATTATCAGTGTTTTGCAGCTGTGAGCTCGTGCAAGCAGGGAAGTGGTGGTGTAGTAGTGTCTTTGTTGCCTTGTGCTCTTTCCTTGTTACTGAATGTCTCTGCAATCTCTGACAGTGTGCACTCCCACCACTTAGTGTCATTACAGTTTTTAGCTCAAAAAAAATCTGTGCCACACCATAGAAAATGCCGTTCCTTGGTTGCCTTGGGCACAGCAAACCGCTGCAGAAATGAAGCTTTGTTTATTGCACGTTAATTCTGATAACTTCAATTTTCACTTGTATTAGGTTATGCTTCAATTTTTTTATAAGAAAGTAGGGGTCCTGTCACACACGTGATGCTGATGCAGTATTTACGAGTCTTTGGGAAGACTACAAAGCATGTATATCAAAATCAATCTGTTTGAAACAGTTTATAAATGCACACAGCTTGTGATTCCTCTGATTCCTCAGATAAGGGTAAGTGGTGGTTGCTGCTGCTTTTAGAAATCAGCCTTGTGACTTCACTGGTAGGTGGCTGTTGAAGCATGGAAATAGCTTGAACGAGATGACTAGGAAAAGGAGCACCTCAATTTAAATCTTACAGCCTTTACTTTTTTTTTTTTTGTGAACTAACTTTTCAAATTTTTAAGAAACTGGAGAAATTATTGTGTTTAGAAATAAACTATTTTAGGATGTTGGTGGCTTAGAGAGTGGTGATCACTTGTATTTATGAGCTGGCCATCATCAGTGTGCCTAGGTTCCATGCATTAAGTATCTAAGCTGTAAGAATAGCTCTTCTGAGAGCAGCCTGTGTTTCATTTGAACATTATGATGAACAGATGAATGTCCTACTTGGCGTGCTGTAGCACAACTTGGGTTTTGTCTGTTTTTTTGGCAGAAACCGAAGCAAAATGTGATTACTTTTGTTTTGAGGCAAAGCACCTGTTTACATGAGAATTATAGTGGACATGCCTCATGGTAGGAAATTAGTCTCTCTGGAGATTGCTTTTATATCCTGACAGTATGTATTTGCATATTACAAATTTGACATTTAGTTTATGGAAATAAATGTAAATAATGAGTAGCTTTTGAACTTGTCCAGAAGCTTAGCAGCTGTTTCCTTTCAGTGTGGAAAAGGGCTCAGAGGTTTTGATCATTACTTTGTATCTCCGTTATGCCTTAATGACTACTCTTTCTGCAAATGAAATCTAGTTTGACTTTTACTGGTTGCACTGTAGAAGAACATTAATGTTTGCTCCATGAAAGCTGCTGAGCAAGTTTCCCAGTAGCCAGAAACATCACAGTGACAGAAGAACCCTGGGGAAATACATGTTTCTTGCTTATCTCTTACCATAAGTGTATTTTCTTATTAGCGATCACATTGGAGACGGGTGCTGTTTTTTTAACAGTGCGACAGTGCCTGAAAGTAATTGGTACCTCTGGGATAAAATAGGGCTATTTTTTTTTCCTTGGTTACATAAATTAATTTATCTTATTTTCTTTGAATCCACTAAATAAGTCATTATTATTTAGGTATAATGTAAATATACTGATAACCTAAACATGTAAGTGTTGTGCGTCTGTGAGACAGACTTGAAATATTGATGATAACCCCTGGAAAACAGAGAGTTGAATTTGTTCTAAACAGTCTTTAAGGACAATTTTTGTTGAAAAAGTAAACCCAAAATATTTATTTTAATTTTAAAAATGCATCTGATAAGCCAAAGCGGTTTCCATTATGGGGTGGTGCAAATCTTTCTTTTGGGTTTTGTGAAATTGTCAGAGCCCGTGGGGAGAAGAGAGGCCTTCTCATTGCTAGCATTTGAAACACTGATGCTGGAATAGCTTCAGAAAAGAGCAGGTTCCTGTAGCGTGGTTTCTTTTCTTTCCCATTCTAGCTGCTTCATCTATAATCAGAAATATATAATTAGGCCTAAAAATAAATCTTACAGAATGCTGTATCCCAGAAATAGCTGTTGAAGATCTTTTTTGCCCAACTCCTGCTAAGATTTATGCAGATGATTTGCTTTGATCAAAGGGAAGTACTATTGGAATCAATGAAGCAGCTATGATATGTAAGGGATAGTTTGGGATCAGATCCGATTCCTGTTACACATAGGGGGAACCCCTCGCACAGCGTGCTGTAGGATTTGCACTGTAATATGCAGTTTTGAACAGCAGGAGGGAATCAAGTTTGAGGAGGTAATCGAGTTTGTCCCATGAACTTTGCTCAAAATTTTTTTTGAGGTTTTCGTTTTACTCTTTGGAGGGAGGAGCTGGTGGTTCTGTCAAGTGTCATCGGAAGAATTCTTTGCATATAGACTGTCACTTTGAAAATTGTGTGTTTTCTGCCAAAAGACAAATGCTACAGGATGTTGTGCCCTAACAAGTCTTAGTGCATTGTGAATTTTTTCATCCTTCGCCGTCAGTGTGTTAGTGCAGCTCCTTGTAGTTCACAAAATGAAACACATGCATAGATAGGCTGTTGTCCCAGTTTAGGAGTTAAAAGCTATTAGTGTACTTTTGTGCTGTAAATATCAGGTGAATCTCAGCTGATGACAAATAGGATATAACTATGTCATCAGCATTCTGAAAGGGATGAAAAATTATTTCCACTTTAGTCTCAAGTGTCCTGTGTTGTCTTAAGCGTTTGGTGGTTCTTTTACAGACAGCAATCTGCCTAATGCCCAGAGTAATCTTGGATTATGGGGGGATGGCAAAGGTGAAGATGAGCTGTCACCTGAAGAAATACAAATGGTATGTATGTTTTAGTGTCTTATTGTAATTTATATTACATTTTGTGCTCTATTAATATGTATTAAAGTACAAACTTGCACAAATTCACTTGCACAAATTCATTTCAACTTTCATTTTATGCAGAATAATACCATAACAAGCTACGCTTTTTGCATATGGCTTCCTGGCTGTTCTAGTAGCTGCTAATATTTAAAATAGCTACAAAATAATTACATGGAGCCATGAAATTAGTCACAACAATTTCTCAACAGCGGAAATTAAAATTGTTTTTAAAATTACAATTAAGAATTGCTTTTCTAGTCAGGAAGCAATAGAAGTCAAGGCAACATCAGAAAAAGTGCTAATTTTTTTAGTTTATCAAAATCATATTGGTTTACTAGAAGGAATGACTACAATCTTTCTGTCAAAACAGAACCTCTTGAATTTTACCTTTTCTGCATGCCCTTGTTACCAGCCCACGTATGTATAGTTTGATCCGATTCTGCTTACAGTTGCACTGAGACAAAATTTCTGACATGGGTATGATTGCTGGCAACCTATCTGTTACACCTCTTGATAGTCCTAAAATTTATTGTTTTGACCACGGCTCAAAGTTCTTAGAAAAGCCCTGTTCTACATTAGCACACACTGCCTTGTTTTATATAAAGAAAGAAAAGCTGATTTATAACTTGCCAGTAGATGTGTGGTTTTCAAAGTGGTGAGCTTTACAAAGGCAAAGGGCTGCTGGAGTATGAATATGTGAGGCTTTCTTGGCAGTGATTAGAGATGTTCCCAAAACCAATATGCATCACTCTTCCCATCAGAGATGAGTAAGTTGCACATAATCATGGTATGGTTTGTCAAAGAGAAAAGCTTCTTCACAGGCTGCTCTTGATGCTCTCATACTGTTTTGAAGTGCCAGCCTGAAACGTAAAAGCTTACTGCTGCTTTCTGTTCTCTTTAAAAAGAGAATTCTTCACATGTTTTCATTCTTCTGTGTTTAGGCACAGTATTATTAGCTTCTTGCTGTAAGCTTCCAGAAGGTCAGGAGGAAACAAGCATCAGAGGTAATGCTTCTGACAGGGCTTAGTAATAACTGACTAGTAAATGTTGTCTTGCTTTTTGTAGGCCTCACACTGTAACTAAATTTTAAATATATTACATTCCTTGCCACTGTCCGTTGGGAATAAATATGTTTCTTGTTCATTAACTACTTTCATACTTTGTAGTGTAAGTCCCCAGATACTTCATGACTTATCTAAATTGCCAAAGTCTGTGAGATTTGTTCTATTTCTGCTATCAAAAAAACCACACTTAAAATGCTCATTTCTGCCCACCTAGTATTTGAAATTTCCCTGCAGTAAGTTCTCTTTATTGACTGGTGAGAGGGAGTGATACCAGGCCTAAGTAAGAGAAAAATAGAACAGGCTGCTCAGGGAGGTAGTGGAGTCATCATCCCTGGGGGTGTTTAAAAAAATAAGTAGATGTAGCTGTGGTATAATGGATAGATAGAAGTTAGGATGAAGGTTGGACTCGATGATCCTAGAGATTCCCAGGTCCCTTTCTGCCAGGCAGCTTTCCAGCCACTCCTCCCCAAGCCTGCAGTGTTGCCTGGGGTTGTTGTGACTGAAGTGCATGACCTGGCACTTGGCCTTGTTAAACCTCATCCTGTTGACCTCAGCCCATTGCTCCAGCCTCTCCAAGTCCCTCTGCAGAGCCTTCCTCCCCTTAAGCAGATCGACACTCCCACTTAGTTTTGTGTCACCTGCAAATTTACAGAGGGTGCACTCAATCCCCTCATTTGGGTCATCAATTAAGTTATTAAACAAGACTGGTCCCAAAACAGCCCTGAGGGACACCACTTGTGCCTGGTTGCCAACTGGACTTAACTCTCTGGGCCTGGGAATCCAGACAGCTTTTAAGCCAGCGAAGAGTCCACCCCTCCAAGCCATGAGCCTCCAGCTTCTCCAGCAGAATGCTGTGGGAAACAGTGTCAGATGCCTTCCTGAAGTCCAGGTAGACAACACCCACTGCTCTTCCCTCATCCACTAGGCAGGTCACCTGATCGTAGAAGGAGATCAGGTTGGTTAAACAGGACTTGCCCTTCATGATCTCAGCCTTAAGTTTATCAGTCTACTTTGTGGGAAATGAGACAAATTTACCAGGCTGTTTAAATATGTAGAAGACCAAAATGCTACCAAATATAAAAATAACATACTTTGAAGTCCTAAATATATTATTATATGGGAATATTATTATTTCTCTTGTGCCATAGTTTATTCTTAAATTTCCAGGTGTGAATTTGCATTTAAAATTTATTTTTGTTACGTACTCTCGGTGCTGGTGTGTTAGCACTATGCTAGGAGCTAGAATTGAAAAAAGCATTCAAAGGGAAGTTACCAGTAGAACACTCTCCGTATAATTTATTCTAAGTTTTGCAGAAATCTGGTTCTAAGCTGGAGGTCTGAATTGTTGAATCTTGCTGCAGTTCTGATCTCACCCAGAACTATTCTCTCCTCCTGTACACCTCGCTGCAGGCTGACAATGTGCCCATCGGTGGTCAGGGCTGTCTGTATCTCCGCTCCTTCTCACACGGACTCTATGATCCTGAAGATTAATAAGCGTCAGTTACTTCCACATTATGCCTTGGAAGGAGTCTTACATTTATTATGATTTAAAAAAAACAATGAACAAAACAAAACGACCGAGTCGGCATTCATGGCAATTGTCAAGTAGAAAGGGAGCTGTTTGTTTCTAGTTACAGTTGCCACTGATGTTGACGCTCAGAGCATTGTGCTGTTCTGCGGCCCTAATGTGATTGTCTTGTTTTGTTGTCATCTCGGAGCACTATAGCTAGCTACTGTACAAAGGCCAGGGTTGAAAGCGGTGCCCATTCAGCAGTGAAACTGCTCTTTTAGTGCATTTGTGAGGAAACTTATAGCTAGGAGTTGGTCTTTATTAGTAAAAAATAGATGGTGTGTAATTTCACTCCTAACAGACTTGAAAGCCAGTGGATATAGGTGTAATTAGGAAATAATGTTTTGAAAGTGCATTGATGTTTTTCATTGCTCATGTAAATCCTTCATACTAACTTGGCAATATATAATGACTTCATTGTACTTTTATCACAGGAGTCAAAAGGGCGTTTACGAACCCTCACAGCTTTAGTGGATTTTTTCACTCAGAGGATGGTTAATTGTCTCCTCTGCATTATGGTTGCTGTTACAGAGAAGTTAAGTTCTTTTCAAACACTCGATTCGTGAAGCGTGGACTGACTGCGTTTAAGTTACTCAGAAAATCCAACAGCTCTCAGAAGAGAGTAGGTCACAGTGTAGAAACTGCTGTGTGTGTTTAAAATTGGAATGTATTGTGTCAAATCATATTTAACAGTTCTCAACCGTGGTTTCCTGTGGGTAAAATAATGAATTAAAGCCCTATCATATTGCTACAGCAGCAAATTCTATCAGTGTTTTATCCGCAGGAGAGAGCTTTACATTGTTCAGAATGGTTGCAGACTATTTGTGATTTGCACAATGTTTCAGTTTATAACCCTGAGTACAGGTATATTAATGGTTCTCACAGTTATTGTGAGCAGATGTTGTGTGGCTGCACTGAGTGGGAAAAAAAGAAATTGCCTCTGCTGTTTGAGTTGTGAGAATATCTAATTTTCCCTGAATTTTCCCTGATCTTTTCTGTTTATTTTCGCCTTCTGTTCAGGTACAGTACATATAATGACATATATCATGAGATAACAAAAAAGAAGTGTGATTATGTCTTCTATTATATCGTCTATTTTAGACATTTTTTAAGCAGTTTGTCACATTCTGCCATACTTTGGTAACAGAATATTTCACTGTCATAGAAGAGGCTACTGCAGTAAGCCATAAATCATTCATCTGTGCTGATGACTAGAGTTTGGTTTATGTTCCTATCATGTAAATCCCTTTGACACACTGGTGTATGGTGTGTTCTGCACTCTAACCTCTTGTTCAACTGCCAGTTTTAGCGTTATCTTGCCGCTGTCTGCACCAAGCGCTCCATCAGCCACAATTCCAAATTGCAAAGATCATTTAGCAGTTTAAAAGGCAATCTGTGCCACTGAAGGGGTTTAAATATCAAAGGGACGTTTTAAAGGATACTTTCTCAAGTGGATTTGTGCTATTTGCAAGGGATTAAAATCATTCACTGTTTCTTTATTGAAAATTTGCCTGCAAAATTAAGTTACCATTGCAGCTTTATTAAGGCAGCAAAAGAGGGACTTTTTGATGTTACACAGAAATACTCATCCTTAAGGAAGTTGGAAAACAATTACAGCTTGGTGGCCCCGTTTAATCACTTAAGGATGGACCCACCAGTCGATTCTGTGCCAAAGCTTGCAGCTCGGTTTCATTGCTTAGTTCCTTGGCTTGGTTCTGAGATGATTCCACTAAAACCAGAGACGTACAGTGGAGCAGATGTAGAGGAGTGCAGTGATGGAACACCTTTAACCATCCCCTGCTGTGAAGTAGATACCACTGTATTACTCCATTATATTTTAGCAAATCCTTTGCTTTGTAGGAAGCACTACAGATGGCAGTGAGAATGACATGAAAATGTATTGCAATACTGGTCATTTATTTAACAAACTTATTGGATCTTTAGTGTGGAATTAAGTGGGACTTGAGGGAGCTGTGTAGTATGTTCCTTTCTGTTCCCCCCATAACCCATGGGGCTGAGCTCCTTCCCCAAGGTGAAGGTGACAGTGCCCAACAGCCCTCCTCATCATCTCATCTTGGACTCGGGAGTCTTTTAACCAAGGAGAGAAATCTCTTCTTTCCAATCAGGTAGGAAGTGAACCTCTAGTACAAAAATAAGTTTGTATTTTAAAAGAAATAAAAAATATTATTTTTCATGACATAAAAATGAAATCAAATGAGCAGCAGTGCTTCCTTAGGACCGTGTGTGTGGGGAGAGAGAGGAGCAGGACAGAATCCTCAGTGGCTGCTATAGATCTTTTTCACTTCATCCCGAGTAGTGTACACATGCTATTTCTTCTCTGTGTTAGTGTTATGAGAGTACTTGGTATGGCAGAAGTTTCAGCTGGGGTGTTCTGGATCATTGCAAGGGTTGCATTCATCGGCATCTGAAGCAATGTGCTCAAGGAGTTGCACAAGCAAGAAGTTGTACAAAAGACCTGGGATAGTGATGTTGGTGGCATGATTGGGGTAGGGTGGGGGTCACGGTGGCGAGCTGACAGTCATCACCAAATGCAGCAGTGTAGTAATGCTAAATGTATGTACCCCTACAGGCTGACATTGTGAAAGAAGCTATGGGTCAGATCAACTGCAGGTCATGTTATAGCCACTGATTCTCATGTTGTGTCTTACTGCTGAACCGCGTTGCTGTTCAGGCTACTTTGAAATACTAAGGGCTTCATTTTCAGCTGTTTCAGCAGCACTGCTCTAATAGCCAAATGCCCATTTACCTTCTATTGATGTAACACAACCCTCGGTGTTATCGTGATTCTTTGCGTTTTCTCCCTCCTTCCTCCTTTTGCTTTTTCCACAAAATGAGTTGTTTTCAAATATTTGCTGTCTTCTCTGGGCAGCACCTTTCCTTGCAAGCTCAAATGTTGGGCATATGCTCAGATAGCAAGCAATTGCACCAACTGAAAACAAAGTCTGACCTGTAAGCAGTGCTGCTCTGCTGGCGTTTTTGTCAACACACTGCTCTGTCTTAAAAAGGATCATGAGACCTTGCAATGTGGCTGAGAGGACTGCTGAGCTTTTACTGCTAATGGAATTGTAATGTGATTGAATTGTGCCAAAATTCCAGCGTTACGTAGGCTAGTTCAAAATAAGGAGAGCAACTGAACTAGAACACACCTTGCTGTCTTGCACAGCTCCTCTGACAAATCTTATTGCATTCTGAATCCTGTTTTCTGGTATTTGTGCTGCCCCACGTGTCACTCAGGTTGGTGAGAGGCGCCTAGCAGGTGATGCTTTCAGCAGAAGCACCACCGTTACCCGTGTGCCGTTTCTGTTTAACCGCATAGACCAGCTCTCTCCCAGATTTGTGTCCATGCCACAAAGGTCCAGCTGTTACTCAGACTTCGGCCATATGGAATTAATTGGCAGAATACCTTGAAAAATCTTCCCCTCCTTCCTTCAGAATGGGACTTGTGACCCTTCTGATACGAGGTGCTCTGCTGGCCTTGTTGGCAGGAGCTTTTTGATGGCTGGAGCAGGCCAGAGTACCCTGAGAGGCTGTGGGTCAGGGAGCTGTGCACTGCAGGCTCCCCTCAGCCTTTCAGCCAGCTCTAGCTGGCTGCCAGGCAGCAGGACCCAACTCATTCGGGCACTGTGGAGATCTCACCTCAGTACATCTGAACGGGTTCTTTCTGACGCATCCTTACCATGTGGTTTCCTGTGAGTGAGCTCCACATGGGATACTTTTCTCACCCGTACTTTGGCTGTGCAGATTTTCTTTCAGTACATCAGGTTATTGTACTTCTTGCACAGTTCCTTCTATAATGAAGCACATTACTCACTGCCAAGTACATCTGAAAAGTAAAAGCTTATTTTCTTGTGTAAAGTCTTCTATTTATGCTTGTATTTGGAAAGTGTAGTGCTGAAAGTGCATTTAAATGTTTCCCTGACTACTCATGAGTTTTAAATGGGTGAGGTCTGATGAAATAACTGAAGCCAATGCATTCATTACGTATGAAGTACTACTACATGTCAAAGTATTTAATATTGTAGCAAAATCTAAAAGCTGTTAATTTCATGGCATGGCAGGACATGTATAATGCGAAGGATATTGCAAAGATGTCACGAGGATAGTCTCATGCTTTCAGCAGCATGAAAGCTCTCCCCACTCAAATTCCTGAAATAATAAAAAAGGACAGATTTCATCTGCTATATTTTACTGAAAAGTAATGAGCAAAATCTTTCAAGTTATTTGGGGGTTTGTTTCATTAGCAGAAGGAGAATGACAAGTGTTAAAGTGACTGTTTGCATGTAAGCAGATTCTTATTTATTTATGTCATTATTAGTAATTATTGAAGATCTTTTTAATTGAGGCACACTGTTAATAGATTGCAAGATAGGGTGGAAGTTGATTGACCAGGGCGGGGGTGTTGGCTGAAGAAGTTCCCTGAGTTGATGCCTATGACCTCACATGTATGATTTCCTTCTTCCAGTTTGAACAGGAGAACCAGAGACTTGTTGGTGAAATGAACAATCTCTTCGATGAAGTCAGGTACAGTTTTGTGTTACTTCAGAGATTGGTGTACGGGCTGGTCCCATCACCTGCACACCCCCCCCACCCCTTCCCCAGTGCATTTGCTGCAGGCCCCCTGGCTGTGTGAACTGTAGTGCTGTGGTAGGAGGATGGATGAAACTGGAGCACCCAGGAAATGAACTGAGTTTCCACACTGTGCTGTCCCACGGTGTAAGAATGGTCCTAAGTGACACACAAACTATCCAAAATAACACTGGTTAAATTTGGAATGTTTATGTTCCGTCTCAATTATCTAAGTTTTAAAAGATGAAGTTTTCTGTTCATACCACTTCCACTGCACAGGTGGAGAGCAGGAGGGAGGTGCAATCACAGACCCCCATGCTGAGGCCCGTCTTCATGGCAGGCTCGCTGTGCAGCTAACACTGTTAGCTAACAGCTAACTCGAGCTACAGCTTTACTTTTCGACTGTTAGTACTAGGCAAGGTGAATTCCACAATATAGCAGCATATAAAAAGGATATGTCAAAATTAACTACTTAGGGTCCACCACGGATTCTTATTAATCAGAGGCTGTTGCTGTGGAACCAAACAGCCATGCTGTTTGAACCAGGCCGGAGAACCGGAACCTGCAGGAGCAAGAAATGTTGCACTAGTTTCTAATGGAGTATTTCTGTTCTTTGCCAAGGCAAATTGAAGGAAAGGTGGTGGAAATCTCCAGATTACAAGAGATATTCACTGAAAAAGTCTTGCAACAGGTCAGTATAATCTAACACGACAGCAGGAAATACAGCTTTAAGATTTTCCTGGGGGTGTGTTGGTCTTGGTCGCAGGCAGGATGTAAATGTAAGATTAGTGAATCTTTTACCACAAATGTAAAGAATTTTTTTGCTGTTATTTTTCAAATGCAAAATCAAGACATTTACCATTGTTACTTATCAGTAACTACTGGAAAAAGAAAATGGAGCTTCTGTGTGAGAGTGATCGCCCTGCCTCAGAATTAGCATCCTGTTAAATGTGTTCTTTAACAGCATCTTTTCTGGAAGTGGTGGCACCTCTTGAAAAATAGCTGGCAAAAATTAGACAGGTTTGATTTGATTCTAGGTAAAAAGGATACTTCTTTCCCATTGATTGTGGTGTTCTCTATTCAGGCTCATAAAAATCACAGGTAAACAAACTACAACTTAATTGCCTCTAGACCTTTGCATCATTGAAACTGAGATGTTAGTAATACTAGATTGAGTTCCGCTCGTTCCCAAAGTCCTAGGAAATATTTTTACCTGACATTCAGCACTGTTTCTACATTTTATTTTTTTAACAGGAAACAGATATTGACAATATCCACCAATTAGTTGTGGGTGCAACGGAGAATATCAAAGAAGGCAACGAAGACATAAGAGAGGTAACGTCTCTAAGACACATTTTAAACTTGTTTCTCTTAACTCTCTCTTTTGCCCAAGTGTTGTTTTAAACGGCCTTTTTTGTTTGTTTAACATGAAGGCCCCCTGTTCTGCATTTAAGCACCTGCAAAGTTTATTTAAAAAACAAACTGTCTGTGGCAAAATTGAAACTACAAATAAAAGACAGTGCTGAAGCAGTTGATAGTAGAAGAGTCTCTTTACCATGGTGAACGCATCTCCTGGCAAACAAATCTGTGCCACTGTCTCAGTAATTAAAATGAAATTATGTTTTCTTTCGGGAACTGAGATGTCAATAAATAGAGTTCCTAAATTAAGCTGATGAGTAAAGGCTCACTTTATTTTTTTTCTCCCTCCTGAAAGCACACAATGTGTAACTCATCCTTGAGTTACCTACTGCTCAGCTCTCCTGAGAAGTGCATCACCCATGGCATGAAATTAAGCTGGTTTTGCTTCTTTGTTTCACAGTTGTAGGTAGAACAAAGTTTCCTAAACCACACTGAGAAACAGTAGAGCAAGGTGATAAGTACAAAACTTTGTCACTCACATTGATGTTTGTACTGCATAAAAAAACCTATTCCATGTGTAAATCTGGAAAACGAGACTCGAGAAAAACAGGCCCTCTGCTATCTGCTGGTCTCAACTTTGGGAATAAGAATCCAAGAAAACTAATTGCTTCTTGCTGAGACTGCAGTATGTGATTGACAGTGCTAAATCAACCTCCAGAAGTAGTTGTCCAGTTTTGTTTGTTTTTTCCAGCTAGAAGATCTTTATTAGAATAACAAAGGCCTGATCATTTCTAATCACAGAATTTAAGCTTTGGAACGTAAAGCTAAAGCTTAAGCATGTATATTTTGATGTGGTTCTTAATGGGTTTGAGTCTATTTCCATTGTGTAGGATCTTGGGATTTTCTTTTTTTTTTCCTACAAATAACATTTTAAGACTTAGTGTGATAAACCCAGCAAGGTTTAACAAATCTGACTTCTATTAATATAAAATTAATGACAAGTTTTGCTCTTTCTCTTGTGGGAGGGAGGCGTGAAGCCACAAACAGGCAGCCCGGGTTGGTTTACTGGTGATGGTAATGGGAGATAACATTTTCCTCACAGGCCATCAAAAACAATGCTGGATTTAGAGTATGGATCCTATTCTTCCTGGTGATGTGTTCATTTTCCTTGCTCTTCCTGGACTGGTATGATAATTAAAAATCTAGTATCCTCTACATGCTTTGCTTCTTAAAACTTTTCACTTTTTTTTTTTTCAATGAAGCAGGACCTACATGAGAGATACCTGTACAGTTTATGCGTTTTTTTTAATACCAGTATGATGGAAAAATTTTCCAGTGAATATGAACCTGTATCTATCCATTAGTGCAGAGGGAGCTGATGGCATTAATTTTAAATCCGGTTATGGAACATAAAACCACACTTAATCCTGCAAAGAACACAGAAACCTTTGAAAGAGCTGGCACGAAAGCTACGAGCTGGAGCACAGCGAGGAGAAGGGATAAAAAACTATAATGGTTTTATCTCTGTCGCCCACACATCTGTGACGTGTAATATGCAGCTCCCCGTGTGCAGACCAGACCCAGAGAAAACTGCTACTGTGCAAAAGCATCTACACTGTCTCAGGCTTTTATTTAATCATACCGCTTTAGTACAGAGTGATCATTTTGCACGTGTATGACCTCTACTTCTAATCCTTTGAAACTACTGGAGTCGGAGATCAGGTTGATTTAATAGTAATAATAGTGATAAGAAGTCAACTGAAGAGCTTTACCTCTAGGTGGAAAGAGAGAATACAACACAAACAGATGATGCAGTGAAACAGATGTGTTCTGGGGTGTCGGAACAAAGCCAAAGGCTAGACAATATTGAAGCAAACTCTTAGAATACTAAAATTGGGAGAAAAAAAAAAAGTCTCAATATCTGTAAATAAGAATCAATAAACTCCGTCGGGTTAAACCAGAGGTAAAAATGGTTTTGAATTCAAGCAGCCTAAGCACTCTGTTCCTCCTAGATCTTAAAGCTTAGTATTTTTTAATGTTTATTATTATGGGAAAAGTAATTTGTTTCTCCTCAGTTTTTATTGTCCTGGATTAAGGGGAGGTGATGTACCATGAATCATTTCTGTGTAGGACAGTCTTGGGGAACAGATCTTTCCATCTGGTAAAATATGAATGTCCTCTAAATATCTTAATATGAAATGTGTGGTTTGCTATCTTTCTTCTGAAATGTACATTTCTATACATTATACATACAAAGCAGCAGCATCCTTATTCTTTACTCTGCACAGAGTGAAAATGTCAAAAGTTCCAGGTGGATTAATTACATTCAATAAAGTCTACGCCTATTTGAAAATGCAAACATGGCATGTTTTGAGTAACTTAAGCTTGACAATTTTAAATGCAAAGAAAAATTTGGCACAATATTTATTGCTTTTTATGCATTCCACATGCCATAATGGCATAGTAAAAAGCCTTTTACAGATATACTGTGCAATGCACACTTCATCTCAAACCCAGAGAATTAAGTAATAATGGTTATTTTTACTGTCAGTAAGAAAGGTTATTGATAAAGCAATTCTACTGGATAAAAACAGAAGTAGAGCTGACCATGTTTGTTCTACTACACATCTTGAGAAGCAGCCCCTACTGGTGTTTTCCTTTCATTTTTAGATAGTCTTTATAAAACAAAAACAAAACCACTACACAAAACAAAAAAACCCCACCACTTTTGACATGTCCACTCCACCGTGTCCAATGCAAGTTACATGAACAGTAACACAACTTGCTTGTTCAGATGCCTCACACACTTCTTTTTGTCTAACTGTTAAATAAGATGTCTTTTGTAATATATATTTAAGATTTATAATAAAAATGAAAACATGGTTTCACACAAAGAATAGGTACGTTTGTAATTACAATGGAACTGTAACGTGCATCCACAATACTACATTCTTCTACATCTTCCCTTCCCCAAGCCATACATAAAGTTTTAGTCTTCACTCTGTTTCAGATACAGCTTTAAAAAGAGCCAATTGTGTTACCTAGTATGCCACCGTTTCATTGGTGATGCTCTGTGTTTTAAAAACTATCAAACTGCAAACCATACATAAACTGAAAGCTCATTTTAATTAATAAAAAGGGAAAATGTTAATGTAATAAGAGAAAATTTAGAGGTATTCCCTCAGTTGTAGCCAACAAATTACATAGTGGACTACATCTACCATGAGCAGGCTTTCTGCCTCCTAAGTATGATCACAGCTGTCCTTTCTCATTAGACCATCCTGAACTGTTGGGTTTTTTACACTATCCTCAACATCCATCACTAAACCTGTGTTTTTCCATAATGTCTATCTAGATTGTGTTTCAGTGCACATCCTTACCAAGATGCTAAAGCCACAGTGGAAATGCAGTTAAATCCTGTTAACAGCAATAATAAAACATTGAGCATGCCTTGTTGCAGAGAACTTCATTATCACTTACAAATAAACATCAGTAAAGAAAATGTAAGAAAAATGCTACCTGACAGTTTCTTTCTCCATACAAGTCATCACGTTATGCCCTTGACATCAATGCTGACTGCCAACCATTCTTGCTTGAGCCAAAGCAAAATATTAAATACAGCTTTAAACTAAAGAAGAGATCACTCTAGCTATGGCTGGGGTGTTTCAGTTTGCAAAATGACAAAAAGTTAAAAAAATTAGTAAACCAAGTATCAGTTCAGATAACAGAACACATGATTTATCTAAGGTCCAAGCCCTGAAACTCCACTGAAGAAATCTGTCAGTATCCAATGAACTGCAAGAACATCTCTAACATTGGAATTTTTTTAACATTGAAAATGGTGTCAAAGCTCTAAAGCAATGCTGATATGCACCTTGGTTTATGCCCATGAATGTTCTGCAGCAAGTTTTTGTTTTTTGTTTTCGTTTGCAAAGCAGTATCAGCAAACAGAAGCAATTGCACCATAAACATGAGTAACCTCTAAATTATCCATAATTATATTTAATGAAAAGTTCCTTAAAGTCCCTTAGTTACCTTCAAATGACATAGTGTTAATAATTAGCTTATCCTACTAAGCTGATTTCTCAGCGGCTTCAGTCTCCTGTTCAGAAAGTTTCTCTTCTGACAGTACCGTCATCCACGGGGACACTGAGCGCGTGATGGTTTGTTTGGCCAGATTGTAGTGGTTTATGACTGTGTAAAATTTCCCTCGAGTGCTGGAGTCTTGTTCAGAGTAGTAGTTTTCCAACCCAGCTGGAATGCATTGATTGTTCTGAAAAGAAACAAATCCATCACTTAAGATTACAGATCGAGCCCCCTGTGCACCAAAATGAGGTTAAGGGGTTTTTCTTCCTTTTAGTCTGTGAGTCAAGATGCAACCTACAGCAATTAACTGTAGTGTTGTCCTGCTGTGTTCACAATGTTCTGCCCTGCAATCTTTAAACTACTCATGCCTTTGCCTGGAGGGCCAAGCTGGGTTTATATTGTGGCCAGCATAATTAACATACCAGAAACATGCTTGCCTGGAATTATTTTAAAAGTACTCAGTCTCTAGTTCTAGCCACATTTTGTTGCTTTTTCCTCCCCATCAAGTTCCAACTGTTTGCTCTACAATTACAGATGTCTCTATCCTACTGCTAAATTAGCTCCAGGCGCTTTAATATGGTGTTTTCAGTCTGAGGGACAAATTAATAGAGATAATTGGTGCCAAGGTATGAACAGTTTTACATCCCAGTAAATAAGACACTTGGGGAAAACACTGTGGGTGGCAAGTTGTGTATTCACACACACACACACACACACTTCTGTCTTGATTGTCAGGAAGGTGTAGCCAACAACAGGCTTTAAGAGGCTACCTTCAGCTGTAGGACTACAGTATTTAATTTCCCAGAAGTGTAAGAGCACTACACAGGCACTGTGTTATCCCAAGGATACTTGGGAGCTTTTAAAAGTGGAATACCTAATTTACAGAGTTAAGTGCTATGCAGGATCCAAAGTGTGCTGTCATCTGGAAAACCAAAGTGAACGCGCCTGTGCAGTGCAGGTATCCAGCAGCAAGTGTACCAGTGATGATACAGTAAAAGCCTACAAAGCAGCCGGTTGCACTGAAGGAAAAGTTACGTAGACATATCCTGTGACACACACCCACCAACTGTCCCACCCCCCCAGTTTTGCACCAGAAGGTGACAGGTCCCCCTGCAGGCCCTCTGCCCTATCTGCCAATCCAGGCAGTCTTGGCTGCTACCTCAGAGAACTGGGGCAATTACCCAAGCAATTGAATTGACTCAAATCTAAGCTAGGAAGAGCTGCAGCTTGAGGAAAAATAAAAAAAAGACATTTGATCTTCCTGCTTGCAGCACTGGCAGACTGAATTTATAATACTACAGTACGGCAACTTTGAACTGCTGCTGTTCTCACAGAGTCCTGCCCAGGAAACTGAGTACTGGACATTTCTAAGTGCAAAAATATGTGCAAAAATACATGCAAAAAAAAAAAACCAAAAAAAAAACCAAAAATAAGTGCTATCTCAGCTCTGTCCACATTTACTTTTGGGTTGACTCTTGTCAGATGGAAAAAAAAAAAAAGAAAGGAAGCAGCATAAATAAGCACCAGTAAAAACAGTTTCAAATAGTTTAAGTTGTACTGCACTAAGTGGGGGAACATCCAGCAGACAGTCTTGGCTTAACATAAATTTTACATCCTGAAGAGAGTGAAAAACTGCATCAAAAAGTATAAAAGAAAAAAGACTTGCCAAAATAAGAGGGCTGCAGGTGGTGTTCTGAACCTGCCTGCCGCGGATGAATACAGTCCTGGGCAGATCTGACCGCTGGGGGAAGACCGGCTGTCACAGACTAACAGCCCTCCCACGCATTAACACCTCATCACATCTAACCTGCTTGTGTGACAGAAGCCTCCATGTGTGGCAGACTTGCACTAGTGCTCAAAGTTACCACATCCACCCAGGTGCCCATTTATTTATCTTTTTTTTATGTAGCAGCCAGGGAAAATGTGTCACAGTTTGGTTTGAAGGAGCTGTACAAAGCAGATGGTGTTGAACCCTGGCTACGCCAACACTTGTGTCTGTTCAGCATTGGTTTAAGTCAACGGAGGTTTCCCCATGGCTGGTAAACATCATATATGCCAACTCTAAGACTGGGACCTAGGCTTAAAAAAAAATTTAACCAGGAATCTTGAATAAAGCTGCTTGTTAGGCATGTTCACCTACATCAGCCATGCCATCTTGGGGAGCTATTAACCATGTTTTATCTGGGATAACCGACACTACTTCTGATGTGGTAAAATGACTAAGGAGTACGTAAACGCAGACATCTTTGTAGTGATTGTGTCACCCAGTCATGGGACAGAGTCATAATTCTAAGTATTTAAAATGGGGGAAGGAACACAATCCACTGATCTAATGAAATCTGCCAGGGAAATTCAAACAAATATAATTATTAGTGCTGAAGACAAGCCAAGATTACTGCCAGTCTAAAAAAAAAATGCCACAGAATCTTGTGCTGCTTTTAGAAGCAATTTGCTTTGTAATAGGCAAAATGATTCAGTAATGTTATTTTTTGCAGACACGAACATGCACAACATCTGATACAAGACCCTAAAGAAACACACAGCGGTTTCCATCTTGATTGCATTTTTTTCTCCTGGGATTTCATGTTTCTAGAAACAATGGGAAAAACCTCCTGCTCCTTGCGTACCACTCAAGGACAGCCCCCTTTGCTTAGCTCCTCATCAAGGCAAGCCATGCAGCGTGCCAGCCTAACTGGTGATGTGAACTGGTGCCAGTTCTCTTCCTGCTGCTTCCCCATGACCTTTGGGTTACACAGAACATTTCTCTCCATGCTTTTAATTTCTTTCTGTGGCTCCCAGGTAAGAGGAGTAGGAAGGAAGGCCACGAGAAGAAACTGGAATGCTCCAGAGTGAGTTGCCAGTCTCTTGTTTCTTTCAAAAAAACCTTCTGTTTCAGAAATTATTTATGGGGTAAGGCCTTTGATGGCAGAGAAAATCCTGGTTGCCAGTCTGTATTTGGCTGTATTAGGATAACTCCTCTGACATAAAGCCTGGGTTAGTAATTCCAAGCCTAAGAGATGATGGTTTTGGCCTGAACAAATGGAAATTACTTTGTTATACTGCCCGTAGGTCTGATGGGATGCAGGTGCCTTAGCAACGAAAGCTAAAGGGTAACAGATGCAATGTGGTGCATACGGAGGCCCTGGAGATACTCCTCCAGAATGGAAGTGCACTCAGGTCTTTGAAACCTCCAGTGAGTTGCACCAAGAGCCAATGAAGACAGCTTCAGAGGAGTGATCTACACAACAGCTGCTTTAGGGCTGTGTCAGAAAGCTTGAGCAAGCACAAAATTGAAGCTCAAGCAGTTTAAGATTGCTATACAAAGGAAAACAAGCACCTTTATAAGCACACCTTCAAGCCCTGGATGCGTAGGACAGCAGAAAGGCTGAAAGCACTGAAACTTTTGGAACGGCTCCATGTATGAGAGCATCAGAGCAGAAAAGAGTGAGTCTGACTCACAGCTGCAGTAGCTCAGCCTTTATGCATAGATTTCCATGGTACCAGGCATCCTGAGGCAGGGGACACCTCTGCCCTTAACTGGGAAATCACAGAGACATCCAAAACCTGGGGACATCCAGGCCACAGAAGGTTAAGTCCACCTGGAGCACAAAGCCTGTCCACAGAGACATCAGTGACATGGTGATAGACTTCCTTTATCCCACTGTGCCATGACATATTATGGACTCTCCCCAAAAAAGATACAATGGCAACAAATACAAATTTATGTCAACATTGCTACTTTCAGGCCTTGCATCATTTACTAATGTTTATCCCATAAAACCTTTTTAAGTTACATGATCAAAGATGCTGCATCTCCTGTCATTATGTCATCAAGCAGCTAGGAAACAGCCTCCACAAAACCCAGCACTGGGAGAGAGTAACAATAGCACAGCCCTGGACATATGTTACCCCTTAAAAACAAAGCATGAGCTACGGGACAGTCCGCCCAACTTCTGTTTCAAACACAGTGCCTTAGAAGAGAAACAGAACCAGATTCTGTAAGAACTGAAATATAGGTAAGAAAATATTCTCCCCTTAAATCTTTGCGACACTGGGAAGAAAGGATAGAAGAAGCTAGAAGGCTGCATCTCAGTGGAGGGGACTGCATGATACATAAGGAAGCAGAAGCAGCAGACTGTTACTAGACTTAGGAGCACCTCATTCCTGTCAAGTCAGGCTCACATCAAGACTGTGTGTTCCTACCAAGCCTCACTGCTCAAAGCCAAGAGAAAGCTTAGGACAAAAAAACAAACAAACAAAACCCACCAAAACTATCGTCCCAGGAGACATGAGCACAGCAGGGTTTCAGTGCTGCTCTGAAAGAACACAAAAATATCCCCAGCAGCAGAACTGAAAGTTGGATCTCCTGAGTCACAGCCAAACAGCCTAACCAGAGTACCTTTTGCCCTTGGATCAAGGGAAAGTGGTAACATAAAACTGAATGCTTGGAGCTAAGTTAATTCAGCAGGGCATCACTCATAACTTTGTACTAGATTCTTCTAGGATATTTAACTACCTGAGGTGACAGAATCACAAGTCCTGAGTGCTGAGGCAGCCATTCCTTCTTAAATCCTTTTGAGGATCATACTAGAGAGCCATTTGACTCATTACGTGACTCAATAGTCTTTAAAAATTAGAGGGAAGAATGCCATCATCACTGCTACTTACCTAATCAGAGACAAGTTCAGTCCTGATAAATTTCCAGCTGAGAGATCAATGTCACCTTTCTGACTTTCAGCTGAGGTCACAGCTGAGGAGCCAGCACTACCATCTGGCACAAATGAAGTGAGCCCCGGCCTCCCTTTCCGTTAGCACCAGTAATTTTTCCAGTAATTGTGTTTTCCCTTTTTTGGCATCACTTTGGGCCTGTGGCAGTAGGCTCAGAGGTCACCATTCTAGAAAAAGAAGTTCTTTCTACAAAAATATCCCTAAGATAACTCTGCTACTCTTAATGAGAACATTACTGTTTCTTTGACACATATTCCAGAGTAATATTTCTCCAGTTTTTATCATTCTCTTCTTCCCCAAGACACATGCATTTGGAGGAATGTGCAACATTAAACTGTAAGACACAATGAATGAAGGCTTTGTCCAAACAATTACAGATGCAGGGAGGTTTGAAGGACACTGGTGTTGGGACCTTTGCTTTGTATTTTCAATGTTTAAAGCATTACCAAAATAACATTATGAAAACTGTGGAGTAGTACAAGCTCGATTATAAATTAAGCAGAAAGAAGCATAGCAGGAAGGACACTAACCTATAAAAACAAACACAGATTTCTATGCCAACACAGCATGACTTAATCAACATTATGCAGAAAACAGCACAGAGGGCATTACAGACTCTTCTATTTTTCTACAATGCTCACACAACTTACCTTGAAAACAAACCCTTCCGGACAGGTATGATCGTACTTGTAAACCTTGTAGACTACCAGAAATACAACACACGTTAAGAATGCAAGAGCAAAAAGGACCAGCACAGTTACCTGTAAAGAAAAGTAAAACGTGTTTATGTTAGTAATGCACTGCTTATTATGTTGCTGTTTGTTACTGCAGGCAGCAGAAGCCAGCTATGAATGCACTTTACAGTAAAATCAAGCGAAGGATAAAAACAGCTTCTAAATTACTTAGGGAGAAGAGGGAAGCAGCACGTTAAATGTCTCTACCTCCTGCTTCTCAGAGAAGAAAGTGGATGATCTAGTCAGTGGCCCATTGCCTCTTACTGCAAGGCTTTTCTGGTTGCATTTCTGCTCAGTGCACACGTCAGGCCAGAATGACACACACGGGTCTGGTTTTTAAGTATCTGGGTGATGTAAGTCTAGCTGATGTCAGCTGGTAAGGATGTTTCTTTTCCCTGTGCCTGTCCAAGAATGGAGTCAGGTGACAGCAAGTTAGCACAGGTGTCATCCAGGTACTACAAAGGTGAGTCTAGCAGGGTAAGGAGAAAGTAGTATCTGCCCTCTCTTGTTCGGATGAGAGTTTGTTGCGCCTGCTACGAAAGTACGGATAGTTACACCAGTAGCCTGCATGTTTGGTTGCTCAATGCTCCTTCATTTATAGGTACAGTACTTCATCACACAGGGACTGTACAGGAGTAGTTCACTGCCAGGTATGTCAGGGAATACACCACGTTCAGCACAGGGCTAGCCTCAAGAAGCTCTGCTGCAACTCTTTCCACAGTGCTCCCAGAGAAGACTTAACAGACTACATTACATAGCACCGACTTTCTACCAAGTCCTGAAGTACCAGTCTGGTCTTGAATTTGGCCTGGAGGAAAATCCAAGACACACCTTGAGTCTGAAGTTCGAGTTGATACAAAGCTAACCTTTTCCAAGAATAAGTTCCAAGCAGCTGGAGAATGGCAGCCTTTCAGGTGAGGCAGGAGACTGAGCCACCTCTACAATCACCTTACCCATTGACAACAGAAAGCACAAGATTTTTCCCAGCAGTTACACTGCAAAGATCCTTAATTCAGACCTGTTTTTGTGGAAGGTGTGAGCTCAGCAAATAGCATCCATTACCTGGGAGAGCATCCCAGGTGTGTGGGTTTACAGTTCTAAAGCTTCCACTGATGAATGAGTAGCTCAAGGAGATGAGAGAGTAAGAGTGGTTGAGCTATTCTTTTTTGGCAAGTAAGAGAGAAGCCAGCATGTGTTACAGCATAAGAAACAGTAATAAACAAAACCTAAAAAAATTATGTGATTACTTAATTAAAACAAAGTATAGTATGATGTAAATTTTAAAGGAAGATGAGTAAGCCAGCTATATACATCTCCAAAGAGAATTTAGGTACATTAGAGTCAATTATGCAAGGAAGAATAATCTGTCATTTGGAAAAGTAACAAAAAGTAAAAAAAATGTAGCTTTGCCTCTTGGTACCGAGGCCCACCACACAGTCCCTTTAGGATAAACCCCAGAACTAACAGGATTTGCAACACCACAAACTGCGTGTGGCAGTGGGACTAGTGCACCAAAGGACCGAGATGAACTTTTAGGGACTTCTCATGCTGGGGAAGTGAATTTCGCCATGGGCAGGCAACAGTGAGGGCTAAATTTCCTGGCTGAAACAACACTGGGGAGTATTATGTGCTGCTGAAGCCAAGGATTTGGAAGGAATTTTGTTAGACAGAAAATAAGCAAGAAAAGGATGGCTGGACGAGAGGCAGACAGTACTACAGATCAGGAAGTAATTTAGCAGAAGAACTGTAGACATTAATGGAGCAATGCCAGTGAAATGAGACATGGAACAAGGGACTGTTCCAGTTAATAGCAACATCTACCTTTTTTTCAGAACAGTCACTGCATTACCAAAAAACCCAAACCAAAACAAAAATGAAACAACCCACAACAAAATGTCAAATCCAACCATATTCTTCATCACTCTCCAAAACCCTCACACTGACATCAGTTTTCAGTTAGTCCTTCCTTCAAGTTTCTAATTTGCTTGTGTACACAAAGGTTAACATGGATAGATCACTGTCTCGCCAACCATGTTTTCCGCTCCCACGTCCCACGTCTCAGTATGTCCTACATGAATCCAAGAGATAAAGCACCTTTTCCTTTCTGGTCATTCTCTGTGGTCCAGTTTAATAATGAACAGCATAACTCTCCATTTCTGGCCAAGCTGTGCCCTAACTCAACCCTTCTCATACACTTTTAATCGGACCGCTCCCTTTTTCTGCTATGGTTGGTTGGGGCCCCTTCCTGTGTTTCCTCAGACATCCCACCCACACCTGTGTACAAGGCCCTTCACACTCTGGCTTGGCCCAAACTTTGCATCCCATCTTCCTGTGCTGTTCCCTCCCCACACTTGTAATGAGCTTTATTCTCTGTTCTCCCCCCAAATTCTCCTTGCACTCCAGGCTTTAGAGAAACAGACCTCTCTCCCTAAGTTCCCACCTAGGACTCCGTGTCCCACCTCCCTAATGCCTTGCTGGTATCTCTGAGGTGCCACAGACTGCCTGTGTCACACCACACCCGTAATACAGATGCCCAGGGCCCAACTGCCCCATCAGGCCAAGGGACCCTAACCATGCCTGGGCCCCAGCACAGGTCCCCAGGCCTGCCCGCCTGCAGGGCTGTGTGCCCAAGACCTTCACCCCCGCCGAGAGAGCACTTCCCACCCAGCCCAGAAGCTCTGTAACAAACACATGGCCCACTCCAAGTTGCAGGTTTTAAGTCATTCACTACCCACTGACTCAAAGTGTATGTTCTATCATCTCTTTCATTCTGACAGTCACTGCTCTCTCCCTTGGAGAATAAATTGAAGAAAGAGACCAGAAAGTGAGGATAGGAAAAATAAAATCTAGGTTGGATCAGTGCTGAGGCTTCCCATGCCCTACAAGATACATTCTACACAACCTCTGACAAAGGCTGCTCTCTCTAGGAGCACAGGCCTGTGACACAGGACATGGACACCAAGCAGAACAATTTACCATGTAAACACTTCAAAATGCTTTGAAAAATATTCTCAAATCTCAAATCATTTTAACTGTATTCTCTGGCCATCCTACTAGCAGGGAATAGCATTATTACATTATTTCCCAGTTGTAACCATTCTGACATGGAGATGAGGCCCCAGGAACATACTGTAAAGCTAACAAGCTATTTTGTAGTTGGGACCAAATATCAGTAGAAAAATATTTGTATTTCTACAATCACTGCAGGCTCACTCTCTCCGAGGCTCTGAAACTCTTTTGGAAGTAATTATGATTTTTGAAAGAGGTCAAAAAGCCCAGTGTTGTGCAAATTGCTCAAGCCTGGCAAGCTGCAGAACCACAACCTTGGGGCTCATTTGCTGAGATGCAGCATTTACATATTTCGGTGACCTATGTGGAGCTGCGAGTTCTCACTGCTCGTACAAGTCACATCCAGCACCGTTCTTCCATTGCCCCCCAGTAAAACCCTAAGAAGAGCTCTCACAGAATCACAGAATCACAGAATCCTAGGGGTTGGAAGGGACCTCGAAAGATCATCTAGTCCAACCCCCCCCTGCTAGAGCAGGGCCACCTAGAGTACATCACATAGGAACATGTCCAGGCGGGTTTTGAATGTCTCCAGTGAAGGAGACTCCACGACCCCCCTGGGCAGCCTGTTCCAGGGCTCTGTCACCCTTACAGTAAAAAAATTTTTTCGAATGTTCAACTTGAACCTCCTATGCTCCAATTTACACCCATTCCCCCTTGTCCTATCACTGGTCAAAGCCCTCTCAGGGCTCTGGCTCGTAATTCTCATGGAATCGCTCTCTCAACATATCTCCCAATGCTATTAATTTTTGTACTAACATGTACTTTTTTACTCTCATCTCCAGCAATTTGCAATCACACTCCATCTGCAAATCCTTTCTCAAGTAAGTTCTTATCTCCCTCTTATCACAAGAGAAGTTCCCTTTTCTTACCTTCCTTCAGAATAAGAGTCACTTCTATTTAAGTAAAGGACATCCACACATGCAAATGACACAGACAGAAACAAATCCATCACTGGATCCCAAGGTGACTGCAGTCACCTCTTAATCCAATCCACTTCTCCTTTATAAGCTGAAAATCCTTCTCTTCCTTCTAAGAGACATTTTCCTTCATTCTCATAATAACCCTCCACTGATGGTCCACAGCTGTCAGATCCCCAGGTTCACTTCTGAAACTGGGGCAGTCAGCTTCTCACTCCTGCAAGTAATGCAACACATCCTACCTCTCTGCCTCATCTTCCGAGTCCTCTCCTCCCAGATCAGATGCCTTTCAGAAATAAAGGCATGGAAAGAGGGAAGGTGAGATGCTGCTCTTTAGACCAGAAGCACTACCAAAGCTGTCATTTTGTTGTGCTTTTTTCCCCCATAGAAACTTTGCACACATACTATAAACTAAAGGAAAGTTACTCTTCCTCCCACTGAGACGCTAGTAGCAACCTGACCTCTTCCTCTGTTCAAGGTAGGAGAGGATGCACTGCATGCACATGCACACTCACTCTCTTAGGGAAGGAAATCTTCAATCTCTTCTTGAGTGCAGGACCCCAGACAGTGGGACAGTGGCAGCAAAAGTCTCTGAATTACTGTGATCATTCACTGCCATGTACATCTGCAGAACTCCAAGGTGACTCTCGCACCACACGAGTGATGTGGCTTCTAAAATACTTTTTTATGAAGTAACTATAAGATAGCACAAACAACTGTTTCTTTTAACTAGGAATTCAGAGCGTGGTTTTGTTTTCATCTCGAGACTGTCCTTTAAAGTCTGTCTTAAGAGAATCTGTCAGCAAGACTAGGTGAATAGAGAAGATGACAGGATATTACGTATGTGGCAGATTTTTGAATAGATTGTAAGTGAAGAGCAGAAGGACAACATCTAGCAATAAGCCATTACAGTCATCAAAATGACACACGACTAATGAATGAAGTGTACCCACAGAAAAAAAAACCTGTCTTCAGACTCTGCGATCATTTAGCCAAAGAAATGAAACTCACCAGACCTGACAGCTACACTAACATGTAAACAGATAAGGTCTTACCATCAAGATCTGCCAGATCTTCCCAGACGTTCCATCCTACTTTGCTACAGCTGCAAAACACTGCAAACTGTAATTTCTCTTGGTGGCTCCCACAGACTCCTCCTTCCTCAGTTTGTTAGCATTTACTGTGCTCCCTTTTTAATCAAGCCAAAAAATCCACCAACTATGTATGCTTTTCTTCACACCCTTTCCTGGATCTTCTCCTTTTCTGAAAATTACAAGCCATGTTTCAAGGCATGCACATCTGCCACTTCTGTGCCTCGTAAGCTTGATCTCCTTCCATTTTGCCCTTATCCCACTGTCCCACTAAAGCCTGGATGCCATCTATTTTTCCTCTGCCCTCACCTCCCCCTTTCTCATCGTGCCTCCTTTTCTTGCCTTTAATTCTCTTGTTAACCTGCTCTTATGGTGCTGCTTTGCACTGCTTTCCTTCATGCTTCTCCTTCCATCACGCACCTTTCACCAAACAAACCCACCTAGGAAAAGTGGAACCAAGAAAACATGCAGTAATTTTCACTGCTCAGTAAGTGGCACTTGGTCACATCTCTTCTCTGCTCTACATCTACTGCATTACCTATTTCAGCTTGAGCGTCTTGGGAACACAACTTTCATTTCTGATTAGTCTGTGAAGTGCTAGGCACAGAAGGGTAAAGACATACACTCATAGAGCACCTTTCAAATGAAGTGATTTACAACCAATTTATGCTTTGCTCACCAGTGCAATGCAAAGCCCTCTGGGATGAAATACAGCAACTCTGTACAGCCATTCAGGACAGGAAATTAAGATCATCACTATCCAATTTAAACTACAAGAGAATTTTAGGTAGACAGACTGTAATTCCAATAGTTTGTGCCTGGCTATATTGCACAGGCTAAAATTCCTTAAACATCCCATTGACTTCCCTGCAAATGGCTGTGACCTCCATTTCACCTCCCTCCACATGCACAATGCCCTCTACCTGTGCACTAAGAACTCTGAAATCAGCTCTCCACTTCCCCTAGCATTCTTACTTTTCCAAAATTATATTCTTGTTTGCTATTACCTGGGCCTGTCCCTAGAAATGTACACAAAGAATGCCTCAGAACCAGTGGATATAGAAATGTTCAATTGGAAGTAAGTAGCAACATGGAAGAAAAAAAGAAACATTCACATGTATATGTGCAACATTTCACTCATATTCATTTATCAAGTAATCTAAATTATACAATTTCCCATACTTGCACATACATACACAAGATAACCAGTGACTCAAAAACAACCAGGAGCCTTATTTCAGAGTATTTCTACCATCACATGTGATATGTACTATCAGTATATCACATATAGTGTTTATCTATATGACTGGTATCTGTCTACTAAACTCAACTTCTACACCATAACATTCCCATCAAACCTTTGTGCTCAATGAGTATGACAGCTTGGGGGTAGACTGTAGAGAAAAAAAAACAGGAGAAATTGAAAGACCATCCTCAAACAAATAGGACAAAGAGGAAGAGAGAACCAGCCTGCATGCTTACCTGGAGATGACTGGGAGTAGCAGCAGGACAGGTAGACAGGTTCATTACTGACAGTAACTGAAGAGACGCTACAGACCCAGTGCTTATTAACAGCAACAGTGCAAGACAACAGAACCTGCCTGCAATGCAGTCGATTAATGAAACCTCAGGGAGATACTGTTAGACAAAAACAGGTTAATAAGGCAGTGACCTTGAGAGTTTAGCACTGCAGCTTAACAGAAACAAGTAACAAAGCAGTGGCCTTCGGAGTCTGGCACTGTGGCTTAACACAACTGTTTATGACAGCGTTCCCATCATCTTCCATCCCATGGCACTGTGTATTAGTTTCTTAAATACAGATCTGAGGAAGCAGTTCAAGAAAACCAGTGGCCTTGAGATAAGAACCTTGTTTTCTTCTCATACAAACCCAGAAGATATTATTGAGACCAGGAGAAAGTCTGGAAAAGGTTACTACAGAAGACAAAATGCTGTGTTACTCCTGGAGAGACACAAAACATCTTCTATGCTACCAGCAATGCTGGTTCTGCTCCAAGAAAAGGATTTCTAATGGATACAATGGCAGAAAACGCCTAAGAGCAGGGGAGCTGCTATTAGGCATCCACTTTACTTAAAACTCCCAAGCTCTGACTGTAAAAAAATTCCTGCCAAAAATTCCACAGGAAGATTGTCAATGTCATATGACAGAACTATCAAACATTTTAATAAATTGAAAAAATGACAGTTGCCATGCAGTGCCTTTAACTACATGAATTGCTTTAAAATAGCAGTTACATTGAAAGAAGAATCTCTCATTTTTCTTGCTTGAAGTACTAAAGGAAAAATTCAAAGCCTGCCAAATGCTTGCACTCATGAACAACTTTAATCCCATGAGCAGTTCTACTGAAGAAAACAGAACTACTCATGGCAGTACGTACCTGTCACACTTCCAGCACTAAGTGACAGACATAGAATATACTAAAGAAGCAATATTCTGTACAGGAATCAGCTGACATCTCCTGCATCTAACAGAGTAATCACACTGAAACAAAAGGAGAAGCATTCTTCCGTGCCTCTGATTATTTTTACAGTAATAATAATCATTTGCATTACTAAAAACAAGTAAAAAAGTCTCAAAGCAGAAATATGTTTTAAAGGATGCACCTTTAAGACAGATCAAAAATGAAGTATTTAAATAGATGTTGCATACATTTTTTCAGTCTTAAAATGACCACGTAAAACTGCCAGAACTGATGTTGAAAGGAAGTCTCAATTCTTCTTCCATAACCTCGTGCAGACATTTCAACAACTGCTTGCTACCTGAATATATATGGCTTGCACCATATGGTCTTAACAGAGAAATAAGCTTGAGGCTTTGGCTGTGCAGTCAGATGTATGTGGAGATGTCAAGGATGAAGTCTGAAGAATTGAATTGCCGTTGAATAGAACCAAATGGCTGAAAGCATACCACAGCTTGGGTTTATTTAAGGGCTTGAAATGTATTGAGAAACCTAAGTGTTTGCTTTCAAAATACTTCTGAATGTTCTTTATTCAGGTTTCCCCAAAGACAGAAATATCTCTCAGGCTTTGATACAACAGACATTTTTTTAAATTGGTTTGTTTGTGCACAACTGTCAATTGTAGCTCAATTCAACGGGTGCCAGAGCAGACATCCCACTGCAAAATCCAACTGGAGATTGTAAAAACGTTGCTCTGTCAATGGGGGAAGAAAAGGTTTGGCCTTGGGTAATTGATACCATCAATTTTCTCCTGCAATAGCTTCCTCCTGTGTCCAGGTTCGTAAGACTCCTTTGAAATGACACTTCCAGCCTTGTGTTATTCTGTACAGAGGACAATTTACAGGAGCGAAAAATCTGCCTTGTTCGAAGTTGCCTTCCAGATGTGAAGGACCAGATCCCCACATGAGCCTATACTCTTCAAAGAGCAAAAGCAAGACTTCTATTTCTCAATGAAAAATAATCTTCAGTGAAAAAACACAACCTCCTTAGTGTGGTTAGTGTCATAAAACTGAATGAAGCCCACAGGGTTGTCAGTATCAGAAGTCTTCACATTCTTCTGACACGTTCTGATTTGAATTCAGAATGTGGCTTCATACAGGAAAATTATACTTGCAGTTTTCTTTGTAAACATTCTCAGCTCTGTTGTAATAACGGTGGCAATGTGGATCGAACGCAGAAAATATGGCTTATAATTTCTTATTCACCCAGCTGCTAAAACACCAAATGATCTACATGACAAATGCATATGCTGGAGTTGCTTCATTTGTTATCATGTATAATTTCTCAAGAACAGCAGCTTTAGATGATCTGCACCGCTGAATCCCAAAAATGCAATCTGCTTTGTCCTTATTTAAGAAGTACATCTTACAATACACATGTGAATTATTTGTAAATATGACTGACTGACTTATTTTTAGCACAACATTTGGGCTGTGTCTTGTGGCAAGCTTATGCATCAGTGATGTACAATACTGAAGTCATTAAAATGGCATCTGAAGCTTTTCTCATGAACACAAGCCAAAGTCAATATCCCACCAGTTAAATAATGCATTTCATAATTATAGCAAATATTTAATTTTCAAACAAATACCCTTTTGCTCTCTCAGAATCAACAGCAGCAGTTAACATGATGGTTCACAATTAATAAGGACCCAGGAGAAAACCTCACACAATCAGTACTTTTCATCTACATATTTATTAAATTTCTTCAATTATTCATGTACTATTTACTACCGGGAGTGGCGAATATGACAATCATCCCTGCTGGAGAACCCGTCAGTTTTCTTCAGAACATTGCAAGAAGCATAATTTAATTCTAAAACCGTTATATACAGATTGAGGGATGTTTTTAGGACCTGAATGTTCTGCATGAAATTACTGTTTTTCATTAATTGAACCTCCATTTTCCTAATTGATCAACCCCACACTCTTCTTTAGAAGCCTAGACTTAGAGCCACACAGTGTGAATCACCCTGCATTTCCCAAGAGATACCAAATCTGACTGAAACCTCTCTCTGATGCAGTAGTTACCTAGCAGCAAAACCTAGCAACCCTGTAGTATGATATTAATCCCAGAGCGATCGTCATGAAGTAATATCTAAAAGATACTTTATTTAAGTATGCTATCCAAAGGTATATAAAAATGCAGTGCAAACACACTCAGGCTTCTAACTGTTCAGCTATATAAATTAGAAAAGACTACACAAAAGCACAAGCCATTTATCTGCCGTTCAGTGAGGTCTCATTTGTTCAGCTCTTCCAGCAAAGGCAGAAACAACCCAGATCTACAAAGCATTGCACGAACATCTGGATGCAACTAAGATGAATTCAAAACCTTTCCTTATCTACAATTTAGTGTTTGTGCAATGAAATCCCTTAGCCCCTACAGCTACTGGATAAGTGCAAAATTCCTCAGGTATTGGTTCCAAGCAGCTGAGCAGAACCTATGTCCTAGCAGGGTATTCAAAGAAAACACTTTCTCCTCTTTTACAACATAGTAAGCATTTTCCAGCACCTGAGCGTGACCAGGACATGGGCAAAAGACAGACAGCCATAAGACCTCTTTGTTGTGAGTTTCCATCTGCATCTTACCGAACAACACCGTCTGCACAACCCTCACCTGAAAGGAAGGGGATTACTGTCAAGGACTGGTACTATGGTGCCAGGAGGAGAAAGGAGAATGTTAATCAGAATGTAGTATTTTCCCTAAGGGATGGGATGTCCTTGCTCCAAATCAGGAAACTACAAAAATGGAACTAGGTTTCTTACCTCCTTAGTTAAGCCCTTCCACACCCAGTAAGAGCTCTTATTAGCTATGCGGGGTGGTTCCCGACACAGCTTACTGGGAATCTACATGCTTCACTGTATGGCTGAAGACTCCACCAGGTGACCTGCATTTAAAACATTTGTCCTGGCAAGAAACTGTAAATCTCCTCTGCAAGTGTACCTTAAAATGTCTAACCCCTCTTTGAGCCCTCACTTTGTTTAGCATGCTCTGATTCCACAAAGACCTGTACATACACTTGTGAGGGTAGGCTGGGGCCTGGGCAGCTTTTAGATCCACTGGTCAGGCACAGCAGAACTAGAATCTTTGGGTGTGCCCTAAAACTCCTATCGTGCAAACAGAGGTTAGAAGTGTGCAATATAGAGAGAATCCACATCTTTACTGAAATTCTGTATTTTTCCCTCACAATAAACATTAGGCTTTCCAAATGTATTTGTACCCATACACCGAACAGTGTGGTTGCCTACTGTTAACAATGCTTTGGCATCCTTGAGTAAGGTGCCAAATTAACAGCACTGAAAAGCTGCAGTCTTCCTTTTATAAGAGAATAGGTAGGAAAGCATGAGCTTAAGCACCAACTTTCCTGCTTTGCTTTACTTACACAGAGCAAGAAAATCTATCCTCCAGTGAGAAGGGGGAAAGGTAATTCAGTCCTTGCACCAGTTAACAACTCAGCTTTCCTCATTACTACTACAGGGAGTAATAGGGGTGGGGGACACTTAAGAGTAAATCTGAGTCAATTCTTGCTGAACTGCTATCTGCCAGAAACAGAAACACCAAGCTGCAAAATACAATTGGACCATAGCAAACAGCTCTGGTATACATCCCTGAACTGCTAAGTCATACATTTAACTATAGAAAAATAATACATAATGGACAGTGCTTTCAAAAGAATGGTTTGGCCACAGTGAAAATAAGAATCCCAAAAGAAAACAAATACTCTTCTGGTTCTTGCCCTTCAACACTAATAGGAGCTTTATCCATGCCATGAGATCTACCTGCATGCAGCCTGCATACATCCCAGCCAGCCACGTTCTGAAACCCACACACTGACAGAAGTGCCTTCTGAATTATCTGCTAGTGAGGGATGACAAGCAGTAGTGCTACAAGATTTGCTTTTGCTTCTAATTGCTAAACAGTGAGCTATTGTAACTTTTATTTTTCTTATGTACAGCTATAGCCACAACAGCCACCCTGTTAGTCATGACCAGTTTTGACTATGATCAGCATTAGATTTTAATCACTTCTGTGAGCACAACTGAGTTATTAACATCTTGAGATAGCACTGCTTACCTTAAACCTCTCTGAAACACCTTCAGTGATGCTGATCGTGAATTCAGCTATTTTAGGAGTACGGAACTTTCCTTTCTTTCGATCAGGTTCATATTCTGTTTTTGTTTTGACCACAACCTTAAAGCAAACAAACAAACAAAAACCATCTGTCAGTTGAAGCTAGGCAACTAGCCACAGGAACCTTTATTTATTCATCAACCTTTCTTATACCTGTTTACAAGCACATCCAGCACAATTATTTCCACACACAGTGTGCAGTTCTTTGGAATCCATGTTATTATTTTTACTGTCATAGCAATCAACAAAATTATCTCTCAGAGTGGTTTTGATGGACCTGCAAGAAGACTTGTTATACAACTGTTTCACAAATGTTCGTTTTTTTCATCTGTGGTGGTCTTGTGCTGCTATACTAGGCAAGCACCTACTTAATTTAAATGCAAATCATGAAGCTTCCCACTTTGTGTAGTCCGAAAATAGCCACCTTCATTTGCTTCAGGAGATCCCATTAATGGAATTTCAAACTGCAGTCCAACGTGATGAGACAATTATCGAAGAGTGGCCACAGATATATAGCAGATGATCAGATGATGACGGCGCCAGCAACCATTTTCTCTGATGGCAGCATTTTGAGTTTAAAAGTGAAATGACCCATCTAGTTGCTGTTCACTGTGCGCTAGACTATAGCTCTTCACACTCTTATTTTTAACATCTAACTTTTAAATTATCAGCCACAAGCAGCATGAAGGACGCAAACCCTTGTGTTAATGAGATTTCATGAAACCCAAGGCTCTTCAAATTATTCCTTGCTATGAGCTATTGCCCTAAGCTACACAATTTAGCATCTTACATGTATTCCTAAAATATTCATTACATCAGTCACATCTCTAGTGCTCTCCTAGGCATTCTAATTGTACAAAATTTTCACATACAGAACCTATTTGCCTCACTTTTGTCTTTTACAATTTTTCAGGATCTCATTTGAAGTATCCCTCTCAGGATAAGGTGCAGTTTATCATACCGACAGTGCTATTAAGTTTTGCTCATTTTTTTCTGTTGTTAACAAAGAATAAATATCTAGACTCTTACCTTTTAGAAGTAGATTCTATCTTTAGAGCTGCCCACGGTTATCAATAGCAACTACATTATTCTGAAATTAAGACTGCAGCATTTACAGGTAGCCAGGCACTGGAATTAAAGCTTTGGATTCCCATCTCCTCACTTACCTGAACTGGATCTAGAATGTGTAACTGTACCAAGAGTAAGTACCACAAAGCTTACTGACACTTTTACAATATTACACATATATGTGCAGGATGCAGGTGTAGAAACTACCTTCTTTCAGTTGTAATTAATAAGATCATAATTATGTATTATTTAACTTTACAACTGCCCACCAGCATCATGGAAGCAAACTGTCTGAAGATTTCTGGAATGCTTTTTAACATTTTACTTCCCTTCCTCCCCCCTTTATGTTGCATAATCTCAGGCAACTCAAATCACATTCAGCTGACACTGAATGTACAGTTCTATCTGCTTTGTTATGTAATGTCTTCTTTTGTTTAACATACCTAAATATGAATTTAAATCACTTCATCACTTTAATTTAGAAGCTGTCAAAATCATCAAATTCTTAGTGCTGTAGTCACTACTGTTCAAGAAGTTATGCTTCACTGTCATATGGGAGCCTGTAAGCACAGATATATGAAGCATGCACTCCTATTCATTATACAGAACTGTCTTCATACTTCAGAATTTGATCTGTGTATCAGTCTTGACTTAACACTGTTTCTTTTTTTCTTTTTTCTTTTTTTCTCCTTTTTTCTTCCGTATCAGTTACTCCACTACTGGCTTTAAGTCTCTAGCAACCAGTTAAGACACAACCATGTGACTAACCACTTACAGAAGGCAACCACTAGGACCAATAAATAGGCGGGTTTTACTCTTTCCCCCTCTACGTTTGCACAAGGAAAGGAAAAAAAAAAAAAAGATAATGGAAAGAGTAGAAGAGTCAATCAAATATTCCTTTATTTAAGCTTCTAGCCTAAATGTATGTTTGCTTTTGTTGAAGACAAATGCCACTGCAAAGATGGGAGGAGTTCCACCCCATTCTAGTAGGAGCAAACAGGCTGGCACAGAACCTCCTGGGTTTGCTACAGAAGCTCCGCTCAGGTTAAACCTATTACACACAGGTCCCCAGTTCAGACTTCTGCTTAGCAGTGCAGTAATGTCACAAATTCCTTTGGACACTGGTCCTTGGTAATCGGTTATATCCAGTCGCCAGTTGGCAGGCGTATCAGACGCAGGAAGACTTAACTTGTTTTAAAGCCGTAGGGTGCAATTTTGTCCTCAGTTACAAGATTAACACCCACGTAACCGAGGACAGAAAATGGACCCTCAGGCTCTCTAGCAGCTGTTACAGCTTATTGCGTTTACGCCTGCCAACTGGTCACCACACACAACACAGAATGATGCTGGTAGCAATTAAAATGGAGGTCACAAATTCCTTTCAAAAACAACACTCTACCAAGGCAAATTTCACAAGCTCAAACTCTTTACCCCAAGATAAGATTATGTGATTTTTTTTTTCAGCTATGAGGAACACACAGCTATCAGTTTATCCAGAAACAGGATTCAGTTCATGGAAGACATAATGCCAAAAATAAAAATCCAGCATGAAGATATTACTGACCATTTCCCAGATAAATTTTGTGTTTTTCTAAGATCGCACTGCTTTTTTGCCAAATGCATACGTGAGAAATGTATGCATTGTATTGCAAATGAATGCAAGTGTCCTCCTAAAACTGGATACCAAAAAAAACAGAATAGTAAAATATCTGAAAAGGTATCCTACTGCTATATGCCTTACCAGTTGTAGCACTTAACTGAATTCTTTATTGTCAGGAGAATAAACATAGATACAGGATATTGCATCAGCTTCCTAAAGCCTTAAAATTAAATCCTTAGTAATCAAGCCATGTAATGAAGAATGCAGGATGCATAATTCCCTTCCAACCTGTGAGCTGCATGTTGGGACTGCTCCCTTCCAGCTACAGAGCGTCCGAGTCACCTTTTTGGAAGGTTTTGAACCAAATTTCAGTAAGTTTGCAGACACCACCAAGTTGGACAGTTGTGTTCATGTGCCTGAAGGTAGCGACTCTACAGAGGGACCTGGATAGGCTGGATTGATGGAATGAGGCCAGGGGGATGTGGTTCAAAAAGGCCAAGTGCCATGTCCCACTCTTGGGTCAACACAAACCCCTGCAATGCTGCAGGCTTGGGGAAGAGCGGCTGGAAAACTGCAGGATGGAAAAGGACCTCGGGGTGTCAGTGAGACAGCAGTGTGCCCAGGTGGTCAAGGCTTCTATCAGAAATGGCATGGCCAGCAGGACTAAGGAAGAGATTGTCCCCCTGTAATAGGCACTGGTGAGGCCACACCTGGAATACTGGGTTCAGTTTTGGGCCCCTCACTACAAGAAGGGCACTGAGGGGCTGGAGCATGCTGAAAGAAGGGCAAAGGGCAATGAAGCTGGTGAGGGGTCTAGAGAACAAGTCTTACAAGGAATGGCTGAGGGAACTGGAGTTGTTTAGGCAGGAGAAAAGGAGGTGAAGAGGAGACCTTATCACTCTCTACAACTACCTGAAGGGAGGTTGTAGCAAGGTAGGAGTTGCTTTATTGTCCCATGTAACAAGCAGTAAGACAAGCTGAAATGGCATGCATTTGCACCAGAGGAGGTTTAGCCTGGATATAAGGAAAAATTTATTCACTGAATAGGTTGTAATGCACTGGAACAGGCTGCCCAGGGAGGTGGTGGAGTCACCATCCCTGGAGGGATTTATAAGACATGCAGATGTGGCACTTAAGGACAGAGTTTAATGATGGGCTTGGCAGTGCTAGGTTAATGATTGGAATTAATGATCTTGAAGGTCTCTTCCAATCAGAACGATCAATGATTCTATGAAGTAAGTTGCCAAGGAGAAAACTCAGTGGCCTCTTCATCTCATTATTTCAGCTTCTCTGGGGCTAGCATTAATTTCCTGCTGAAGCACAGAAGAACATAGAAGTTCTTTATTTCTGTGGCCCGTCTACTCATGTGCATCTTGTGGAAACATAAGGCAATACTTTATCTCCCCTAATGGGGGGCTTTTGGTGGATAGCAAAAATGTACATCATTCTCAGAGAACACACAGTACCTTCCTGATAGGAAAAAAAACGACAGAATAGAAAGGGCTAAGGCAACACAGCATAGAGAAGCTTTCATTTGTATGTTTTTATATTTCATACAGCAGCACTGAAGTCTATATATGCTTATTGATAATATTTTCTACTGCTTTCTAATGTGAATCATTACTACTGGATTTTCATTAGCTTAGCTGTTAGGTTTTTCTCCCCAAAGGGAACTTGCACATCCTAAACCACCCCGTATTTCTTAACATTTCTAAGCCACTCATTACACACCACCTATTCTTTTGTTGTTCGCCTGAGATTTGGGTGTGATTCTCCAGGGTGGAAACTAAAGCCTACTGTACCTTATCAGGAGGTGGGAACTGGAGCTGATTGACATCCAGGGGTGTGATCAGGGGGATGGTGTCAAATCCATCCTCCAAAAGGGGCTGCTTTGTGCTCTTCTCGCTGAAATTATTCCCCAGTTTCACCATTCTTCCAGGATAGAGGGATTATCTGCTGGCACACACGCACAGAAATGCAAAATGTCAGAAACTGGGGATGCACCAGAGCTTTGTCCTGCCCCCGGGGAACCCGAAATATCTCAAGGAAAAAAAAAAAAAACCAACAAACTATTACGCATTGGTCGCTGCGACTCGATTACATTTGGACGTTTTGGGAAGCAAGAACCACGGCCACCGCTTTTATTGTGAAAGTGAAAAGAAAACCCTATTCACCACCACACTGAAA
>VWZY01002561.1:98293-116780 GCA_013399075.1 Chloroceryle aenea | reverse complement strand
ACAGTCAGTCGCTCCTGCAGGGCAAAGGACGAGCGCGACTGTCAGGACAGTGAGACCGTTTCCTCCCTGCGAGACGGGAGGGGGGCGGGGGGGATGGCGCGGAATGCGAATATTGGAGCCAGCGCTCGCATTACTTCAAAGTAAATGCGTATTGCAGAGCTTGTCAGCACCCCGTGAGAGAGGACATCTTATCGTCTCGCCTGTCTTGGGGAAAAATAGGGAAAAAAAGAAACCCAAACAACAAGAACACCAACCCAGAAGCGATTCACATTCACTGTGCTGTCTCCTGTAACCCCAGGCAGCCAGCGTGCTCCTTTGGTATTCTCGCAGGTGCGCTGCTTTCCAGCGTGTGGAGGGAAAACCACTGTGGGCGATGCAACAAGTGACTCGGATGGTCGGCAGCTCTTGAGAGAGAAGCAGCAGAGACGGGTGCACAGCCTAGAGCCAGTTCTGTGCTTCAAAAGCAACCATCCTCTTTTCACAGATGATGGCATGAGCAGCCCCTCGTTTCCCTTCTGTGCTTCGAGTGATCATGAATTGCAGGCAAAATACAGTATTTAAAATTAGATGGTAGAACTTGTAATTGCAGATCTTCACATTTTCTTGCTCTCACAGCATCACTGTGTTAGTTTATTTTACCATTAGGATTCTTCTTGATACTACAAGGGGCAGGGACTAAAGGTTTGCTTGTGCTTGGGGTTCAGCCATCAGGCCACAGAAATATTTAACAGTAGTGATACAAACGTGAACTGCAGATGAAAGTCAAACTATGCTGAGCGCTGCTCCGCTTATACAAGGAATTGAAACATTACAGACCTGGCTTTTCTGCTTTGCATTTAAAAGCATTGGTCATCCGTAGCTGTATTTGGGTTAATTCTAAAATGAGAGAGGTTGTCATGTATGTGGGTAGAGAATCCCAGATTTTTTTCAGTAGTGAGCCCTTCCACATACAAGTCATTTCTATAATGGGAATTTAGGCTTTTCTGTGCAGAGCATAGCAAAACTAAGACTGGGTTTGGTTTGTTTTTCAAACCTCAGCCCCCCCTTCATTATGACTATTCTTTAAGAATTTTAATTTGTATTAAAAGTCATGTTAGCCATCTACATCCTTTATTTGCTCTTGTGCAAGCTCTTAAGTGAGCATTAACAGTGCAAATGAAACCTGAGTTCAGTTACAGTCACTGGAGAAAGTCTTGTTCACTTCATTGGAGTCATGATTTCACTCACTTCGCATAGGAGAATCTCAGCAAATCTGGTACAGAGATAATGAAAAAAATGTATCCAAGACCGTTTAACAATCTTGCTATAAAAATAAATCTCAACCTCACAGTTTAAAATGATAATATGATTTTTTTTTTTCTTGTGGTCTCCTGAAGAAAGGTACTCTGGTTCCCATCATCTCTTTTCCCTTTTTTCTTGTTGGCAAATAATTGTGGGTTTTATTGTTTGGCTTTTTCTCCTTTCTCAAGGAATGCAGAAAATGGATTTTTCTTCATTGGTTTGTTTTGGTTTTTTTTGTCATAAACATCACTGATAAGGCTAGTGTTGTCAGCATGTTCTGGGAAGTATGACTTAATTAAACTGCTGGCTGGCTAATTACCTTTGCAGCAGCCAAATAAACATACTGGAAGATGAGAATGATCAGTGGGATAATTATTATTTATTTTTTATTTTATAATTTAATTTTAAAACTTTCTCAGTGGAATAGGTTACTTGCAGACTAGAATGCTCCCAAGCTAACACAAAACATTTTCAAGGCAGAAATTGATTGTTGTGCCTCTCCATTGCTGAGCAAGCAGTTCTGATTGTGTTGTTGTTGTTGAAGATGATACCAAATAAAGAAGAGGACTCTGAAATAATGAATTTACCTCTGAACATTGTATGCCTTGTTTTTGTAGCCGTACATGTTCAGATCATCTTGACCCGTGTGTCTGGCAGCTATGGTTGGCATTCACTGATTAGCTCTCAATACACACTGATTTCTTATGTGTTTTGTTCCAGTTGTTCATTCTGGAATGCATTCCATCTTGCTTTTTCCAAGGTCAATGTTCTGTAATGCAACAGGCCCAGATTCCCTTCCTGGCTGTGGCATAAAGCAAATCATGTCTCTGACCATGGATCATCTTGTCTATCTCATTTATTTCTCCCATCAGTGTTCTGTTCTGAGTAAATAAAGTGTAAAATAAGCTTGTCTTACTTGAGTAACGTTTCATAAATCATACTGGGATGTGTTAAATAGAAAAAATATGTTACTCATTTTATATAGAAAATTGGACCTGTAAGTGGGAACAGAGGGGTTTCTCAAAAAGCAAGCAGCACTTTAATTATTTAATTTTGGCAATACCCTTGTCTTATGAGCAAGTGTTCTTGAACAGAACAGATGAATAACCCACGGATGGATAAGTGTAATCCATTCATCTGTGTGTGAAGCCAAACTCATTAGGAAAACAAATGACATCAAAAGTCCAAGTGATGATCAGAAGTGTGTTTGACAGTGTACTATGGGGAGCCAAAATAACACAGCATATGGTTTAACAAATTGACTGACTAGGTCCTTTCATCTCCAGCCTTTGTGATTTTTCTATTTGAGCCCTTCTGAAGGAGCTGAAAACAGTCAAAAGTGTGTATTAAGTGTGCGCCTAAGGAAGTATCAGTTAAGACGAATGGCTATGAACTCCTCAGTTAACTGGTGAGGCATTTTTTGTTTCAGTTATTTGACCATATTCACAGGCTACTCGATTTTAGTGTCCCTTATAGTGAGAAGAATTTTGGCTAGCCTATCTACAGTGTAAATTGTTATTCTCTTCATCACTGTGCATTTCTTTATGATAATCTGCTGTTTGTGAGCTTACACTAACTAGGCATAGTCTTGTCCAGTTCTCTAGTTTTACAAAAGGAATCCTTACACAGCATTTTGTAAAGCAACTAGGTACTGCTACGCTACTAGCTCTAGTAGTACGAGTACTACTACAAACCGCTTACTGTTTTTCATTTTAAGTGCATGTCACCCCATATACTATGATGTAAGAGAAGAAAAGGTGTTTGTGTGTGCATGTGTATATACATACACACACACAAACATCTGTGCGTAATGTGTCTTTATTTGCCAGGTATGTGAAATGAACAGCTAAGAGGATTTAACTTCTGATACCAAATAACCAACTACAGTTTGCTACTGCTGGTTTAGGAGAATGAATGAGGTAACTTACTAAGAACATTGGAATGCTTCCTAGCTAGAAGTTGTTGCCTTGAGGATGAAAAAAGGTATATATTATCATGAAGAATATTTGAAATGTGTCTTCAAAACTAGCACACCTCTTTCCTCCAAGGCTCCTGCTGTAGGTCATCTTCCTCCAGTTATTTTAAGGGGATTGTAAACTTTGGGAAAGGACTGTCCTCCTCTGCAACTTCTACAGAATAACTCAGTGAGTTCCAGGTGCTTAACATATAACACACATCCTTGCTGCGGCACTTAAGTGTCATAGCCAGCAATCTTTATCTAATGTTAGTGATCTCTGAGGAAACAAAGACAGCTCCTTGTGGGTTTTGACTACTATGTAGACAACAGAGAAAGCAGACAGTGCACAGAATTGATGACCAAGTGGCTAGTCTCATTAAGTCAGATTTTACCCTGATTTACTTACTCTGAAACCATAATGGTCTCAGTGAGATTAGAATTCATTGTGTGTACCATCAGCCTAACTATGAAAGCAGAAAATTTGCACTACCATCAAGCAGATGTTGTTCTTCCTAATGAACTAACTAATAGAGAAAAAAAAATAGGAAGTAATGCTAGGCTTGTGTCTGCTGGCACTTGATCCAGGAAGTAACACAGAAGTCTTCCTTAAATAACAGTAGGTCTATNTTCCCTTTTTTCTTGTTGGCAAATAATTGTGGGTTTTATTGTTTGGCTTTTTCTCCTTTCTCAAGGAATGCAGAAAATGGATTTTTCTTCATTGGTTTGTTTTGGTTTTTTTTGTCATAAACATCACTGATAAGGCTAGTGTTGTCAGCATGTTCTGGGAAGTATGACTTAATTAAACTGCTGGCTGGCTAATTACCTTTGCAGCAGCCAAATAAACATACTGGAAGATGAGAATGATCAGTGGGATNTCATTTTATATAGAAAATTGGACCTGTAAGTGGGAACAGAGGGGTTTCTCAAAAAGCAAGCAGCACTTTAATTATTTAATTTTGGCAATACCCTTGTCTTATGAGCAAGTGTTCTTGAACAGAACAGATGAATAACCCACGGATGGATAAGTGTAATCCATTCATCTGTGTGTGAAGCCAAACTCATTAGGAAAACAAATGACATCAAAAGTCCAAGTGATGATCAGAAGTGTGTTTGACAGTGTACTATGGGGAGCCAAAATAACACAGCATATGGTTTAACAAATTGACTGACTAGGTCCTTTCATCTCCAGCCTTTGTGATTTTTCTATTTGAGCCCTTCTGAAGGAGCTGAAAACAGTCAAAAGTGTGTATTAAGTGTGCGCCTAAGGAAGTATCAGTTAAGACGAATGGCTATGAACTCCTCAGTTAACTGGTGAGGCATTTTTTGTTTCAGTTATTTGACCATATTCACAGGCTACTCGATTTTAGTGTCCCTTATAGTGAGAAGAATTTTGGCTAGCCTATCTACAGTGTAAATTGTTATTCTCTTCATCACTGTGCATTTCTTTATGATAATCTGCTGTTTGTGAGCTTACACTAACTAGGCATAGTCTTGTCCAGTTCTCTAGTTTTACAAAAGGAATCCTTACACAGCATTTTGTAAAGCAACTAGGTACTGCTACGCTACTAGCTCTAGTAGTACGAGTACTACTACAAACCGCTTACTGTTTTTCATTTTAAGTGCATGTCACCCCATATACTATGATGTAAGAGAAGAAAAGGTGTTTGTGTGTGCATGTGTATATACATACACACACACAAACATCTGTGACTAATGTGTCTTTATTTGCCAGGTATGTGAAATGAACAGCTAAGAGGATTTAACTTCTGATACCAAATAACCAACTACAGTTTGCTACTGCTGGTTTAGGAGAATGAATGAGGTAACTTACTAAGAACATTGGAATGCTTCCTAGCTAGAAGTTGTTGCCTTGAGGATGAAAAAAGGTATATATTATCATGAAGAATATTTGAAATGTGTCTTCAAAACTAGCACACCTCTTTCCTCCAAGGCTCCTGCTGTAGGTCATCTTCCTCCAGTTATTTTAAGGGGATTGTAAACTTTGGGAAAGGACTGTCCTCCTCTGCAACTTCTACAGAATAACTCAGTGAGTTCCAGGTGCTTAACATATAACACACATCCTTGCTGCGGCACTTAAGTGTCATAGCCAGCAATCTTTATCTAATGTTAGTGATCTCTGAGGAAACAAAGACAGCTCCTTGTGGGTTTTGACTACTATGTAGACAACAGAGAAAGCAGACAGTGCACAGAATTGATGACCAAGTGGCTAGTCTCATTAAGTCAGATTTTACCCTGATTTACTTACTCTGAAACCATAATGGTCTCAGTGAGATTAGAATTCATTGTGTGTACCATCAGCCTAACTATGAAAGCAGAAAATTTGCACTACCATCAAGCAGATGTTGTTCTTCCTAATGAACTAACTAATAGAGAAAAAAAAATAGGAAGTAATGCTAGGCTTGTGTCTGCTGCCACTTGATCCAGGAAGTAACACAGAAGTCTTCCTTAAATAACAGTAGGTCTATGTCTCACAAGAGCTGGAGAAAGACCAATTACACAGGACAGTCTGCAGTTTAACCTAAACCAAGAACGCCAAGTCCTCATTTTGTAGGAGAAGAACGAAAACTCACACACTCCCTACCTATGGAAATGAAGGAAATACTGTATATGGGTAAGAGCCGTAGGGCTGGACTTAATGATTCATCAAGGCAAAAGCTCTAGAAATTGCAGGGTTTTTTTCCTGCAGAATACTTTTTCTAAAACTGAGGGCAAAAACCGTGACCATTACGATGATGCTTTTTTTCAGGTTGACCATGTTTTTTTCTTTGTGGGTTGTACTTTACTCACACAATCAACTGAAATGGCTCTTCTGGAGCCATTACAATTTGTTGTGTTAGTGCAGCTGAAAACACTTCAACATACCATGTGTCACACTTTGTCAAGTTAACTGTTGATGATTCCAAATAAGTATTGGGAACAGTGCTGATGCAGTGCAATGCAGCAATTGCTTGTGCAACATAAGCATTCATGAAGAGGGATAAACTCTGCTGAAGTAAAGAAGCTCTATCTATTGTTGGTGAGGTGTCCCTGCAGTTTAAAAAAAAAAAAAAGCATCAAGTTGTCCATCCCTTCAGTTCTTGAAGTTACTTAGAAATACCACTGGAAGAAGAGCATTCTTATCTAAATGCTCATGAACCACCATTTTAACAAGGCAATAATCTTCAGAAATCATATTACATTCTTACTCAGCAATAAGTGATTAAGGGATCTACCAAAGGACATGCAAAAAATGCATGGCAAAGTCAGACAGGTAGAGCCAGCTGTGTGGCTACCAGCAAATGATATAACCAGGAGTTCACCTCGCCAGATAGTGCTAAGGTTCATATAGCCCATTTAGTCACTCTCTCTGCCCAGTAAATTCACACTGGAACAGCAATGAAGCTAAAACTGAACTTCCTGATCTTAAAGGTCTCTTCCAAGAAAAGTCATTCTATGATCCCTCTTTAGATTTTTATTCTCTGATTTGTACATGATTTGGCTTATGTGTGAACAACTCTAGAATTGTCATATTCTTGTTGAAATGGATAATGGATAAATGACAGTGAACCTGTGCATATACAAAAGTGGTACCTTATTCATGAGAGCAAGAAGCAATACAAAAAAGTTGTGATTTTCAGTTACTGCCAGTTACTGTCAGATCTGTAGAATTCCCAAATGGCAGTAAAGGTATTGATACTGAAGAATGCCTATCTGTTACTTCAAATACCACTGAAAAGGAGGACATTGAATTCTTTGTGGAAAATTGAGAAATGGTGACTAGAAAGCTGTGAAATTCTTTACAACATCAAACAATCCTTCGGGTCTGGCTTCCTAATGTTAATGATCCTGAATTAATATGTAGACATCTAAATAAGATTTTTCAGAAGGAAAATAGTCCACACATTGGAATAACACTGAGACAGGCAAAGTTCTTAGCACTCACATTCTCAAGAGCAGGAGTTCTTGACTGGTGAAGCAGACATCAGTGATATACCCACATAAATACAGCTCAGTAAAAGCCAGAAGAACTGCTCTGAGAAGCAGTGCTCTGAGCTTGGAGATGCAGCAGAGGGAGAAATTGTGCTGCTGGGCAGGTCACGCACTGTACCTCCTCATACCGTCTGCAGACCTGCAGATTCATCTTTTAGGGAAGGTGCCAAAATACATCAGGGTAGATGAGTGCTTTGAGTGTGGGGGAGAAAGGCAGATGCAATACTGACAGACAAGTCATTCTCCAGGCCTCTTGCTATTCCCAGCTACCAGACCCACCACTTTTCTAAGCTGGGACAGAAGGGTGACGGTCCTGACAATGAGGAGGGAGAGCTCTGGCAGAAGGATTTGGGGAGACACAGTGATGGGATATACTTGAATGCAAGGAAGCACTGCTTTCGGGGTAATGTGAGGTTGATCTTTTACTGATCTCTTCTGAGGTTAATCCTGCTTATGATTTAAACAGTCATTTAAATGGCTAAAGTTAACAGATTTAGGAAAGCACAATAATGTTTTGGCTATTATACAAATGTATTTTAAACAACATCTAAGCAACACAAGGTCATGCAGATATCCAAATAGTCTATTAGGGTATTACATGAATTTAAAGGATAACATCAGTTTCAACAGATTGACCTAACTTATTTAAAACAAAAAGTGCATAAACAAACCTTTCACCAGGAATGCTCGGATGCGATCCTACACTTCTTTTTGGCCTTGAACCACTTCAAATTAATTGGTCTGGAGCCAAAGGAGGTGCATAATATAACATCACAATTTATATTTAGGAAAACTCATTAGAAATGAAAGAAGTTATGTAACTCCTCAGAGAAAGGAAAATAATATAGGACAAATTATACTCAAACACTGCAGTTAAATTATTTTAACAGCAGGGTAGCTTTAAAAAAAAACTGTTAGGACAAAATCCTACATAGCATGGGGGAAAAAAAAGCTTTTACATCTTACTGCAATTAGAAACTCATCAGGTTAATGGAGCAGTTTTTCAAAAGCTGCCATTTAAGTTTTTGCACATGGCATTGGTCTCACTGTATTTCAGTTTGTGAATAGAACTTGTCCAGAGGTTAAAAAAAAAAAATCGTGCACTTTCTAATGTGCATGTAAAATCAAAGCCCTGTATCTTTGTGTCTGTGCTGTTTCATTCAACTTGTACTTGTGATAGAATTCTAAGAAGACTTTACTTTCACTTCAGTATCTACTCACTGAAATTGCCAAAAACACCAAGTGATTTTTGAGGTATCTCAGTCTTTAGCAGGGTAACTGAAAGGCTTCAAGAAAGCAAAGAAATGAAGCCAGCAAGTCAAGATCCACTATTAATTTGAGTACTTGAAATCTGAGGCATAGGAAATTAATTACTACTTTTGATAATTTAGGCCAGCACTTTAAAAAGTTGTTTGATATCTAAATATATGATGAGAAAAAGTGCTGAAATGAATGGAAAGGGATGCAGCGTAAAGGGAAAAGTTCTCCAAAACAGCCGAATGACAGAGAAGGCTAAATCTGTAGGGATTTCATTTATTGTCTATGGCAATTTTCATATGTGTTGTTTTGTGGCTCCTAACTATGCTGCTTATTTGCAAAGATATCTAAATGTCAAAAGTCAAAGAGAGGTGGATGTACAAAGCATCTGCTGACTCCAGATACGTAACAAGTGAAAAATAAGATAGAGCCTGCAAAGCAAGTTATGAATGACCCAGCTACCTTTACTCAAAGGGTGAATTATTCCTTTTAGGAAGTAATGAATTATTAGAATTAGGCACCTAGACTGCAGCAGCTCTCCACTCTAAGGAATTCTTATTATTTTTTTTTTTAGATGAAGCTTTAAACATGGTACACTGAAAAACAAAACTGCAAACAGAGGTGTTACTAAACAGCAAGGCACCGTGCTCACTGTTGCAGTCATATTTTTCAGGGTGGATGGAACAAGGCAGTGAATAGAATAGAATAGAGAATAATTTCAGCTGGAAGGGACCTACAACAATCATCTAGTCCAACTGCCTGACGACTTCAGGGCTAACCAAAAGTTATTTGTTATCTCCCATGTTATTAAGGGCACTGTCCAAATGTATTTTAAATGCTGATCACCTCTGGGGCATCAACCGCCTCTCTAGGAAGCCTGTTCCAGTGTTTGACCACCTTATCAGTAAAGAAAAGCTTCTTAATGTCCAGTCTAAACTCCCTGGCACAGCTTTAAACCATTCCCACACAAAAGAGAGTAACTCGATGAATGAAGTAAAACTGTGTAACTAATATCAGAAGGATACTCTTGACTTTAAAATGTATTGCTATTAACATATAATATTATTATGAATAATATTCTTTCTGGAAAGGCTTTTACATGCACAAGTCTTGCTTGTTATTATAAAAGCAAAACCATAAAAGCAAAACCTCCTTCATAGCCTATGCACACTATGTATCACACTCATTTGTAAGATTAGAGCTTTATCATGGCTTTAAAACAGAAGAGTTTTTCCTATCCTGGTAACTCATTTTGTATTCCTTTAAACTGACAACCCATGCAAGAGAAGATACTTTGAAGAAAGATGGCAAAAAGTTGTAGCAAACAGTATCAGTAGTAACTTCAAAGAAATAATGTTAACCCTGCAGGATCTGGTTGCCAAAGGAACAATTCCTTCTCTGCTAGCTGAAAAAAGGAAAACCAAGACTAGCTACATCCAGACAGCACAGATGATGACCATCACAGGACTGCTGGTAATTCACAGCAAGACGTCTAAGAACTTAAAAAAACGATTTATATTCTGTAAAGTATGCAGCATTGTCACCACTATATTTTAATTACTTACATTAATAAACTGCATCTGAGGGCATTAATCACCCTAGATGCTAAGAAATCTAAACCTGCTCCTTTTGAATTTTAAATCAATCAAATCTCTAAATTTGATGCACAACTGAGAAAGAATTAATCAAAATGAAAATGCAGTTAAAAATACAAAATAAAAATGACAAGTGAGGAACAATACCAGAAAGATAGGGTTCCCACTGAATATTAAAGTACAGCAGCTGAGGAAATCTGCCAAACACAATCAAGACTCTTCATAAATTGGATTCTTGAGTCAGCGTCTTCAATCAGAACTAGCAGGAAAGACATCCAGTTGCCATGTGGGAACAGATGGGGAGTGAGACCTCCTTGAGTCATTTGCTAAGGACAGCAAAGAAGAGCAAATGTTAGATTGCTTTGCCTGAGGAGAGTATGGGCAACTATACCAAGCAGCTTCCAGAAAAATACTTTACATCTTCAAAGCACTGGATAAAGATGAACTAACAATTCCCTGCTCCATTTACCGTTATAGACAAAGCTGAATTCCCTCAGAAAAACAAATCAGACCTGAGGCTTTAGAGACAGAAAAGGACCTTTGTTTTTTCAGGAGTATTGGGATGACCAAGCTAATTCACAGTAGTATAGTGACAATCTCCAGGTTATAATCCCTACAAGAAGCACAAAGTGGTCTATTTTAGTACCTTCCCAACTGCCCAGCATTGCATTTTGCTCAGCTGAAGTCGATCCAAGTGGCTCTTAACAAAAAAAAAAAAGAATTTGCAGATAGTCATAAGCTCACTGGACACAGAGAGGAGCAAGTGGATATTTTTGTCATTTCCCAGCAGTCTGTTCTTGTTTTCATTTATCTCCAATTATCATATGAAGATGTCAACCGCTAGAAAGTCAAAAAGGAGTGCTGCACGAGGAAGTATCCGGCAAAGGCAAGGAAGTATCTATCACCTCTACTAAAGGAGGCCATCAGCCATTCAAGAGCTCTCCTGTCTCTTCTGCCAGTTTAGTCCTACAGTGCAGGTCTGGATAATATAAAATGTTCTAGAAGCAGTAGCAGGGACTTTTCCCCACTGCAGGAGAGTGACTTTTAAACTGTATAGACATTTTTTCTTAAACTAGATCATATTGAGCTTCAGTAAGTCTAAGTGTCTAATACCTGCTTTTGAAGAAAAATTGTCATCTTCATTTGCAGAGGCTTCTAATAACTTTCTTAATACATTTTTCTAGAGGATCAGCATATTAACTCATGACATTTCAGAGAATGTTTAAGCCTGTTTAAAACACAGTTTTTGCTCAGGCTACGACTGTCAGTTGAGGACTTGATTTTTTAAAAGAAACAGTATCACCATGCCCACAGAAGACCATAGTGCAATGGCAGTTCCATTTGTATAAAGGTATCCCATCCTGATCAAACATTCTTCCTCTCATTTGGGAAAAATTACACTTATGTCAAACATAAATAATGATATTGACTACAAAAGGATAGCAAATATGGTGTTCCTTCAGTAGTCTAACCAACCCAACACACATTATATACACAAGCTCTAAAGAGCCCCAGTGCCCAGTTCTGCTGGAAACAGAGAGCCAGCTTCTGAAGACATTTTTTACATATCTCTATGGGCACCTGTATATAGGTAGGTACAGGATGAGATACCTAATGTTTTCACAAATCTAACAAAGAGCCTGAATATCCTTAACATCCTTGTCCAATGTACGTAACTCATTTAGATTCCTTAAAGAAAATCCAGTTACCAAGACACTACTAGTACCAAAATATCAGAAATATTTGGAAAGTAATTGATTCAAGTTAGAATCATACCATCATAGAATACCAGCTTGGAAGGGACCTCAAGGATCACCTACTCCAACCTTTTATGGTGAACTATATATATACATAGTTTAAATGAGATGGCCCAAGCACCCTATCAAGCTGAGTCTTAAAAGTGTCCAGTGTAGGGGAATCCACGAATCCACCACTTCCCTTAGGAGATCATTCCAATATCTAGTTGTTCTCCTGATGAAAAATTTTCTTCTGGAGCCCAGTCAGAATCTCTGTAGGAATAACTTGTACCCATTACCCCTTGTCTTATCCATGTAACTACTTGTAAAAAAGGGAATCTCCAACTCCTGGGTAGTCACCATTTGTTTTAGAATGTCTTGGGGGAGCAGTATTTTAAAAGACCTTTATTAGAAAATTGCCTACTAGTAAAGCAATTGACAGTTCTGGTAGAGCTGAGTTCATGAGATACTTAGGATCAACAAGCATAGTACTTGTGGTTAACAGCTGCTGTCCACTTAGGAAACACAGAAAGCGATATGGTTTCAAAGAGTAACTGGCACATAAAGAAACACATTTACATTTAGTTAAGATTCTCTTGGAAAAATAGCACTGAACAGAGTTGAAAATGCTTTAGCAGCAACCCCGCCGTTGAAGCTGTAGGGATGTGCACATTCTGTTCCAGTTCAGGCAATCTGCTGTTTCTCTGGCAGTGGCACAGGTAGTAACAACATGGCAATACCAGTTACAGTGGTAACAGCCCTCACCTCAAATGGTAAAATAATGAAATGCACTTGAGTTGTGAAGCTAAAGTACTAACAAAACCATACTATTTGACTCATAAGTTTTCATAGATACCTATTTTTGCTGCCAGACCTGTATGTAGGTAGTATTTGATGTATGTAGGTAGTGTTTGAACCAATGGTAATGTTTGATCTGCCTCTATTACTAACCTATACAACCAAAATCACAGAGTTAAACATTGTGACTCCCTATCAAGGCATCATTGGAAGTTACATGTAAGAACCCAAATCCATACTTCACCTTATTATTAAAGGAACCACTTTCAGATTACCTTTTTTCTTGATTTTGAATGTATTTTCTTCCCATTCTGGAGACAGTGCAGCTAATCAACTTCAAACCTGCAATTTCCAAACACTCACACTTTGATTATCCTGAACACAGGCAGCTTCTCCCTGGTTACAGTTTGGTTTCTCTGATCCTGCCCTTTCAGTTTGAATATGTGCAGCTGCATAATCCTTTCAGATCCTTGCCAGAAGTAGAAGCCAAGATATTTGTTCTGCAGAAGAATGAGTGGGGAATAACTTCTTAAGTTAATAGATGGCTTGGCAGGTAGGAATCACACAGTCAAAGGATAGCAAAAGGTGGTTACCGGTAAATTCAAAATCGTATTAAAACTACTTAGCATGTTGAGCATCCTTTCAGGTTAAGCGAAAATAATTAAGCGTTTCTTTAGAAAATAGTATCAAGAAGTGATAGTAAGTCCCCAGAGCCCACGGAGGTCTGTGACGGGGTCTGAGCATTTCCCAAGGGACTGCTGCATGCATGCTAGGGAGCAGGCTGGCTTTGTGTAGCAGCCTGCAGCAAGAGGAACAGTTGTGAAGTAGTAAGGCACAAGGCAGGAACACATGTGAACAAAACACACGGTGATAAAGTACATTATAAAGCTAATGATATTTACATTACAGATCACGATATCCACAAGACTAAAGCACAGACCCATTCTGGCTGCTGCTGGCCATGCTGTCTCCAGCTCTATCCAGGCAGTGTGCCTGAGGGCAAGAAATTATTTCCTTACAGTCTCTTAAAGGTGTGGATAGCAAACCAGTTAACATATTATCTCTTCCTAACGCAAAGGAATGAGGTTAGCACTGTCGTTAAAGCCGCTGCCTGGTCATCTGGGATGTGCCATGAGAGGTTACCCGGGGCCGGAGAGCTGGCTTCACACGAGCCCCGGTGGAGCAGTTTAAGCGCGGGACCATCCCCTTTGTAACTCGGGCTTTCACTGCCACCCGGTGGACAAACAGGTTTACACCGCGGAGTTACCTACCAGCGATAACATTTGGCCCAGGGGACTTGTAGGAGAAAAATTCCTTAACCTAAATTCGCGGAACAACAAGGGAGGGCTAAAGGAACCTATTACTTGATACAAATCACACATTCAAAAATCATGGAGGTATGTCCTAAAGCATCATGAATGTGACAACAAATAATGGCTGTATTTTGAAATGCTTTTTGTCTATGCACTTATAATGTTCTTGCAGTATCAAGGGCGAACACCTTTTAATGGTAGGTTTTACCTAACCACAATGTCAGAGGGAAGAGCTTGTGAGACCAGCAAATAGCACAAATCTTATAATTAAGCTGCTGAATAGTGGTGATATTAATGGTGGTTGGCAAAGCTTCCTTGTTGAAAACAAAACTTTCAAAAGTGATAACTTTTTATGATGTCACCACAACCAGGTTGCTATCTAAGAGAAATGATATATGCAGGACAGTCAGAGCACTCAAGATACTCATCCATATTGCATTCCACATATGGGAGTACTCCTTATAAGAAATACTTTATACAATGTCCTTTTATGTCCTAGACTTTATTATTTAGTAGTCTGTCACACTGAAGTTCTTTTAAGCAGTTAAAAAATACAAAGGGATGTGACATCAAAGCAACAAGAAAGAAAAGAAAATACAAAGAAAGAAAGAAAAAAAAAACAATCAAGAAGTTCCAGATGCAAACACAAAGTGGAAATATGTGGCTTATAAATACTGATTGTTTAACACTTTAGGATTTCAGTCAAGAGCATCCTTTAGGGTTATCATTCTTCGCTTTGGAAAAATCAAAAATAATGGGGTCCTAGGTATTTAAAAGCCACATTTTATTCAGCAAGAGAAAGCTCTTTGCAGCTGGGCACAATCGGGTTTCCCCTTTTCCCCATGTGCCATCATTTGGCACATGTAATCATTTGGATCTGGAGCTCAAAACCTTGAATTCCTTACAAATAGTAGAATTACAGAAGAATCACTTACTAGCCAATGGGAGAAGAACAAAATACGCACTTCTTCTGCTTTGACAAGTTACGGGATCATTCTGAAGGCCTTCCAGGCATGTAGCAAAGATCCTTGGTGCCCTATGGCCCCAGTACACATCCTTCTGCCAAAGGAGAGATAAGAAAAGCAGAAAAGCTTTTACGATCAAAACAAAAACCTTTTTGGTCAATGTCCTTTTTCTGGTAGTTCTGAAATTCATGATTACAAGATGAATGATTTATCAGGCTCCATGATTCTGCTCTCCATTTCAGACTGTAAAATAACTACTCTGAAGCAAACATGGTGTCATCTGATCTACTTTACCGTAACAACAGCTGAACTAAGCTTTGACAGTGATTTTCCTTTTGTATGCTCAATTCCCAAACTCAGACTGAAGTTTGAACTTGAGAGGGTGCAGACTACAATGAGTGAAACCAAAGGCAACATTCATATGAATCTTAATGAAGTGAAATTCTCAGGCTTCAGGCAACTTCAAGTCTTCTGCAAGTCAGAAGATCTGCATTACATGAGAACTCGATGTAACATTATGATACTCTCACAAATACAAAAGGCTGCATTTTCCAGAATCTGATTCCCCTGTGATCCATCTTTTTAAATCATGATTATGAAAGGTTTTGGAAAAACAGTGCAAACTGTTTGCTTAACATCATTTGCTTTTAGAGCACGTCCAGAAGTGTTAAAAATATGCTTCAGATGACAGGAGTGATTCATGACTAGACAGCTGCTGAGAGAGACATCACCAACAGGAGAGAGAGGGAGAGAGATTTGACATGCAAATTTCTTGGAGAAAAAGAAATTAAATACCTTTTCTTCTGGGCTTTAGAATTTAGGAATCATTTTAATGACTTTTGAATTGAAACAAAGTTGTTGCATCTCCTGAAGCTGTCAGAACTTCAGTGCCTCTCAGACCTGTTTCACAGGCTGCAGTCATTACTCAGCTGATGGGATGACTGTCTCCCATCGCTTTCTGGGGAGGAAAAGGCAATATTCTTTTGTCCCTTTAACGTTTTGCAATATTAAGAGACTGACTGGTGAATTTCTTGTCAAGGCATAACTTCATAAATAATGCAATTCTTCCATAGGTGTCAATCTTTAGACAAAACGTTTAATAAAGTTAGTTGGAAGTAAGTCCCAAGGAGGGACGCTCTCCCCATTCTTGATCCATGGAAAAGATTCAGAAAATGATTGATTGAAATCCAAATCTGAAAGTAATGAATAAACCATTTAACACTTGAGTTTGACCTTTGATGTTCTAGTGATCTCTGGTGTTCCCCATCTAAAAAATGCTATGGCAGAACTGCTCAGCTCTGGTCTACACCTACAGTCCCACTGCTTTTCCTTCTCCATTTAGCATGGATCTGGTTGCCTGTCAACACAGGACTTTACTGTAACAGCCTACCTCTAAACAGCGATTTTCACTGATTTTCTGCTTTGATTTTTCTAATTTCACATATATTTACAATAGTACGATGTTCCCTAGAAGCCCAGGCTTAAATTTCTAGTGTTTGTCAAAACAATTCAGCTTTCATCTTGGCCGTTTCATGACTCCACATATACATGCCTCCTGGATGATTTAATGGTTAAGGGTTTGGTTTTTTTCCAGGTTTTCCCTCAAATACCATGCCTTACTTTTTGTGCGTAGCAAGTGAAAATGCCCAGGGGCTTTATTCTGAAGTGGAAGTAAACACTAGAGCTCTCTGTCCCTAAATTTACAAATTTTCAGCCACTTCTAAAATACGCATGTCATACATTCATATATTTGCATAGAAAAAGCTAAGCTGATTTTAGAAAACCAGTATGATTAAATCATAGGAAATTTGTGTCGACCACCCCCTTTATAGAAGGGGCTTTTTTAGCTTGCTTTGTTTCACCAGAATACAGATTATCTATTTGAAATACACGAACTGAATGGACTTCCCATTGAGGTTAGTGTATTCTAGCATTGTAATAAAGGTTATGAAAAGATGTCCGAGCACCAGCTGGCCTTCCTTTGATCCTCTCCATTCTTGTGATGATACATTTTCACACTTAAGATGATTCCCTTCTACCTCAAAGGCTGAGAGCTGCTTTGGTCCTTACAAATATTAACTGCAATCACAATGACCTATCTTTCTGGTTCCAGTCATCTGTTTAATATAGAGTGGAAGGTCAGAACTACACCAAAAGGGCCTGAAACGCTTTATTCCAGTATAGTGCCCCCTGCAGAGCTGCACAAAAAGCTGGCAGACTCGTAGTTCATGCATGCACGCTCCTCAGCACCGCATTGTGCCGGCCTATTAATGGGCTTTTGTAACCTTCCAGGAAAAATTCCCTCACCAAGAGAACAAAACTGTTGTCAGATCTGAAAACACATGTGAATATCAACTACAAAAAAAAAAAAAAAAAAAAAAAAAAAAAAAAATCTTAAATTAACCAGTAGTGTTCCTGTCTTTAGAAAATTGAATGTCTCAGTCACTAGCTTGTGTCTTCACTAGGCTATGTGTTAAAGGTAATTTTTATCTATTTGACAGGATGGAGATTTAATAACAGGGATGGAAACCAACTGTTTAGAGGAGGCAAATTCAATAATAGATGTCAGTAAGGATTAATGAATAAGGCTATGTACCAGAAAGCACAAGCCTGTGTGTACTAATACAAAGAAATCTATTTGCAGCACAGGTCACTTTGAAGTCATTAGCATACTGAATTACCAAATAGCTGCATCTAAGGCCCTTCAGTTGTCATTAGAACATGTTTCCCAAGCTATTGCATTTTCCTCCTACAAATCTCCCTGTGAAGCTCCCTTTGCTTGTTTTCTGTTAAGTCTTCCATACAAGCAGGGCCATCTACATTTCTTGTCGTGTTTGGCTTTTGTATCACTTCTGAATTGAGCTCTTCAGTAGGAAAGCTAACTTTCCAAAATCCTGGCACACACCCCAAAGCATAGAGACCAGGGATTTTTATAGTTTTACAACTATGTGGGACTCTATTTACCTATAGGCCTCTACATTTTTCCTCTCTGATCCTGCATATGTTAACCTCTGGTCTGGATTATGAGGGGTGGGTAAGTGGCATGAAGTGAGCAGCAAGAATTGAATGCAGCCGTCCACATATGAATGGAGCTACCCACAGTGGGGAAGACAATGAAAGGAAAGAAAAAAGTGGATTCCAGTAGCAAATGGCCTATGAGGCCAGTTCCACTTGCTTCACACTGATTTTGTCTTAAATTTGGCTTGCTCTTGTATATGCCACTTAGATGTTTTGGGAAGACTTCACGTGTAGCAATTACTTCCCTCTAAAATTATCAACAGGAGTTTAACACTACTTGGACTTACTGAAGAAGTCATGGAAACAAAATGCAACTGCTCTGTTCAAAAGCCCAATCTCTGAATTCAAGAATCTGCAAACTATGTAGTAAGCCAGGTTTAAAAAGAGTATGAGAGAATGCAGAGAAATCTCAGATCACTAAACAACTCTCCATGCTCAACAGCATAGGTCATAGAAAATTGCCAAGTCCTTCCTAGTGAAGGTCTCATTCCTTATATGAGTTTGTATTTTCAGTTCTACAGAAACTAGATTATAAATCTCAAGATAAGCAGAGGACCTTTTATTTGGGGGGGGGGGA
>VWZY01002561.1:21442-98252 GCA_013399075.1 Chloroceryle aenea | reverse complement strand
ACACAATGTACCATTTCCCCACCTACACACAGAAAACAGAGAATCATAGAATCACAGGATCATCCTCATTGGAAGAGACCTTCAATATGGTAAAGTCCAACTACTAACCCGGCACTGCCAAGTCACCATTAAACCATGTCCTTAAGTGCCACATCTACATGTCTTATAAAACCGTCTAGGAATGGCGTCCTTACCACTTCTCTAGGCAGCCTGTTCCAGTGTTTGATAACCCTGTCTGTGAAGAAATTTTTCCTTATATCCAAACTTCCCCTGGTGCAATTTGAGGCCATTTCTTCTTGCTCCATCACTTGTTACATTGGAGAAAAGACTGACACTCACCTCACTACAACCTCCAATTTCCTTCCAGTCAGTTGAAGAGAACAAGGTCTCCCCTGAACCTTGTTTTTTCCGAGCTAAACAACTGCCATAAGCAGCTAGCTTCTCCAGGAGGATGCTGTGGGAAATAAGTGTCAAAAGCTTTACTGAAGTCTAGGTACACAACATCCACACCTTTTCCTCAACCACTAAGCAGGTCACCTTGTCACAGAAGAAGATCCTGTTAGTCAAACGGGAACTGCCTTTTGTAAACCCATGTTGACTGGGCCTGGTCACCTGATTGTCCTGTACATGTCATGTGATGGCACTCAAGATGATTTGGTCCATCACCTTCCCCAGTACTGAGGTCAGATTGACAGGCCTGTAGGTCCCCAGATCCTCCTTTCTGCCCTTCATGTAGATGGGCATCATATTTGCTAACCTCCAGTCAACTTGGACCTCCCTGGTTAGCCGGGACTGCTGATAAATGATGGCAAGTAGCTTGGTGGGCACTTCACTGGCTCCCTCAGTACCCTTGGGTGTATCCCATCGAGCCCCAGAGACTTGTGTGCAGCTAAATGGTGTAGCAGGTGGCCAATCCTTTCCCCCTGGATTATGGGGAGTTCTTTCCATTCCTTATTCCCATCTTCCACCTCAGGGGGTTGGGCACTTATCGAGGACAACTGGTCTTACTATTAAAGACTGAGGAAAAGAAGGCATTAAGCACCTCACTCTTCTCCTTAGTCACTATATTCCCCCCACATCCAACAGAGGATGAAGATTCTCCTTAGTCCTCTCCTTAGGTGGGTTGCATACATAAAAAAGGCAAGTTAAATTTTGTATAGGTTTAATGCACTTAAATACTCAAATAAAGCACAGTAATGCCTTCAAAACTTTAAACATTACTGTAATTTAATTTTTCTATATTGTGCAGGGGTCAAACAACACTGAACAAACCCAAACTAAGCCCTGAGCTGTCACCTGTGTCTTCTGGAAACAAAAGTGACTCAAGCTTGCAAGATGAACTGAACAGTGGCTCTGAACTGCAGGACAGTTATTCTAATAAATAACAGTTAGCAGTCCTCTGATTATACTATGTCAGCCTAGTAAAGTGTTTTGGTTTGGGTTTTTGTTTTTTTTAACTACCATGCCATCTACACCAATTATAACAGCACTTTAGTAGTGCTTGCTATTAGCCAAGTGACTGATGTTTATTCATTCCCCTAAGCACACTGGCTGTGGATATTTATGGGCAATAGCTATGGCTGCTTGTGAAATAGTATTGGCTCAATAATTATGTCATGGTTTCCACTTGTTCTTCAAAGTCACAGGGTATCTGCTGTTCTTCAACTCCTCCAGCTTTACAGCAGCTGTAGGACTATAGCACCACACTTGCTATTCCTACTCAAACATCCTCTTCCTTGTGCATCTACACATTGGCACAGGAAATTCTCAGGACACAGAAAAAGATTTTCTTTCAAGGTAATTTTCGACAGAGGTCTCACTGAGAAAAGCTCAGACAATACTAAATTGACAGGTCATACTATGTTTGACTTTGGAAATACAAAAGCAAACTACATCTTCTTGCACTGGTATTCTTACTGAAAAGTGGCTGCAGGTATAAGGCTTCTTAATCTAAAACGTCTTACTCCGTACATAAAAACTAATTTGCTTCTATCAGAATCCATCCCTCTACTCATTTTTTGAATTTTCACTCTGGCTCAGCTTCTCCTTCAAACAGCCCAACTAGAAATAACAACTCTCAGTGCTCCTGCTTGGTGCTGAAACTCTTGCCTTTTCTGTTCCAGCTGCACAAACACACACACTCTGGCCAGTAATGTTCTCTTTCTCTTTTCAACTCAGGTTGAAAGCAGTTACAAACATGGTGGTGCAGGGCCCAAGGAAAGTCCCATACTGTTATGCATGATGTTAACAAAATAACAAACTGAACAGCTAGTTTTGAATTCCTGGGGGGAAAAAGCAGAAAGGGCAAATTTTCTTATCAAAACATAGTGCATTTTCCAGGCTCAAAACTTCCACAGAATGCAAGCAGTGGACTTAAATCACCTGTGGTCTATATTCCTGTTTTAGCAAAACTAATTCTTCTTCTACCAAGAACCAGACAATTGTAACAGATTTGAATCTTTGTACTTTAGTGAGATACAGGTGATGACATATTTTCTAATGCCAGGAAAATATGACATTACATGTGAATTACCAGACAGTTCCAACAATCAGGTTTATACAAACCTGACTTTTTCATCAGACAAACTGTTATTAAAACAGCAGTGATACCAGCTTTTGGTGGGTTGTTGCAAAACACTGAAATATCTACTTCTCAGCCTAAAAGCATTGAGACTCTTTATAGGAAATAAGAAGTATGTACTTCAGACTTTCCAGCCTGCGAATGAACTTCAGAAAAAAGGCTAATACAAGGATATTTTAATTTCAGAAACTACAGTATCTAAGGAATGGTTTAAGGTGTGGCCTGACAACACGCCGCTGAAACCTTTTGATGGGTGGGAAAATGTTAGGCCAGTAAAACTCATGTGACTGTACAAGCAGTCTGAAATGCAGCAACAGATCTATACTGAAAATGAATGTGACCATTCAAAGCACCACAGTGGTAAAAGGCCTCTGAGTAAAGTTTCTATCCTGTAACAGTCATTCTATTAATTAGCCAATGCTTTATGCTAAATCACTCAATTGCAAGACAATCTACTGGGGTACTGACTGCACTTATTTTATAGTGGAGCTCTTCTTGAGATGGTATCCCCATTAGCATTGTAAAGGTACCTGAAACAGAGTTATGTTACTGAGCATCTTTCACAAAGAGATGAAGCACATCGAACAACTAAGATACAATAGAAAACAACTTCCCTTTATTCGCATTTCCTGATCTTGTCTTCATTGTACAAATAACCTGATGTGCAAAATAGTTTATAAAATACTAAAAAATGCTTTTATTGTAAAAAAATAAAATTTCTAGATATACAGTTACTTTGCACTATCACAAATATTGTCCAGTATTTAACATTTAAATTTATTATCACAATACTCAAGTCATGTAAACCAAGGATCCTACTGGTAAGAAAGCTGATACTGAAACGCAGGTTCACTAGGGATTTGTTAAGTATTTTCCTCTTTTCATATCTACACCCTTACACAACTCTTGTGACCCACACTTGAAATTGCACTGACATCAACTGAAGCATTGGGCCATCCTCTCCTCCATTATCACGTAGGAAATAGTGAGTTAAATTGTAAATTTAGTAAATGGCAAATTTTAGTAAATCGTGGCAACACACGAGCTACATGGTGCAGTCACAGAACAACAAAGATCCCCAAAACTAGATCTGAACTTAGCTGAGAAGCAGTGTAAAGGCCGCCTACGCTGGATTCTGGGCATGCACAGCTTGACTTCTACCAGTGTCCAAGCTAGCAGGCTTGAAAACTAGCTTTGATCTCTCTCTGCTGCAATGCAATTGCAATCACTTCAGCATGAAATGCCTCTAAGTAGTTTTGATACAGTCACCTGAGCCCTCATTGTTCCAATTCACTTTCATTCTGCAGGGTCTTCATAGCTAAACCCCAGAGGGTCATGCTGGAGAAGAACGGTCCTTCACTGTTCTTGTATGCAGCAGATGACGTTCGACTGCCTAGTGGATCATTACAGTGACTGTCCAAGCTAACCATAGAGGAACGGATCAGGGGAATATTATCAGATTGTAAAGGTTCTTCTGCAGAAGACAGATCTACATCTGCATAAGCATATGGTGGTGGTGGAGGAGTCTGCTGCGTCTGCGCTTTTGGGAGCTTAGCGGAATCCACATTCAGTTTCTGCTGGTTTGCCGTGTCATGGTGCTGAATCATTGATCTCAACTTACAGTAAGAATCCACGGAACTATCAAATTCAGTTGAATTTGCAGTTGGACGAATGGGAAATTTAACGGAAACCGGTAACAATGTAACAGACATTTCTTGGCCAAAAGAATCGGAGGTCTGAGATTTGTCAAGGTCAGAAGTTTCAATCCCTTGAGTAAATTCATCCAGTGTGTTTGGACCTTCATCACTGGCTTTACAATGCATTTTCTTGTGCCGCCGTAGAACAGCAGAGCGAGTGAAGCATTTGTTACAAGTTTCACAGGTATAGGGTTTTTCTCCTGTATGAGTCCTCACATGCCTACGCAGGTCACCAGAGCCTGCAAAACATTTCCCTACAAGACAGAAGTGATACATTAAGATTTTGTTCTTAAGAGAAGTGCATATACATGTTTTTAACTAGGGAAAATACCAAGTCATTAGGTTTAGTATGTCCCAGTTGTGGTACTTGGTATACAACCAGTTCAAGTGAGTTCCATCGACTTTTGCAATTCAATGACTTGTTTCTTCTCGATCTGATTTTCTATCTTGTGTTTCCCAGTGTCTTAGTTTCTCTCTCCAGAGAGGGGAATATCCATTACTATTTGAAAGGTGTCAGTGCTCTCTGTATCAATCTTTTCGGAGGCAAAAAAATTTTTAGAGATTCAATTTAATATGTCTGTCTGGAAAAAGAGTATGCTAATAAGCTTCTAAATATATTCTTCCAGTAAGAACTGCATCACAGAAAATAATGCTTTGTTCATGATCAAGGAACTACTCTCAACATGCTGACAAAGTTCGCTTTTTTGTTAACTTTGAACTAACATAATGCAGTCCAGTTTTTATATTCTAGCCAGAGAATGTGTCAAAACAGTCAATTTTTTTTAATAATTGTAAATATTAGGATACAATAGAATTCAACTGTTTGCCTATTCTCAGAACTACAGGCTCAAATAAGTTCAATTACTGTACTGCAAAGAAACAAGTGCCCAAGGCTGACCCAAGGCAAGTGTAAAAGAACAATTGAGCAGTAATTTCCAGAATTGCTACATGATTCAGACACGTCACATTCTTCAGGATAGCAGAAATGATCTGGTACCTGTTTGTGAATTTCCCTCATTTTACCTAGGTTAAAGCTTATTTTATTTTGTGTGGACAGATACCAACTAACATGAACCGTATCTGAAAGCCCAGTAAAACTGCAGTCTCATACTTTTCATTCTTCTATCCAGGTTTCTCTTCAGAAAAGCCATTAAAGAGTAACAGTAAGATCACAAATTACTGGAATAACACATTTGGATTTTTTGCATAATGTGAATGATTTCTTAATTCTTGATCAGATTCTCCTTGTACTATTTTTGCTTTCTCAGTACAAGACGACTTAGATAAAATGAAAAATAAACAAAAGCCCACAACAAGGCCAGATGAAAATAGGCCTATTTCAATGGCAGCAACACAACTGTTTATACTTTCATATCCTGCATGTCTGCATTTCCTCCTCCTGATAATATTAGCTTTTCTTGTGACTCAAGACATTACAAATAAAACCTACTGCAGTTGGACATTATCATACCCTCCCAAGCTGACTCCTAAGAACATGAATGAAATTATACCAATATAGCCCTTAAGGGCAGAAAAGTAAGTAGAATGCAGGATGCTAACTGACATATGAGGTAAGGATAGACAATGCAATTTCTGAGAACTATGATACACCAGGATGAATTATTGATCAGAGCCAATTTTGGACCACCCAGAAGTATGACCTATCTAGCTGATTTTGAAAATGGGTGTTTCTGGTACAAAGCACTGATCAAGGTTTGATTTTATTCCACTGAATTGGTTGAAGCAAAGTAGCAAAACGTGGTTATTATCAAACTCTATGGTTGAATCCAGTTAAATCTGAACAGTATTCAACTGGGAAAAAAAAAACAAACAACCCAAAACCAAAAAAACACAAGATAATAACCCAACCCACTGATAGCCAAGTAATACCAAACCTAGCTTTCCATCAGAAAGAACTGCACTGAAAATTAATCCATTTTTGAAGCAACTGGCATCAGTAATTCTCTAGGAAACATATACACATACAATGTTGACTCCTTTTATTTACTTTCTGTATTCTTTGACTGAAATTCAATTTTGAACTTATTTACAACAGTTAAAGGGGTTTAATACACCAAATGAAATACTATGAAGTGTGCAAGACAGAAGATTTTGTGAAAAACTTTCACAACATGGCATTTCAATTAAAATAATTTTGGTTAATTGCTATTCTGCTGACATAGGAACTTAACACTTAAAGAGCAAAGACACAACCAAGCGATGGACAGTAAATCTTACCACATGCTGAACAGCTGTATGGTCTCTCTCCTGTGTGCCTGATTCTGTGCTTTACTAATTTTCGTTGCATGTTGAATGACTTCCCACATTCATCACAGGTGAATATTTTATCTGCTGTATGGGTCTTTTTGTGTTCCTTTAAATTACTAAAGTTACTGAATCCTAGAAAAATATGACAGACACTGAGATTAAAATGACTGCTCATATTGCAGTCAAAAAAAGCTCAGAAACAGAAACCTTTTCTTATATACCTCTGCCACAGATATCACAGAGATGAGGCTTTTCTCCAGAATGAATAATGATATGACGCTGAACATCACCAGAAGCAGCAAATCTGTAACAGAACACAGAAAGCCAATTACTATCTTTATAAGGCCCTTATTCTCCTAACCTGAGTATCCTGTGGAAATCAGCTATAATGAATGCCCGATGTTCTGAACGAAGATTACATCTGAAATACAGGACTGTAATGGATGGATGTTAAATGGATGCATTTAAGAACAACATTTTGAAGCTGGCAATGTCCAATTAAATTTATGGTAGGAAAAAACAAACCAAAAATTATTTTCACCATTAATGTTACTAATTTATTCTGCATAACTTAGTTTATGTATAAATGCTACTCTTAAATAAGTATATTCTGTTGTCATTTGTTGCAGAAGGCAGAAGTATTTAATGCCTTGATGAAATTAATCAAGTTTTGCATACTAGATAATTTCCATAAAATCTAACAAAAACTATATAATCAAATAATAAAAAAAGGGAGGGAGAAGTAGAAGTCCACATGATTTACTGCAGCTCACATTATTCAAAATACATGATACAGTATATCCTTAACTAAAGATATCAATACTACAGACTATATATGTAGTAGTGACATATTTATCTTAAGACTTGAAACAAAGCATTTGCAGACATTTATGTATTTTAACCCCATTGACTTTTAGGTAAAATTGAGCAGAATGCTGCCTTAGCTCTTGGCCCTTTGTTTATTGTGAAGAGAAAGAAAACATGAACTAGTTTTATCATGTTAATTTTAATGATGATGAACAAGTCCACTCACCTTTTCCCACAGATTTCACAAATGTATGGCTTTTCACCAGAATGTCGACGTAAATGTGTCTGGAGATTACCTGCCTGAAGGGACAGTAATTTAAACATTTAAATTCAGCTAGCCTGTTGTAGACCGATAAAAATAATGGGAACTAGGAGACTGCCTTTTGATTCCTAATTCTAAGCCATTGAAGACTACTAAGCATGTATGAACTCAAGCATTCCAATCTAGTAAAGACAGACAACCATTTACTTCCAAGATCAAACTGCTTATGTATGCAATTATAGATCGAAAAGAAGAGGAAAACAAAACAAAATGCAAAGGAAAAAGACCTATAGTTGAAAACAGATCCAATTATAAATTAAAATTACACTATCTAGATTGCAGAGAAGAAGAAAACTTACTAGTAATATGGTTCATGTTAGTCTCATTTTCCCTGTCCTACAAATGAAATATTGTTAATCAGGATGTCTGAATTCACCTACCAGGAGGTTAAAAAGAAAGTAATTGGGTAAATATTTTTCAATGCATAAAATGCTCAGAGCCAAGTGCTCCAAATCTATTTGAGGTTTGGATCTCCAAATAAATTGATCTATTTACTTATATCAAAGGAAAACAGAACAGGAGATACATAAATGAACAAATCAGATTACTGGTAACTAATTTTTATTACATATCTTTCCCATTCCTGTAAAAATCATGCTAGTCTACAGCAGGCAAATGAGATAAACACCAGATAAAACCATCTGACTCATTCCAATATATTTTTAAATTTTTTTAAAGCCACTGGTGCTTCTGAATGGCTACTACACTGAGAGACCAGTTCTCAAAGCACAAGATACAGCTCATCTGAATAAAAAAGCTGCAGATGTTCCAGAAATAGTGCATACTTCCATAGTCAGTTTTTAACCCTTCCCTTCTCTTTGAACTGCCCGGTTTTATCTAAGTACATTAAAGGAGCATTAAGTCCTCTCAATCGGGAAAGTAAGCTGGGAATGCAAAGATCATCATGTCCTCCTTAGTCACAATACAGCAACAAAAATAAAACCAATCAGTTACTTTCTTCTGGCTCCTTTAGATAATAAATTACCTATGATGATCAATCACTGTAATCAGAGCTGACAATATATCATAGCACAAGTATTGTGGACACAAAGGACAATGTTAAATGGGTGACCATTTGAACTCCAAGAGAGCTTTCTTTAAACCCCATGAGCTTTTCAGACAACAGTATGACTGAACCACTGTTCCCTCAGGCCAAACTTCGTTGTACTGAAATGCATTCAAACAGAGGCATTAGGCACCTATTTCCGAGGAAGAAGACGGCTGAGCTGACTTCTCCACGGAACAATTTGTGCTTTGCAAAGACAAGGGATTTTATGCAGAGGAGCATTTGAGTGAAGCATACAAAAGACAGAAATTCTACCACTATCCATGTCACAAAACAGACCATATCACAGGCATTTGAAAGTTATTCCAGATAAAGAAATATCTGAAGTTATTAACTATTCTGCAACAGTTGCCATGCAAGTATTTTTAGCCAGAATTAAAATATTCTAGAGAGTAGCAAGTACATCTATTTCATCATTACAAGCCTATGTTATTTCCTCCTAATGAGGGCAAAAGCTTAAGGAAGAAAACAACACCAGAAGGGTAAAAACACCTGTAACTTCTATTCTTCCTAAGCTTTTAAGGTGGTACACAGCCATGGTTAAGGCATAATACACTATCTCAATGAAAAAGCCTAAGAGGACTTCGGCTGGCATTTCAGTAAAAGGAGAAAAACCGAAAACCATGGCTCAGAAGAATCCTCTTTCTGATACTGGTTGCATACCACTCCTCACAAATTAGGAGACTAGAGACGTAAGATAGACTTAGGCCATTTGTAACTGGCATGCTTTTAGAGAGAAGGAAATTATATATACGGTCCCTGCAACGAAACTCTGAAGGAGGCAGCAGTCAGGAGGTAAAACATGACATCCTGGATTACCAGCCAGAGAAGGACCACATAGCAACAGACTCTGTACTAGCATTAAGGGAAAGGTGCAGGCTTGGAAGTACAAAAGGAACCTCGTTCTCCAAAAAAAATCAAAGCAAATCACCATAATTGTGGTTATTTCTTCCAGAGTATAAGTTCTTATGTCATTTTTACCTACTTTCTCATTTTCTGATTCACATTCCGACATACAGAACATCAGTTCCATACAGCAGGAGCAGACATGCTACCAGGCACAATTGCACTACCTCACAAACACAGATGAAGGCTTAAATAAGAAGAGTGTTACTATTTCTGTACCTTCAGACTGAGAAGATGAAGAACAACATCAGAGATGGTCTTTTAAGCAGAAAGCAGACAGTAATTACCCTCGCATCTCACTTTCTGGTAGGTGGAGTATTACTTATTTGCACAATTCAAAAGCAAGTACCTCAGAAGTGTGCAAGTGCCCTTTTATAACCAAAGAACTGCAGCATACAAGCTCAACGCTATGGCTCATATTCTGGACGTGTGGATATCATCCATCAATATGTATCTGCCTATACCTTCAGGCAAGTCAGGTAATGGGGAGGGAAGGGAGGGAAGCTGTTTAAAAGTTGGAAATGGAGTTTTATTGGGGTGCTTGTTTGGTTTTAGTTAAAGAGGAGCAATGCATGTTGCATGAGTCTGTCATGCCTGTCACACACTCTTGAGGGTATGAAGCTTTTTTAATCTCTCTTCCTCTGCAGTATTGCTACAGAATACCACACCATTTGCCAGAAGTACTTAAAATGGAATTTGTGAATTATGAAATGAAGTATGTGATTTTTTTTAATAACTAGAAGTTCAGCCATCAATATGAATGAAAATGCACTTTCTTGGCCTAATAAGGAGACCCAGTTTTGCTCAAATGGCTTGATAAGCATGATGAAACAGTACTGCTCACAGGATGCAGGGTTATATTCATATTTAGTAACAGAGTGGAGGATGCAAATCCACCAGATTCATGGGTCAAGGAATTCCCACAGGTGCACTACAAAACTGGAGCAAGAGAAGTGCAAGCACTGATGGGTATGTAGACAACATGTAATTCTAATCCTTAAACCAGGACCCAGAAGAAAGACCAAATATTCAATTATAATTAATATTTAATCTTAGTCTAAAAATATGCACCTGTCTATTGTCTCCAACCAAGAAAAGAGCTGGACATTTTGGAAACGTGAGACAACCAGGGACCAAATTTGTAAAAATACAAATTAAATGTTGCACCCAGAACAGAAAGCAAGCATTGGAGGGCAAATTAAGACAGCTAAAGCTTAGGCCCTCTAAGCAGGGAATTTCACAAGAGGTTTTCTTAAATTATGGCTGAGTTTTGTCACTTCAGAAAGATTGTTCTGCTGTTCTTCAAAGAAGGAATCTGAGCCCAATTATATGCTTTTTTTTAATCCAACTCAAAAAACCCCAACCAACTGCTTAATAATTTATGCCATTTAGGAAGATGAAACTGTATTGTGAATACAGCATTCTATAGACTTCTAACCTGTATTTTTTTCAGACACTGTAAAAATGCTATTCACAATATATCCCTAAGCATAAGGCAAAAGAACAGTCTGAGCATGAATGTTCTCTGTATTTCAAATATAGTTCTGTCTCTGCTTAGTGAAATATTCCTTTAAAGGAAAATGTGTAACATATCTATTGAGAGCAGACAGAATCAAAGGTACAAAATGTATCAAAGAAATCTAAAGCATTTAACATACTACTTTCAAACAAGACATCTTAATATATTATGCCTAAAATGAAGTCTGCCTTTGAACAAAAAAAGATCTAATCTATAGATTTAAACTGAAGGGTTTTTTAGAATAAACATATAGATGCATTTCATTTTCAAGTGTAAGTACCATAATATAAAATATTCCCACCTGTGAGAAGTGTTTCCCACAAATGTTACATTCAAAAGGTTTCTCACCTAAAAGAAGAAGAAACAGAACATAGAACTTCTAATAGTTGCAACAGAATACAAATGTTTTAAATAGGCACACTTCCTTTTAAAACACATAAGAGTGAAAATATCCCCCAAAAGGACAGTTAATTAAATATTTAAGGGGAAATTCAAGAGGAAAGTACATTTACCATTAAGCTTGTAAAGCAGACTTACTTAGGAACAGAATGTATCTTTCAAAACAAGTAGGTAGAAGAGTTTTTATTTGAATGGGAGTGTATTTTAATAACTTTTTTTTTCCAAACAAAAGGGATACAATACCTCCAGGAAGAACAGAACAGATGACACAGTCCTACAGTAACAACAAAAGCTATGGGAAGTGCACCAGTTTTTCCACTTACACAAAAGCCTACTCTTAAAAATAACGAATGCTAATTTGGAAGGATTCAGTTTCCTCTGTTCATCATGTACCATGCATCTCTCATCAGCATGTAGCCATTTACTTCCAGCAAACACATAATTGCCTTCAATTTCTCTTCTTATATAAGAGTACCTGATAATTAACTCAAGTATTTTGCTCTGAAATTCTAAATTTATACATATACAACTGGTATTCTCAAATCTCCAAAACCATGAGAAGCTTTAGGAAAAAAAACAAGTGCAGCCCACTTAAGCTTTTCAAAATAACTTGATTCTCAACCTAGAATGTGACTGCACTGTATTTAAATTCTAGAGCTGTGAATTCCAGACAACTGTATTTTTCTAATTACTTTTTCTCCTCTAGTGTTTCATAAAGGCATTTTTTCCCCTTCTTAGTTCCCTAGTTGTTGCACTGTTGATAAAAATCTCTGTGCCTCTTCTAGAATTTTTAAAACAATAATACTCAAATCAATGTCAGTCAAGGCTTCTAACAATATCTTCCTGAGTCTAACTGTACATGAAGGACATACAGAATCTGTCCCAGGTACAGGGAAGCAAAATTAATGTAAATCATTGTGATTCTGAATGCAGATATTTCCAGAAGGAAAGAGATCATACACTGTGTTTCATCTTGGGGCTGATTCAAAAATCTGTCTAAACATATTTATTTATTTTTTAAATTATAATTGTCCTGATTTTACAGAATATGTCTTGGCTACTTGTAGCCTCCTCTTCCCAAAAATATTTCCTACATCAGTATTGTTCCTCCATCCTTGGAAAGGTTACAAGACATATCTACAATATCCAGGTGTTGAGGCTCCATTTTCCTTCCCTGCTGTCAAATACAGGTGATGCTCTTTCAACATATTTCAGGATCAAGGACTAAATAAATTAGATTTTAAAGCACTGACTAACATACACAATTACGTGGCTTCACAAATAGCAATCTTGCAGTTAAGTCCAACAGCTTGAGGCTGTATCTACCTTTTCAACTTAATGAATAATGGAATCTTACAGCAGTTTCAAGAAAGCTTTTATTCAATTAAAGATAAAAATTAAGATAGCAGTAACTCAGCTATAAAGACCACTGAGGCTTGCTTTCATTATGGCTCTGTATTTGCAAAACCCTTAAAATTCTGGTACTGACGACACAAATATAAATGAAACCAACAGGGAGCCAGATCTGTGGCAACAGGGAAGGATTCCAAGAACCATAAAAGCATCAAGGTAATTTGAAACAGAAGATAAAAACCACTAGTAGTATTTTCTGCAGAAAATACCTACACAAAATAAAAAAAGTTCCAGTTGACACAGATACTATATCTGAACAGAAATTCACACTGAAATAACTAGAGGCTTGAATTTCTCAAAACTATTTTTGTAGGCTGGACTGATGTACAAAGAGCTGCATGGTATGCACCCCTCCATCATAAACCAAAAAGTTTTCTTTGAAAAGAACCATTAAATTACTTTCTGGAAAATTCTGCACCTGCACAAAAATCCAAACTATCAGTCTCATCAGGCAGACTATTCCAAAACTGAATGCTAGCAGAAATAACAAATTATTCAGGATTGTAGTGTAGAATCCCTCAGGTAAAGTGAAGCCAATTGCTTGCTAGGGTGTATTAATAAGAGTGCAACTACTATCTTCTCTACCTGTTACTGGTACCACTATCTACATGCAATGGGAAGACCGATGCGTCCAGGTTGTTTTTGAAGATACACAGTGATAGGACAAAAGATGACAGGCACAAGTATGTTCATAAGAAATTTCAGTAAGATATAGGAAAAGAGTATTTGACCCCATGAGGGTAAAACACTGGAACAGGTTGCCTGGAGAGGTTGTGGAATCTCTGTTCTTGAAGATACCCAAAATTTGACTACACAAGGTCATGAGCAAAACAACACAAATCTAATTTGACCTGCCTGAAGCAAACTGGACTTGATGACCTGCAAAAGGGCAATTCTAATCTAAACAGCTCTATGATTCTGTGACTGTTACCAAAGTCCAACCCAAAACCCATATCTGAGACCACGAATATTCTCAAAGACCATGTTGAACCACACCAGCAACAGAGAAAATCTGAGGAAAAGTAGTAACTGAATGTCCTGGTTTGGGTGAAAACAGAACTAATTCTGTTCAGTGATTCTGCTTTTCAGTTCAGTAATTCTAACAGCACTGCCTGAAGTTAGAAGCATGTTTTTAGAGACAGCTGGGGAGGGAGGGGGGTTAACAGAGAGTGTGTGTTAGGTCTAAGGGGCCGCCTTGACCCTAAACCGCGACACTGAACTGCGGTTTAGATAATACTTAAACAAATATCCCAAGGAATTTACTTCTGAACCCCTGGACCGCCTCGTGTATCCTATCTGCTGTTGTATCCTTCTTGTTCAACACTCTGCAAGAACCGATGAGGATAAAGGACACAGCAATGGGATCAAAGCAATGGTGTGTCAGCTCCAAAGCAGAAAGGCATGAAGGCAAAAGTAGCGTTCCTGGAAAGCTCACACAGGTGAGGAGCAGGCCCCACTAAGGCTTGGAACACTGGCAACTTCCTCAAGCAAATTCAGAATGAAAAGGTTGAGGATCAGCACAACACACTAACTCTGCTCCTGTTGTATTCCATCCTGCCAAGAAAGAGCCTTTCTACAAGGCTGAATTGGGGTATTTTTGAGATGTTTCCTGAAAACATTTAAAAAAAAAACAAACAAAACAAAACCAACCAAAAAAAAGCACCCACTGGCTGTTCCTGCACAGGTAAGGCCTGTGTAAGAGAGAGATAATTACTCCCCCCCCAATTGGTCAGTCTAATAAAACCCAAATTATAACACTCAAGTCAAAATCAATACTCAAGTCAATTCAATAACCTCTCTTTAGATTCCTTTAAATATCTACTAGCAATACAATTAAAACATCTAGACAATGCAATACAATGACTTGTGTTGAACACAGTGTGCCTGTCCTCCATGCAGAAAATTCATGAGTACAACCTTGTTAACCTGTAAATACTTTAGTAGTTCCTAGTGTTCAGGGACAGACAATTTCACACATGCTTTTTCTTCCCAACTGGGCCACCACAGCACTTGTGTTGAAAGAGTTGTCATTTGTGGATTAAAAACTGGCTTGCCAGCGTGCAAGCTCCATTTTATAACTTGATTCCTTCATCTCTTCAGCAAAGTCAGATTTGGAGGGCTTTCAGTAAGCACTGTAATAATTAAATGCTTGCTGACCCTTTTGCTCAGTTCTAGAAAACTAATGTTTTGAAGTAAAATTGATTAGCTAGGAATTTGCTATGCTTTCTGAAGTGGCAGATGAATGGAAATGGCATTCAGCATACACTTACAGTACTTAATGAACAGTATACCTAACAATAATGATACAGAAGTGCCCTGTACCTTCAGCTACAGATCCTTCCTATATTGACTGTTCCTACTCATTATCCACTGTGATTTTCCAAAATAAATTAACATGACACAAACAGGCCTATATAGCCATATTATTGTGTTCTTCCATCCTTCTTTGATGTGCTTATTATTTGTTAAACTTATGCTCCTAAACACCGTCAGTTTAGCACCTGCATAGAAGAACATTAATGCCATGTTAAGTAGCATTCAAGTCTGGAATTTTCTGAAAACTTTTGGAAGAATGTAGTGTATGAAAGCAGCATGGAATTCCTGAATCCAGTGTATACTCACACTAGTTCAGAAGGACAGCAACAACAAAACCAAGTCTAGGATCACTTTTCTTACGCAATGTAAAAAGCTAGTTCTTAATCAAGCAGTGTTGTGGAACATGAAACAACATCTACCAGAGCTTAAGTAGAGTGGAAGCAAACGTAAAATACACAGACCTCAAATAAGAACAAAGAAATCAATTGTGTCACATAAATAACCCTGAAAGCTAATGCAACCGTTTTCTTCTTTTTCCACTTCCTACACTTGTAAGCATTCACTGGCCATACTGTGTCTAAAGGGGGTGGGTGGTGGTGGTGAAGTAAACCACTTGTACCAGGGTCTATACTCTCTCTCTTCTATAAAGCTTAGTACCCAGTCCACCCCCCTGATCTATAAGTTACAATACATTAGAACAAGTAAACTAAATTTGAACCTCATGTTTCTAACAGACTCCAAGACATAGAGTAATTGTCTATCACCTGGGCAACAGACTCTAAAAAGAGCAAGTGGTTTAATGGGCACCGGAACTCTCAAAAGACAGATTTCTTCCAATGACCAAGATGTCGAAGGAAGGGCAAATTCTAACAGGCTTCTCATAGTTGGGGTCTCTCTCACACAGGATTCTCTAGCACAAATTCACATTACTTTCTGACTGCAGAGTCTCCCCTTAGTTAGAAGATAGAGAATCTGGAGAAATCACTTTTTTTCCAAGATATTAAAATATATCTGATGATGTCGGCTCAAATTTCTTAATAGATTTTAAAAAATACAAGGCAAAGAGAGACTCTAGATAAGAGGCATCTGCAACTCTTTCACAGGAGACCAAATTAAAACCAAAATTAGTGTTAGTACTGTGAACATACAGAAGTAGTCTAAGGTAGCAAGTGAAAACTTCAGGAAGCTAATGCAAAATGTTTGTATTTTCAGGTTCTGAAAAGATTTTTCTACTAGTAACATGGAAAAATAAATTCTTAATACTAAATAACGAAAGAAATTTATGTCTGCTAAGAGGGATTCATATTTCCTGTTAAAGTACCAATACACGTATGCTCATTCGTGAAGTGAGGTTTACTGGACAAGACTGAGAGAGATGCATTGTATATTTAATCATATTAATACAGGGAAAAAGAAAAAAACTATTCAACAGCTTATCAGGAATAATGCCATCTCAAGTACTTGGAATCAGTGGTGTTACTTGACTAGCTAAGGTAATTCTTAAACACCCATTGAAAACCCCATATGTAAAATTGTAGAATTATAATAGAACATGCTGGTTAAATTGAACTGACAAGTTAGGCCTTCTTTTTCACTAGAATAAAAAGATGCTTAGAAATAAATCTGTGATAGGTTTAAAAATAATATTACCTGTGAGATTTTAAAATAGGTAAATTAATTCAAAATTCCCACAAACTCTGCAGTCTTCTTGTCTGCGAGAGTATGACTCTCTAGGTAAACACAATGGAAGTTGTTCCCACTTGAAAAAAGTACCAACTAATTATATAGCATATTTCTACAAGTTAAAGAGAAATGACCATTAAGCTCTAATCACTTGTATCTTACAGTGAATATATATGATCAAGGATAACTGAGGTAATCTAGAAAGGTTGTAGTATTGTCTTCACACTTATGGTTAATCTGACTCAAGACTTCTGGGCCATCTGGCAGACTGATTAGAAACGCCTCATCTAAATGCAAGACAAAAATAACAGTTTGATTGAACTATCACACATCTTCCTTTGAAAAAGAACCCTAAAAAACCCAAATGTGAACAAGAAATCATTGCAACTCTTAGCTGAAGTCAGTTGTACAGTAACCCTGTATGATTATTAATAATAATAAAAAAAAACAAACCACAACCAAACCCACAACCTTTTGATTGTAGACACTTAACTGGCACCTCTGAATCAATACTGCAAAACATACTCTTTAATTGAAATATTTGGTCCACAGATCAAGATATTGATAACCATACCTGTATGAGACCTTTTATGGAGCTCCAAATTGCTTGGATGTTTGAAAGCCTTCCCACATAATTCACAAGTATATTGCCTCTGTGACTGAAGAGTCTGTGATTGTCCTTCTTGTTCCAAAGGACCTTGAGATCTTTCAATTTCAACAGTTTGTTCAAAATTCTCAGAATTCACCAAGTCTTCAGCTTCTTTTTCATCAGGTGCTCTAACATTTGTCACATCCATGGTACTTTCATTTACAGGTTCAGTAACTCCTGTTATTCTACTGTCATCTCTTTTAGGCTCAGGTGGCTGCTCTGCAGATTTCTGAGATCTCAGAAAATTTAACTTTTTGAGGTGTATTGCCTTTTTCAGACGCATCTGTTTGGTGGGTTGCATCAGAGTGCTTTCTGTGTCTTGGTCAGGAGCAGCTTCATTCACTGACTGAGCCAGAAAATTTGATGGTAAATGATCAGAGGTTTCCAGAATACACTCAGAGTGATTGACAGTACAAGAATTATTCTCTGCTGTGTTTATTTCTGTAGAGGTGTTGTACGAGAAGGATTGTTCTGCTCCTCTCTCCTGATTAGAGAAAGCATTTTGTTTATAGAACTGTTTACTGTAGAAGTTGCGTAGCTTATAATAGTAATTTGGTTGTTTAAATGGAAGCTCCGTGCAGTTGCCATCTAAGGAGTCTTGTGGTTGTTTCTGCACATCAGCCGAGGGTGCATGAAGATTAACCGACTGTGATGTATGAGAATGGTGGTCAGCCAAGACTTTATTACCTTGTGTGTCAGATGGGCATTCATGCAATAGGTTTGTTCCATAACTGTCACTGGCACAGCCAGTACCTGCAGCCAAAGTACTCTGCAGTGAAAATACACTGTTACAAGGCATGTTAGCTGTTTGCTCTACAGATGTGGAAGATTTTAAAAAGGTGTGGCAAATGTTCAGCACATTTTGCACTTGGAGACACTGTGCAATATCCAACATAGCTTGTACATTGTCCTGGCTAAGATCCAGGTGAGAGGTGTACATGAAGTCCAAGATCTGGCCTATGCCACCTACATTTTTAATGTCCAAGTGAAAGACATCATTCTTCTGGCCTGAAGAATTCTGGAAAAGGGTCCTGATAAAATAAGGCAAACATTCAAACACAAACACAAATAATTCACAAACACAAAAAAAATACACAAACAAAACACATAAACAAAAAAAATATACATACAGCTCCAACAGGTATGAAAGAACAACTTACACTATGTGGTCTTATCTAGATTGCTGTGTTTTTATAGAAGAAGGTCTCAAAACTGTTCAATCACTTGTATTATATACTAGTCCTACACTAGTACATTAAAGTATAAATCAAAGCAAATGATCCTTTATACAACTTTAATCCTCTATTTTTTCATGTTTTGAAATCACACTCTATGCTTGTGGCTTCCTATGCCATGTTCTTTACATACGAGGTGCAATGGTTTACTTGCAAATGTTATTTGACTCAGAACAGTGTTTCTGCTTCCTTCATGACAAATAAAACAGGACATGAGAAGTTTTCTAGTAAAAATAAGATAGACCTCAAAGTCAGCTAAACTATTCTCTTATGGCAACTGAGTTTGTCCATCAACATTTAAATAAAGTTCTTATCAGTTCTTTCTCCACAAAGCAGATAAGAGGTTGGCAACAGTAAACAAGAGGATGGCATTACTCTCAATCTACTCTCCCATATCCAAAAAAAGAAGATATTTTTACTGGATAAGAATCAAGTAAAAGAATAATGAAGAGTGCAGGTGTGTAAACCTAAACCAGCAGTCCAACAAACACCCAGTGAATTTGCATTAAATCCTTCAAGTATCTGAACTCACAAGACTTCTATTTGATGTATTCTTAGCATCAGAGCTGTCTCTCTTCACATGCATAACCAGTCCTACATTAAGTGGGTTCACACTCTCTCAGTCAGGAACTTCAAACCCTTCCCTTAAAGCCTGATACTCTCACAGTAAGCAATGATACATAAATGGGATCAGAACACTCCTGTTTTCCTACACTGAGAAACAGCCTGAACTTGATGGTTCCTCTCCGTGGGATAACTGTCAAATTATGGTTTGTTTAGAGGTGGACATAATATCAATGAGCACTGAATCTGAAAAATGAGTCTAGATTTAAACTTCAGAAAGGCAGATGCTACTCCAAAGCTAGTACCCACATCCAAATTCTTTTATAAATCCAGACTACAGTATCTGAATTAAAATCAGAACTATAAAGAACAGATTTGGGTTGAGAATCTAAATTAATTAGCCACTTATATCCTGTTGAATTTTAATAAGAGTAGAACACCTAGATTTTTTTAACCACTTCAGAAATTCAGTCTTTGAGCATAATTTCACTTCATGATCAGGATTACACACTAGAAAAACAAAACAAAACAAAACAATTCTCTCATCTTTTTTCCCTGGTTATAACATGAAAATTATTTTCTTATATAGGAATTGGTAGTCAAGCTGTAGAGATGTTTCAAGAAGCAAGGTCTAAAAACTGCCAGATCTAACACCTTACTGACATAAAACACTAAGCTGCAAGATCCACCATCCCCTAGAATCTGGAGGATCAATGAGGGCTATACAGAGGGGATAGAAACTAGTTGGCTTCATGGATCACCAGTATACTTTAAAACACAGATGTTGTCTCTGAGTATCTGTTCTAAACAGAGATGCAATAATAACTTACATACTCACATTTTTATTCAAATATATAATTGATGAAGCAATTCACATTATCTGTAGATAGAACTGTGTAGATAATGTGAATTGGTTCATCAATTATATCCTTTATCTAGCTCTGTTTATGTACTCTACTATGCTCCTTGTAAACAGTTATCTTTTCATACTGAAAGACTGAATGCAGCTCCATGCTAGAATCCCTTGTATGAGGCACTGTAAGCAAGCAAGGATCAAGAAAATGCCAAACTCAAATTGTAGCAATTAACTATGTATATCAAGTAAATAAATTAGGATGGCCACAGTTTTTAATTAGATTAAATACTTGGTACAGATTTATCTCTGGACAAACCATTTAACTTTTCCTCTTACATTCCAAAAGTTACTTAGTCTGCAACTACATGGAAAAATAAAAAAGCCTTCCTAAAGAAAACCCCAACCAACAGCATTCAGTTGGCTTTTTAAAAAAAAAAAATTTTCTATCACATACCTGAAATATTGACTGAAAGCAGCTAATACATTCTTGTGTGCTTTGAAGCAGACACCTTTTACCACCAGCATGCAGTCACAGAGAAGACCCTGAATGCGTTGTTCATGTAGCTGCTGGAGAAGATGACAACTATGGCTAGCAACAGTGTCCATGCTAGAAAATCACTTAATTTACCTACAATGAAATAAAATGCTAAAATGAAATTTAAATATTAAATTGCAGAATTCATTTAGAATATGAAAAACATTTTCAGAATTTGGTTTAGCTCCCAAAGGCACCAGACTACAGTTTACACCTGTGAGCTCTGACATCTTTCTGATTAACAAGTCACAGTATTGCTCACCAATAGATATTCAGCAGCATACAAAGGTAAGACTGATTTTAATGAAGTTTTGCTTACAACAAAGAGCTTCTGCAAAAATGTGCTAATGGTGCTGGCAATAAACTGAACCCCATCACCACATACAAAAAAAAAGAAAAAAAAATTAGACAACTTCGATGAGAATTAAGGTTCTAAGGCAGAAACATATCACACCTACAAAATCAACAGCCTTTGTAGAGGAAAAATCTCAATTTCCTCACCCTGTATACTGAAAAAGGAGAACACTGTAGTAGCGTTATTTATGCCATATTTGTTGCTGGTTTAGCTAAGCACATTTCCTATGTGGATCTGATTCATTCAACAAGTTCCTATGTTTTGGGTTTGTTTTTTTTTTACATTTACACAACGTAAAGTCTCTTAAAAATTACTTTGTACAGGTTGAAAGGAAGACAAGTAACATTCCCACAGCACATGTTCACACAAAATTCTGTATTTCCTTTTTTTTGATGAAAGATGAAAACTCTTCCCCCGAACACATGTAAATATGAAAGGAAAATTCCACCTGTTCGGACAATTAGAACTTCTATTATTCTAACTAATGAATAAAACAGAAAAAAAATCGACCCTGACTTAGACATGACAGGAAAGTGGTTGCCCCCATTCTCAATTCTCATAAGCGCTCTACATTCTCATTTATTCTTTTACTCTGTGATTCATTGCCTCCTGTTGTATTAAGGCAGGCTATTATACTTGGTTTTTATTTATTTTGTCACGTCTTTTACTAGGCTTTATAATAAAGAAAACACATCTGTCTGCCAGATAATTGCCTTCTTTTTGTACATCTCCCACTGTAGCATTTTGCAAGTACTTTAACAGCCGTTGAATTCAGACCCCAGCAGCCATCAGTTGCTCTTCTCCCAACGGAAAAGGCAGACACGCTGAGCCGCCGCTCCCGAACAAGAGTACCCCCAGCAACTCGGCCGCTATTTATGCTTAAACTGCCATTTCAAGTTCCGCTCCAGCCCTGCCCAGCTAAAGCTCAGGCTGGAGGCGCAGCACAGAGAAGGGCGGCGAGAGGGTCTGCCTCAGAAGACCGGGCANGGAAGGGCTGGGGTGTCGCGGAAGGGAACCGTGAACCGCCACCTGGGAAGCGTGTGGGCAGGGGCTGCGGGGTCAGGGCGCCGTCCCCGTTGGAGAGTTGCTGGTTTTCCTTGTGCTCAAGGTGTACGGCGAAGTGGGCTTGTTTTCGTCTGAACTTATGCATGTGCAAAATCTAACTGCTTAGATTTTCTGTTGCTGGATGCACAGTTGCGTTTCTTTTCGGCCGTCCAAGTGTTTCTTTCAAGCTGTAAATGTAACATCTCTTCCTTGTATTTCTAGGGCTGTGTTTGTGTGGGGAGAAAAAAGATCGTATCCATTGCATAGAAGCTTCTGAGCACTCATCAGCATGGTAGTTTTCACATGCAGTGCATGTGGAGAATCCGTGAAGAAAGCACAAGTTGAAAAGCATGTGAACATCTGCAGAAACTGTCAGTGCCTTTCTTGCATGGATTGTGGCAAGGATTTCTGGTAGGTAAAGGATGGGAAATAGCCTTGCTCACTGTAGTGGTTGCACAAATACAAGATTTTCCTATTGTACTTAGAATTAAATCTGACAATTTCTAAATAATTCACATTTATATTTAAAAAATTTACGTTTTTATATAATTTCAAGCTTGATCATCCATGTTTGAACTGCAGCGATAACTAAGCCACATGGTAAACAGAGCTGCAATTTCTTCTTTTAGTTTTCAGTGACAGTGCTTTCAGCTTCTGGACATTAACAACTGCTGCTTATTCTACTACTGCAGAGAGAGTAAGAGTGGCAGTAACAGCAAAAATTCTGCATTTGGTTGTCACTTCTCGAAAGATAGTAGTGCTGCTGTCTGCTTTCAAAGTAGAAAGGCATGGTTTTGCTTAAGAAAAGGAGATTGTCCTCAAAGGATGATTACATTTCTCAACACTTCACTGACAAAAAATGAAGATCTGTGTTATTCATTCCTTCCTGTGGGCATTACACATTGGTCAGAGCTACGCTAGCCCAGTAGTATATCTGTATTTAGGAATCAGGTTTTTGCAACCATTTTTCACCCGTTTTTCTAATTTTAGAGCAGGTGAATGTGTGTAGTCAAATACAGAGATGTGGTAATAGCTGTGCATATACTGGCTGTACAAATGTGCATTAGTTAAGCAATAGTGTACCAAAGACTCAGATGTGATATTGCAAGTCAGATTTTCACTGAAGGCTGTAGCATGAGAGAAATGTCAGCAGTCTTACAAGTGTATACTTACAAGCATGTCCAAATTCTATAAGAGTTTAAATGATAGATGCCATCATCTATTACTTCTGCATGTTGGTTGTGCAAGTCTTGTATAGTACAAAGGACTGAAACACTTAAGTGAGCTACAGTTAAAAATCTCCTCTGTTCAGGGGTGATGATTATAAGGAACATATGAGGTGTGTAAGTGAAGACCAGAAATATGGTGGAAAAGATTTTGAAGCCAAAACTAACAAAGGAGATGCTAAACAACAGGAGTGGATTCAGGTAAGGTTTGTACTATGTACAAATATGATAAGTAATGATTGTTTACAATTATTAGAGATACAGTAGAGGTTATACTGGATCAAACCAGAGATCCCTTTTTTCCCAATATCCACATCTTTTGGCAATTCCTTGGTAGGTCTATTGGTAGTCCTGGGAAGAAACACACCTTTTGTTTGCTTTGAATCTGTCTCCTGCTAGTTTGATCTAATGTTCCCTAGTTCTTGCATACAGAGAGGCGTTGATCATTGTCCACCCTCTTCATGCCACATATACTTTTGTAGACTTTTTCAGGCATCCTTCCCCCTCTCATCGTCTCTGTTCCAGACTGAAAAGGCCTATCCTGCTCTTTTGTTCTTCATATGTAAATTATATCTTTGGTCCTCTGAAGTCATTCCAGTTCTACTGTGTCCTTGTTAATTGAGGTGACAAGAACTATGTACACTGTTCAACATATAGGTGAACCATAGTCTTATTCTGTCATAATGATGTTTTCTGTGTCCTTCTGTATTCCTTTCTTAGTGATTTTTGTCAGTTGATGTATTTATTTTTTTTTTGTCTGCTGCTGGTCATTGTGCTGGCATTTCTATGAATCGGCTATTTTAACCACAAGATCTTGTGTCTGAGCTCTAGTGATCAATTTAAAGCCTGCCATTTTAGATGTGAAGTTGGGATTGCTTTTCCTATGTATGCTGCTTTACATGAATTTCTGTTTCATTTAATCCACCTTTTTATTATCTAGTCACTTGTTCTCTTAGATCTTTCTGGAATTCTTCAAGGTCCTCATCTTGAATTCCCTCTTTTCAGGTATTTTGTGAATATGTTGAATAGCAGAGGCTCCAGCATGGATGGAAGTGTCTCCTACTCTTTCTGTCCTACCCTTTGGGTAGTTATTTCTCCTGTGCTATAGTGTAGGATATGCAGCCATCTTATGGCTGTTAGTTTCCTTTAAAGGTTTTAGGAAGGAATTCTCTAACACATTTTTAAAAACCCATTAGACACAATCAGTTAGATCACCTTTGTCTATGGAGTTGTTGATGAATCTCGTATAGGATAATCTAAGCACTAAGCTACATGCATGCTTGAGGCATATGTATAATACCATTGGAGTTGACAGATTAGTGCTGTTGCTGAGATTGAACTTTGAGTACATTGTTCAAAGGCAGTATGATGTGAGTGCTATCACTTTGGAAAATTGTCAGTTTTCCTCAACAGTAAGTACTTTGTACACAGAGAGGTGAGGAACTGTTACAGAGCACCCTTTTCTCTTAATCTTAACACATACACAAAACCTTTCAGTAAACAAATATTCAGAAGTACAGGAAGGTTCTCCAGTGTCTAGTGACTACCTCTTTAAATAATGGGAAGCTCAAGGCCTTTTATCCCCCACAAGTAGCTGTTCTGTTCAAGTAACTGCCACAATGCCCTGGCCTTACCTGCTCTGACCTAACCTCCTCTGTTCCTTGTGCTGGAACGAGTAGCATAGCAATATGCCTGAGCTGTCTTATAGGGACTAATGGTTGTTGAAGCTGGCAGAAGAAATGCACACCAAACTGTGGCCTCAAAGTGGATTTTTCACAATTAACTCCAGAAGAATGCAAAAACTGATCACTTGACAGTTGCTTTTCTCAGTTCAGGTCCTTTCTACACTGCAAGAATCCCCTATGGGATACAATTACTATACTTTGGAATGTTGTCACTTGTACATAAGAAAGCATTGTTGAGCAGCCCTGCTTGCCCCTGTTTACTATACAGGTATCAATATTTATATTGGTAACCTTGACGCAGCTTATGATATATGATAAAACCAAAGTTTAGTTTAAGAATTTAAAGAATTCTTATTTCTGTGGCATTTTTTTTTGTTTGTTTTCCTGGTAAAGCCAAGATACTGTTCTGAGAGTTTTCTGGTTGCTCTGTATTTTGACAGAAAGTGTACTAAACAGTTCTTTTGAGCAGTTTATCCAGTCTGTGGGTACTGGGTGATTTCTGTCCAGTGTGTTTCTGATTTGAGTACCTTGCATGTATCTTGTGATTGTTATGCTGCTTTGCTGATTTAATTCTGGTTTGCTTCATTCAGAAAATTCATGAAGTAATGAAGAAGCCAAACATAAGCCCTAAAGTGCGGAATATTCTGGAGCAAATGCGTGCCTTTGATAATATTCCAAGAAAAAAAGTAAAGTTTCAGGTATGTTTTAATAGAGATTTTTAGTAATCCATGTAGTGAGTTTAAAAATAGACTTCCTTAGGGAGTACCGCTCTTTCAACACATGTGGGTATTGGGGTTGGCTTATTTGGGTATTGGTAAATGGTTGATGTAATAGCTGAGTTTCAAGTAGGGAATGTCTGTAAAAGGCATCTCCTTGTTTAAAAGGACAATCTGCATGACGTTTTGGCTAGGTGCTAAACCAGAGACTCACCATTCAAACTTAATCTCCATTCTTTTTTTAACACCTTTTTTTTTCTTCTATTTGCAGTTTCTATTGAATGTCCAAAATCTTATATATACTTTTAAAAATTCTTATTACTGTGGCTTTGTTTTCTCCTGGTAAAGGGAAGATACTGTTCGTGTTGTTCAGTATTTTGACAGCCTCCCACACTGCATGCTTCACTGAACTTTGCATCACAGCCCAAGCAAATTCAAAATGTTTCATGTAGTATCAGTAAAGAATTAAGGACAAGCTGGCCTTTCTTGGTTCATTGTTTATTTGGGTTTTTTTTCCCCCTCTGTTCTGGGCCTCAGATTGTGAGGAAGAGAGAAGATCATGATTGTTTCCAAAGCAGTCAAATAGAACCTAACAGAGCTGCAATAAAATTGCTGCTAGCGTGCTGTAGGTTAGAATACTTGTCTACAACACTAATATTCTAAGCAGGGAAATTTCAGTTTCAGTTACTGTTCTTTTTTGCCTGCTCAGAATTGGATGAAGAACAGTTTGAGAATTACTGACAGCGCTTTGCAAGACCAGGTGTGGGATATTTTCTCTGAAGCAACCAGAAACGTAAGTTAAGTTAGAGGTATAAAGACATAAAACAGGAATGCAGTCAAAAATGCTAGAAGGAAAAACTTTTAGTTGTCTCACGCATGTCCCAAGAGAAGGAGCTAGATGGAAAAGCTAAGATTATTACTCAAGGGCTGTATATTTGGAAATAGGTTCTGTATCTTGCTGTAATAGGCTGGGTCTTTGTATAAATCAAAAAGTTGTTCTCACATAATTATATTTAGCAACTATGTTAAAAAACACATAGACAATTCCTTCAAACAGAAGTTATATGTGTGGTAAGAGAACATTTCTTCTGTCCTGCTAAGGTAATTAGCATTTAGGCTGTTAAGTTAAAAGAAGAAATCAGCTACACTAGTGCTATTTTGCAGGTAACTGGTGTCACCACATGTAAGCAATTTAACTGAATTCAGGATATTAGTGTTCTTCGTGATTGTGTAGTAGAGAGAAGTTGCGATGTCAAAGAAGACATGTAAAAATTGTAATAATCTGTCTCTCATTGAAAGATTTCAAGTGAAAAAGAACAAGACAAACCACAACAGAAGAAAGAGGGACGGTCTACAGAAAGTGGGGAAAAAACAATGCCAGAAGAAAATGGAATTACAGATGATAAAATTGAGAAGAAAAAGAATAAGAGAGAACAAAAAGAAGAGAGACAAAAGAGCAAAAAGAAGGAGAAAAAAGACTTGAAATTGGAAAACCAGTCAGAATTAAAAATGAGTAAAAAGTCTAAAAAAGGAAAGGAGAGCTTGGAGAATGAATTTGAAATAAATGGAAATGGCCATCAGACTGAAATAGAAGAGGAAACAAATGTAAAGAAACGGAAACATAAACATGCAGAAGGTATCCCTCCTACACCTTCTATTGTTTTCTTTCTGGATGCTTTTTCTTAATGCCTTAAAGCTCAATAATCTACCTAAGTTGATTTTTTTTTTAAGTAGTAAGTTACATACACAAATTAGACTCCTTTTTAACACTGTGATTACGCAGTCCTTCTTGAAAATCTGAACATCTGAGCAAATGTAAACTCATGTTACAATAATGTAAGAACGTTTTTTTAAGTCACATCAGAACTTTCCTAGTTTTAATTTTTTTGGTATGTTTATCAATTTCATCTATAGAGGAACCCCGTATCGCAACAAAGAGAATGAAAACTGAAAACATTTCCAAAGACATGGAAGCAGAAAACAGCAATGGCAATGAAGAACATGTGGGAATGGGTAAAGGTATTCTTAAAGGAGAATTTTAAATAATTACAGTACTATTCTGCAAAAGACCTAGTGTAGAATATAAATACATTGCCTATGCAGCAAGCCATGAAATAAATTGTCCCTCAGTGTATACATGCATATACACATATATATCCAATATATGTGTCTGTTCCAGAGTAAGTACCTTGTGCTCACTTAATATCTGACGCTGAATTACTTCTCTCATTCATTGCTTCTGCTGTGCAGGCAGTGTTTCAATGGGCCGTAAGGAATTTGGTACGTTTGTTTCACCATAGCAAGTCTCTTTCCAGCTGCTAGGCACATCAGCCAACAGAGAGGGAAAAGCGTAACAGCTCTCTTTGTATTTCCTCTGTCCCTGTTTTTGCGCAGTGGATTGTAAATTGGACTTTAGCTGTGTTGGATGTTAGCGTATGCTTAGATAAACCTGCTTACGCCTACCATCCAAAACACTAACTGCGGGGGAATATCTGTACTTGAACATAGTTTATTTGGAAACTACCAACCAATGACCTCTGAATAGGTACTGTGTGATTTTGACTACCTGCACTCTAAGAATGAGGAGGCAGGATCTTCCCAACAGTTCCTGTATTATTTAAGAGTTGCTGCTTAATAACTGAAGCACAGAAGTTAAGTAAAAGCACTCCTGACCCTACTTGTTCAGGTACTGTGTTGATTCTTCATGTGTGTCCTATTAGAATCTTAAGAAACAGCCTACCTGACTTCATGCTTAACAAACTCTAATCTTGTAGTGTCAGTATGGTAACAACTGTTGTGGAAGCTGAACTGGCTCCAAAACTAGGAGACTGAAGGAGGTTCCTTCTAGAGAAGAGGATCTGGAAATAGCTGGTTTTGCTAATGATGTTGTACACCTCATTATTTCCTAGGTAAATTCAACTGGAAGGGGACCATCAAAGCTGTTCTGAAACAGGCTCCAGACAATGAAATTTCAATTAAAAAACTAAGAAAAAAGGTACCGTGCAACATGTTTTTTTTTTTTAATCTCCTTTGGTCTTGTGAATTTCTGCAATGCTTAAATTCATAAAATCCCACCCCACATAAGCTAAAAAGTTTGACAGTATTAGACAGAATGTCATTTGAGGACACGTTCCTTATTGCTCACTGAAGAAATTCAGTGCTGATTCTGCAAAGGAATAAGATCACAATAGTTTCCATGCCACTTTTAATACAGTAACATGAATGTATTATTGTCTTATTGTCGAATCATCTTTACTAATTGAAAACCATTCCTCTGTTTTTGTTCAGGTTATAGCTCAGTACTATGCAGTAGCTGGTGAACATCACAAATCAGAAGAGGATATTTTAGTCATATTTAATAAGAAAGTGAATAACAATCCCAAGTTTAAAGTTTTAAAGGACAAAGTTAAACTCCTGAAATAAGAGTTTGCATACTTTTTCTATCCTTCACATTTTAATCTTGCAGACTGAGTCAGATTCCTCTGTCAGCTGTAGAAATGTCATGCATTGGTTTAAAGTTCAAACTGTATATGTGAGAGCAGAATTTAACTTTTAAGACCAAATTCCTCTTCTTTTTCTAGATTTATCACAGAACATTTTAAGATATCTTATTTTTTGATTTAATGGAGAATTTATATTTTTAGTACAAGTTTTAAGAGCATTGAATATAATTGCTGTTTACTGTGTTAAAATTCTCCCAGTAATGAATATAACTTATAAGCTTGAATGTTTATCAGGACCTGGGTTATGTGGCTTTTTGCAGAAACTTTTTAAAGAGCAATTAGGATTTTCATATTCAAAATCCCACCACGCAGTAAATGTTTTGTTATGCTAAAAGTCAAAACGCTGTGACTGATGACCCCTTTATGCACTGTAGCTAGTATATGCAGGCTTTAATAACCTGTTAATTCTGTGTTATAAAATGCATAATTAAAATGTTTGTCAAATTTGTGTAAGTAATACTGCACATCACTGAAAAGCTAAAGGCAGAGTTCCCTGTATATGCATAGTATTTTTAATTAGTATTGCAACTGATTTCAGTGTAAGTGGTCACATGGACTAAAAATTGACTGATGAAATAAATTACTTGAAAACACCGCCTTAAATATAATAAACCTTGCCATTTTATGTTTGTATAATAAATCCATAAATGATACAAAATTTGAAGAGGCTGTTACATTGCAAATACTGAAACAATTTAGGCAGGCCCAAAATCTTAAACCTATGTAAGAGACAGAGCTGCTTGGGGAAAGTTACTTGAAGTTTATAGGGTTTTGATCAAATGCAAAATAATTCCAGATAGAGAGTTTCCTACCATGAAGTAATCTGTTAAAAACAGTTGTAGAAAGCCAGTGAAAATTTCTTGCAGTCCATGGTGTTGTGTTTTAGAAAGCTGCATAGCAATTTTAAGCAGATACACTTTTACAAAAAACATGAAAATACCTGAATTTATAAAAATATTGAATGTATTAGAATTATAAATATGAAGTAACAGATACACTGGGTCCCATTTTTCTCAGTACACATTTGTCTTCTTTATTATAGAAGTTGCGATAAAAATCCCTAATAAATTTAAGATCTCTTCAATAAGTGTTTTGTTGTTAATTCATTAAAATGGCTTTGGAAATGAACAAAATCCAATTTTGTTTACAGGCACAGAGAAACTTGGACAAGTTGTTTAAACACATTTCAAAAGCTTAGATTTCTTTTTTGTTTGTTTTTAGTTTAGGAAGACATATAAAAGATGATCAAGTCCTTTTCAGTGAAACTCAATATAGCTCTCTTAATCTCTTCACTCACTGCATTTATTTTACAACAAATATTGTTACATTATGGTCATAAATAGTTTTCTTGAAGTAATTGTTACAAGCTTTCTTTTTTTTTTTTTTTCATTTAGAATTAATTCCAAATTATGGCATTCTCTTAACTTTTCATTTTCCACTGTTGCTGACCACAGCACATACTTGACACACATAGAGAAGTTACATTTGCTGAACTTTTCCTGATGACATCCTATGTTCTTGTGATGACAGCAGCCGTTACAGGTGCAGTCTGCAGCTGCTACAGCTGTGACAGCTAATTCTGTGCCATGCCTTCATCCTCTTCTCCCTCCCCTCAAACTAGGATCTTACCTCTCTTCTATACTGCACTTCAAAATGCTAGTCCTGTGTCCACAAACCAGGATGGTCCCAGCTGCCGTGTTGTGGGAGGGTGTCTTGCAGCTCAGGTCTGTTTTTGGACCGAGTGGCAGAAACCAGCTCTGCCCAGTGAGTTTTGGAGTAGCACTGTCCATTCCCCTGCTGGCAACTTGTGTTACCTGCACTTTTTTCAATAAAGGCCTACTATTTCCTTGACTTGTTCATGAACTCATCAGATGCATCTTTTTGCCTTTTCCAAACTGGTAAGTGTAGTTTGGATTGTGTATGCTATGCATTTAAAAATAAATATTCACAGAAAATTCTTACTTCGGAGTGTTGCAAGGTTTTTTTTTGCAGCTTCTGCTCATGAAAAACAACAGCATTTTCCCATCCACAAAAAAAAAAGTTGATGTATATCAGATGGAAATGAGCCTAAAAGAACCTCTGAAGCTGTACAACAGTTCTTTTTAGTCAGCCTAGCCAATAATCAGATACTTACTTGGTTCTGTCATTGCAGAGTTCTGGTGTCTTATGTTCAGGGATTGTTTCAGTGATGACGGAAGGAAGTAAAGCAGCAGACTAGGATGTTCAGGAACCCCACACATCAGTTTAAAACTAAAAATAAGGAATATCAAATCAACAGTATGCAGATGAGGTGTCAGTAGGATTTAACCTTGATATTTTCTTTCCCAGTAACTGTTGTGATTTTTTTAATGTTTCAAACACCTGACTTCCCCTGTGAATTGCTGCAGTTGTGCTAGTAGTGCCTACGAGGGATAGTACAAGTGACTTGCATCTTATTCTTGCCCTCTCTGTAAAGGGCAAAGCAGTACCAGCTGCCATTACATTTTTTTTTCCTTATGAATTGTCAGACATGGATCAAATTAGTGTCTCTTTAACAGATAGTAAGTAGTAGGAGTCTTACTATGAGTATGTCCTGTTAGAATTACAGTACTATTACCTCATTATACATCAGCATAGTAGTATTACCTTTTCCTTATCTGTTGGCAGAAAGAAGGGACAAGGGGAGCTGTAAACTTTGTAGGTATTTTTTTCTTTCTGAATGTTCCTGGAACGACTGCTGTGTGGTAGATGAGTTTGTGACTAATTACTGATGACTTTGAGAGCTAATGAAGTCCATGCATAGTTGCATTATTGACATGAAGCTCTCTAGTGAAAAAAACCTGACTTGTGTCTTTTTGTTAGATAATTATTAGACTCCTCAGAGGACTGAAACTGACTTTTCCATTTAAAACAGATTTGAGCTTTAATTTACTGCTTGCAACTAATGATTTTTCAATCAGATTGACGTTACCCTGTTCTTTAAAATTCAGTGGCAATTGTTTCAGAGGGATGGATAATCCCTTGCTGACCATTCTGAATATTTCCTGAAGACAGAAAAACCCATAAAACCTATCTAATTTCTATTCAGTGATTCATCAGCATATTTACCAGTTGTTTTGGTTTGTTTTTTTAAACTCATGGACCTGCTGCAATGAAGTTGCATACTTCGGATGCTCTTTCAAATAGAGAGAGGGTGTACAACCTTAATATTTACCACATGCAAGGAGGCAACAGAACCAATTTACCTGATTGCATGAAGAAAGCATGTAATGTTTACACATGATGATTCCAGGCCGTGTAAGCAAACAGCAAGGCACAATCCAGAGCGGTAATGTCAAGCACCTGCTTGCTGTTTAATTAATATGTTCACTAAACGTATTCTCTAATTCCATCTTCAAGGTCATATTATTAATTTGATTGAACAGCTCTTACGTCCTCATTGGAGTAACTCTGTGGTCTGTCACCTTCAGGAACAAATGACAAGACTGGCATCTGTCTGTGCATGTGTGTATTTGAAGAAGGAAGACCCAGCTCACAGAACCTGCAGTGGTTCTGGGTGTTGTGTGTACACTGGTATCATGACTGCCATCCCTCTTTTTTGCTCTGTCTTTGATGATCAAATCTACTACCACAAGCAGTTCCCATTGACGCCATGTTCGATGCCCTCAGAAATTTAGCTGACATGATCCCCAACTGACATTTTAAATACATTTGACAACAGGCACGTGGTGAAAAAGTTTGTCATCATTGTTTTACCTTCTCAGCAGCAAAGCCAATTGATGAGGGTTAAACAGCAACAGAAAAGTTGTGTCTTCATCAAGCACACTGACCTCCTGTTCAAAAATGTATATAGTACAGAATATTTAAAAGGATGTCATGACAGTAGTAAGTGACCTTTTATTTTACCCTTTGTTCTGACAAAAGAGCTATGGTATTGGAGTTAATTTTTTAACAACACGTCAGTGTACTGGGCTTGCATTGCCATTAAGGACTTTTATCCACTCATCCACTGAGTTCACTACTTCTACCATCAAAAGTATACCTGAGTAAGGCGTTCATTTGTGTGCAGGAGGAGATCCAGCAAAATCTAGCACACATTGCAGTTGTATCATAAGAAGAAAAAAATTACACCAAATCCAACAGCAAAACAGAGACCACTGATCTGTTGCAGAACCTCAACATCAAAATTACTGCTATGCAACATTTCAATTTTGGAATCATGTTTCTAATTCTAACATCCTAGCTTTTGGTACATAAATTGCTCTGTAGTTCAGATAACATCAGTATTACACAGATCATTAAAATAAGACTTAAATGTTAAGTGTGAACATTAAAGAAAATAAAAAATTATGACCTGCAGCACATCTTCAATTCTTTAGACTGGCTGTTTTAAAGCTTCATCACCTTTTCCACTATAACTTTTTTTTCCCCTGTGCTTTCACAACAAAGAGGCATTGCTTACTGTGGATTCTGCAGTGTGGCAGTCATGCAGCTGATGGACACGCACCTTATGTTGTTTATTTCTCCCTTGCAATCAGCCACAATAATACTCAGGGATTAGAATATCTTGCAGGTGCCACTCTATATTCTGAGGAAAAGAGAGGGAGCCCTTCCAAATTTCTGCAAAGGCAGAAAAGCTATTGTAAAATATGTAACTTTAAAGAAAGGAAAGAAGATAGCACAAGCATGAATTCTATTTTGTGCATTTCCTAGTTTAGTTGCATAAATTTATACCATTAAAGCTAGGATTTCAATATAGTCTGTGCACATAGACCTCAATAAGTGAGAATGTAAATGGAGTTCTGATTTTACTAGCAAGAGATGGATATTTAAGCGTTATAGTATGGAAAACAAAGAAAGTCATAATAGTAAGCATTTACTTTGTAACTACATATTTTACTTCTTCTGTTTCAAATTGAGATGTCAAACCAGAAAAATTTAATGTTAACAATTTACAGTTTTACAGTATTCATTCAGTACTGTAACCACAACAGATTTCTTTCTCGTAACATGGGTCCATAGTATGGAAAAATTAGTGCAAGAGAATCCTTGTACGAAGCTTCACTTAGCATTTAAAACAACCTGACAAAATAACATGGATTTTTTTATCTATTTATTTTCCAAAAATTATATGTTTAGCACTCATACTAACATAGCATTAGAAAATGTTCCAGAATATGTTTTATTGATTTTCTAAACAGTATAACATACCTTCATAATCAAATGTGCCTTATTGTTAAAATTTTTCTTTCCAAACAGTGTCTTGGAAATTGAGTGTCTTGCTGGCAGCGTGGGGAAGGAAGAAGTATCGTAAATTAGAAAACTGTTTAAAGCTAGTGGCTTTCTTTACAAGTATAGCACAAGCATTTAATGAGGGAGTTTGATCACTGGAAGAAGAAAGCTTCAAAGGACAGCTATTTATTGTTGTGTTCAACCCTCCACTGTAGGGGTGAATTAGAATAGTTCATTCTTCTTTCTCCTAGTGAAAACCAATCCTCCCACCTGGAGTTATAATCCGATTGCATCAGTACAACGCAGTCAGACCCTGACATGAGTAGTGGTTTATAGCTGATGACCACAGGATACACAGACCCAATACATTATTTCATTTGGAAACTTTTAAAGCTGTAACAGTCACCCTTATTAAGGAAATAAGAGAACAAATATTAAACTTTTTCTGCAAGACAGAAAAAAAAGGGCATATTGTTCTATACATTGAGCACTATCCATAGGTTACAAGATATCTTAGAATATATTCCCAATTTAGCCTTTAAGAAAAAAATAAGTCCTCTAAGTTTCTTTCTGCTTCGTCAGCCCGGAAAAACAGCATATTATGTTTCCCATTAGGACTTTTACAGGAAGTGTCATTTTATATTGAATTGTAAATTTCACTTGGACTGGAGGAAGTTTTCATAGTAACTTTTCCTTCCACTTGTTCACAATTCCTTTTGTGCCTGTATCCTCATGCATTCTCGCAGGGTAAGGGGTGAAAAACCTTCAAGCTTATTGCTTAGATTGGGCTTTCTTCATGCAAGGCTGAAGATGACAGAGATTAGTCCTTTCTCAACATATTTTCATCTTATTTTTTATTTAATCTTCCTTTTAAAATTTATTCTAGGAGACTTAGAATTGCCTAGTCTTCAGAGACTGTATGTCTTTCTCATTAGACCTTTTGTAGAGAAACTGCCCTTGCTACTCAAATGCATATCTGAGTTGCATCAGAAGTAAAATAACTGACACACTACAGAAGTAGTTTTATGGTTCATGAAATGACCTGAAAGCAAGAAAAACAAATTGTGACTCTGTATGCCTACCCACTAAACTACTATTCTCAAATTTCTAGGTGGAATTAGTACTGAACTAGTATCAGAATCCTAATTGAGGCCTGATTATAGTTGAACTGAACCCTCACATATATTTATTAAAAAAAAAAGGTGCTTTTAAACATACTATCTTCCTCTCATACATCATTAAATCCACATGAAAATATTCAAGTCACTTTATCTCATTTAGGTGACAAACTGAATGAAAAATAAAACCAGAATTCCACCTGCATTGCAGATGGCTCGAAACGTGATTTTTACTCCATCATTCTGTCCTTTGCAGTAGTCATGAAAAGAACTCCTGTGATGCAGCCATTAATGTATAAATGCAAAGCATGCAGTGCACTTTTATACATTAGATTTTCTGCTCTTCTGCTGGCCTTTGACTCATGATGATAAGAAGTAATTCAAAGAGGAATACACAGCTATTGACACTGTATAGTGTCCATACATGACTAGGGCTAATACTTTTCAGGGTTAGACAGGGCCAAAAGTTTCTCCTAGACTTTTCTTTCTTACCATTAAAGCAAGTACTTCACTCAGAAGCCAATACTTCATGCCTGCATTTCCACCCTGGACATCTAAATCAATTGTTAATATAAAAGCTTTTACTGAATAGTACAGACATGTCCTACGCTCGGAGCATTTTACTGATTTTTTTTTTTTTACCATGTATCCATTTTACCATAAGACATTTTATGGACTGTTTGTTCCTACAGTTTCTTTGTCTTACACCATGAAATATGTTTCCTTCTGCCTTTTTGCTGCTACAAATCTGTCTCACCTATTCTACCTTTCAAAGTTCAGCTCTTTTGGTGAACTTTCAGAACTTCAGTGGTTTCAGAGGTTAGCACTGGATAAGTTTCCTATGAAAAGAAAAACTATTAACTCAGTCTATGTTCTTAAAGACTAGTTCACACTAAGCAGATTAGCCAAAATAGTAACAGGCATTGTACAACCATCCTCCAGCTATAATTTCAGACTGCGGTATTGCTGAACTTACACTTCATACCAGCAAACATCTTTCTCTCTTCCTTTCTCTCTCTGACAGTAGGGCACCCTGTCAGCATTCCCTCTAACTCTGCTGTCCATTTACAATACCAGATCAAAGTATATGAAAAATTGACCCTACAAGATACTTAAGTGGTAATGGACTGTGAAGGACAGGAAAGAAAATCTGCTTATAAACCTGAATGAAGAGTGTAAGAGCTTTGTTTCATGTTCAGTTTCTTCAGGGTTCCGGGCAAACAGGATGAGCTGAATTCCCCACTGTATAGATTATTACGAAGATTAACTGTATTTTCCAGTCTTGTTAACAGCAAGGTCTATATGACCAAGAAGCTTTGTCCCTTCTTCATTACAGCAGTCCGATCACAGGTAGTGGGGGCTCTAGACCATCTCAAAAAACAACAGTCAATACACTACCACAACCTAAAAAAATGCTAACCTCTATAAATATAGAAGTGATGTGCTTAAAACGACCTGTAGAGAAAATGTTTGATGAATAGTAAACTCGAATGTCCTTTCCCACAACTGATATTCTTTCCTGTGTGAATTAGATCTGTGATCTTAATTATTAAAAAACAAACACAAAACAAAACAACCAAGCAAACAACAACAAACAAATCCAACCAAACAACCCACAACAAAATCCACAACAAAACAAACAAAAAACCACACCAACAACAAAAGCAAACAAACAAAAACCCCAAACAAACAAAACAAAACAAAAAAACCCTTCAGGATGTTCCTAAATACTCTAGGTATGACATTCTTGCCATATTGTTACAGATGAAGGTTGTACAGACTTTTTCCTCAGTGAGGAAATCAATTTCAGTAGTTCCCAAGTGTTCCCTTTCCCACTCTCCCACATCTGGCCATTTGTTTTTGCCTTTCTGCCATCCTCCGCATTTTTTCAGGCTTTTTAAACCAGATCAAATCCTCGAACAGGGCAGTATTATATACCACTACTGGGGACTGAGTAGTCAAGAACAATTACAGCTGTAGTATTGCTGCCAAAAGCTTTGTATCATTAAACTGTAGTCTTAGGAAAACATTTTGAGGCCCATTGTACTCCCTAAGAAACTACACATAGTTAAGTGAAACTAAACTCAATAAATTATTTAGGAGAGAGTAGGAAGATTTACTTAGCAAATTTTAGGAGAATGGATTATCCATATATATTTAATGGGTTTTGCTTAAATGTTTGAAGATCCAAGCCAGAATTAATACTCTTCTCATTTTAGATTCTTAGTGCCAATTACAGCAAAAGTCAAACACTGAAGCTATCTAATTTTTTTAATCAGGACAATTGAGGGTGGTGAAATCATCTTTGATCAGATACTTCAGATTAAAGTAATGTTCTGGACCAGCTATTTTTTTTTTTAATTTGCAGACAAGGTAAAGAATACTTATATTTACCTAGGTAAATCAGACAACATTATGTGGTGCATTCTCTTAGATGCCCTTTTCACCTTTTTAACTTCCTTTATCTTTTCTGCTTTCCTTTCCTTCATGAAGTTCAAATGCTTGCATGCTTGCATGCTTACATATAGTATATTCTTGGTATCAAATACACTATTATATGTATTGTTTCCTTCCTAAAACATCAAGTCAGGGCTGCACTGTAATGTAATACTCGCATGAGAATTCAGCTTGAGCTGAATAGTTTGTATATGTACCACACTCAAAATCAATTGAGTTTTAACCTTTAGCTGTTTGTCAGATCTGCATTAAGTTATTCACACCAAGTACTTTAAACTCCTTTGCTGATTTTGTTCCCATTGTACTGAACTTAAAATAATCAAAAGAATGCCACATGAAAGCAAGAGAACTGTAGTACTAATTAAAGGCTTTTTTTTTCCTTCATCTTGATGAGTAACAGAATGTATTTACTTTTTCACTCAGTGTTGGAGAGGATATGCCATATTTTACTCCAAGAACAACATTCAGAAAAGACTGAGAATCTCTATCCACCACATCCTCTTACTCCTGGTAGTGGAAAGCAAGCAGCAGATTACTAGTCTTTTAATTATTATTTAGTTCATGAACAGAAAGTGCAAAATACATTGCATAGTCATTCCTCAAAATGAAGAACATGTATACACTGTAGCCAGCCTCTTTCAGCTAAAAATGAACATACGGAGCAAGGAGCCAGTCCTGCTTAGATAAGAAATGAAGAAAATTCCACTCAGTTCTTTTGAGAACAGGTAATATTTGAGACAATTTAGCTATTGACTTCTATAATGGGGAAAAGTGACAAATATCTTCTACAACACTAGAAAACTAATTTGACTTTCTAAAAGTGATAATTTAACTGGGCAGACTAATTATAAAATTGATATTTAACCAGTCAAGGAACGTAAAATCTGCCACTTCTGTGTGTTAAGTGCTACCTGTAAATCAACATAAAACTACTAATCAGTAAATAGCAAATGCTCAGCAAGCAACAAGAAAACAAATTTCAAAATATCCAACTGAATTGCAACATTCAGCTTTTACTTGTAAATGCAAAACCCAAATATTTTTTTAACTCAACATACAAAACATTCTTTTCTATTTAAAAGAAAAGAATGTGAAGGTGCTGAAGTCAGTTTCCAAAGATATGGGAAGAATTCACATTATGCGAGAGATCAGGAATACAGTTAACAAAAAAATACCTCCAAACTCTACCCTTTTTATATTTCCTTCACAGAATCTTCAAATTCACAAATTCCTTTCATAGACTCTTAACTAAATTTACCAGATAAAGCCCCAAATTTTAAAATACTTCCTAACATTTCTGCAGGGATTCTTAAACCTTTACTTGCAAGAATTAATAATACACAACAGGCCCATTGTTCAGATGCTTTCTTAATTAAATTGTTCATTCTGTAACAGTCTCAGTTCAGGTCCTGATTACTATCTACTCTTTAACAGATTAATAATTTCTGAATCAGAGGAGCTCTGTGCAAAGATCACAGAAAACATCTCAGCTCTACAAACACTGAACATGAGCGGGCTCGGTTAAGGTCAATAGTGAGTCAGGGAGGGGAAGCTCTTATTTCAGCGCTTTGCACAATACCTGTTCTGTAGGTAAACAGGGGTCTTCAGTTTAACAACACTAACAGATCTTAACCTTTTCAAGAATACATATTCATTTAACTGCTACATTTCAATCAAAAGTATTTCCTATGAATAGCTTTTGCAAAGAAAGTACATGAAGATTTCCTTTGTTTCTTACTTGAATCACTACCATGAAAGTGAAGGCTGAGGTAATCATTCTACTCAAAGGAAATAAAACAAAGTAATCTCTATGTCATTGTTAAGAAAGCAGAGCTCAGCAGCTCCCATGAGCTGTTAACTTCAAAACATTCAGCTGCGATAAATAAAAAATAATCAATGTAGTCACTAAGAACTGTGATGTGGTTGGCCCTTACAGAAAACATGATCTAAGGCTGGGAAAACAATTTCTTCTCATTGTGACACGGCTCACATGAAATTTGGATGTAAATGAAGGCCTGTCTCTTGGCAGAAAATAAATAATATTAAAAAATCCTATTCTCGCTTTGTATTTATCTACTCAAAGCTCAATGCACAGTAATAGAAAATAAACATAACTCTTGCTTCCTTTGTTCCCTAGAATCTCACTCATCTCTAAACCACACAATAGGATATTTATGATTTTTTTTTTTTCCTGATAAATTACTGTTTGCAGCCCCTTTGCTGAAAAGAGAACATCTCCAGGTAGATTATACAGCACAGGGTATATATAGGAGGCTACATGACAAATGAAGAGTCACTGCAATATTTTTCAAGCTGTAGAATGCACAGATTAAGTCAAATTCTCTGTTACTTCAGCATCTACAATTAAAACCAAATTTAAGAAAAAGCAGTGATGATTAAATAAATTAAAAAGTCTTACATACTTTTAGGGTTCATTATTACACTAGTTAAACAGATCTAAGTCTTAAATCTGCTAAGCACTGTATAAATCACGTTACATATACAGAAAATATTTATTAATACTTATCCCATTTTTTCCCACACAGTTCAAAGGGCATTTGATAAGGTCATTAATTACCCAACATATTTAGAACTGCTTAAAACAAACAAACAAACAAACAAACAAAAACAAAAAAAAAAACAAAACAAAACAAAACAAAGCAAAAAACAGGTCAGAGCAAGTCTAGCTTGTACCCTAATTAACATCTACCACTTAGTTTCTACCCTCAGTAGAACACCCCCAAAAGATACTGTACATATAGTCCCAACATTCTCGTAACGACCAGACCCGGGATTAATTTGTCAATATAATTTAGTAATTTCGAGTTTCTCCATGTGAATAAACAAAAAAGCAATACTAATCCAGTACACTTCAAGGTTCTGTTTGCAGAAGCATGGTGTGATTCCCTATCTAGTATGCAGAGGAATTCAGCTACAAAGCTGACATAGTATTTTCCCATTTTATTAGTTTATTTAACTTTTCTTTAGTTTGTCTTATAAATATGGCTATTATTTTCAATTACGAGCTGAGCGTCCCATATTACAGGATTCCGATCGTTCTTGAAAGCTCAGAGCTTTTTATTTGACACCTGTTCCACCTACACCATTGCTCTGTGCTGCAAAAAGTTGGGATTTTCCTAACAAATGTCCTTAGGAGATCTGGTCTGCAAAATGTGACCAGCAGAGTATTTATATGCTACCCACTTCTCCCCGTTTTTTATTCTTTTGGCAGAACACACACACCTCACTTCTGCACTTGGATTTACATCATCCCGTTCACTGTTTTCAACGGGGATCTGCACGGTTCACGATACTGCCGATTTATAACCTGTCAATGGAACATTAACGGGCTCCTCAATTGCCGTGCGAAGCCGCGCTCCGGCACCGCTGCGGGGGCCACCCGCTCCCGCTTGCTCTCCGACCCATCGCAGGCTTGCCAAGGATATAACCAGCGAGAGGGACTTTGAGGGCTGAAGGGAGTTGGTGTGGCTACTCTTCTGCTTGCCAGCTCCCCAGCGTCGCAGTGCTGCCCGCCCAACGCCCGCCCTAGGCCCGCCTCCGCCCTGGCGTCACTACGAGAGCTGCCCAAGATGGAGGCGGTAACGGGGCGCGCTGCCTGGCCGGTGGCTACTGCTTGGTGCTGCCAGCGGCATATTCCTCAGGTGTCTGACGTAACAGCGAGCTGATGTGGAAAGGGAGACGTGAGTTGTGTAAAAGGCTTGCAAACGTGAAGCTCTTGATGAGGGTGGAGGGGGCTAAATGCTCCAGGCCCAACCTTTAGTGGATGAGCAAGACTCTAGGAAATAAAAAGTAAAGATGCCTCTAAAGTCTAGCAGAGATGTTGGTACGCTCGGCTGGTGGTACTACCTGTGGAGGGGCTGGCATGCATTACACTTCTGGAGGCACACAGGCCACCAGGAACTTAGTGGTGAAGTTTAGAGTATGAAACATCAAATGCACCTTTGATACCTTTTTTTTTTTTTCTTTTTTTTTTGACAGTGTGTTTAAGTATCAAGTGTGTTAGTTGGTTATGCGCAAAACCACGATTTCAGATCTACTCACTCTGTTTTGCTTTCTCGAAATACATGGTGAGGAGGGGAGAAAACAGGCTTTGCTGCATGATCATAATGCTAGTTTACCTGCTGAAGGTGGGCACTGTGAGTCAAGCTAGCTCCTGGAACTGAAAATTCTTGTGAAAAAAAGTTGAAAATCTCTTGTGAAGTAACAGCAGTTGAGTACAAGAAAGTTACTTAAGCTGGAAATTGGTTTGCAAATATTAAAATGAACAAAAAGGGATACAAATAAGAGTAATTGGAAATACCAGCCTGACTTTCTATATGTTAGATGAATAAAAATGCTTTAATAACCCTTAAAAAATCTAGTCAACTGCTAATTTCCTAAAAGGGTGCACAGATACAGTATGTGCTGGTGGTTACCACTTCATTGTTTTATCAGTGTGTACCTTGCTTAGTCTGGTTTATTTCAGGAAATGTGCAGAGCCTTTTAGAGTACTTCCTCTGTAATAACAAAATGTATTATACAGAGTAGAATAATCTCCGAAGATAAATGAATTAAAAGGATAAAACATCATGTTTTACGTTACTATAATCACACTTCATTTAATGAGTGGCTTTAGTGCTATAATTATGTTCTTATTTACAGAAGAGTCTACAGCTGTAGGGAAGATGAAGCCTCTTAGCAGACTGAATATTCATTCTGCATTCTGGATTTTGGCGTCAATTGCTGTGACATACTACTTTGATTTTTTTAGAAGTGTTATAAATCAAGCAGATAGGTAAGGCACCTTTTATTACAAAGAAAGTTGTGCATTTATCTTGAACATTTGTTTATATCCATTACTGTAACGGTTTGTTACATATGACCACTGTGTTTCAAATCTTGGATACCAACAAGATCTACAGTAGGAATAAAGAGAGATGTGACTGTTCAGTCTGGTGAAGAGAAGACTCAGCGGGATCTTGCATATATAAATAATCTGAAGGGAGGGTGTAAAGATGACAGATCCAGGCTCTTTTTGGTTGTGCCCAGTGACAGGACCAGAGGCAGTAATCACCAACTGAAAGCCAGGATGTTCTATCTGAACATCAGTAAACACTGAGAGGATGACTGAGCGGTGGCACAGGTTGCCCAGAGAGGTCATGGAGTCTCCATCCTTGGAGATACTCAAAAGCCATCTGACATGGTCCTGGGCAGCTGACCCTGTTTGAGGATGGAGGTTAGACCAGATCACCACCTGAGTCATTATTATTAAACCATTTTTAAAGTAAATACAATGCTAAAATTTTGCTATAATTAGTTTTGTTTTTTAGGATCTAGTGAGCCATCTGTGTATATGCAACATTTGTTCTAACAGTAGGATGCTTTAATACTGTATCTTCAAGTTTACACTGAAGTAGGAGAAATTTCTGCCTGTTTTGTTGAAAGTGTTGGGGCAAAATAAGTTGAAAACTTTGTCGAAGTTACTTTCTCTAGTAATTCTTTAGCTCCTTTAAGCAGATCAGCTAAGGATTAGTGAAGTAATTTCTGTGTAGCAACTTCTATTCTGTCTTTTCTATTAAATTATTTACAATGCAATTGATGGGGTTTAAATATTTTTAAATAGATTCACCTGGAAGTGCTTTTAAAACTCTCTCATTGTCACTGTCATTATTATACCAGTATGTGAAAGCTGAACAGGGCTTTGCTCTGTGCTGTGAGGTTCTCTGGTGCTGCTCTTGCAGGCTGCTCTAGATACACCCTACATTCAATTGTCTGTGGACAAAAACAAGTGACTCCAGCATGTGATCAAAGTTTTATGTTGTTCCATCTGCTCCCTGCAGGACCCTGTCTTCCTGCATGGCTTAGGTAGACTGTGGCAACTGCTCTCTTAATCCAGATTTCTTAATTGATAGTACTGAGATGCCGAAACAGTGTATATTTGCTGTACCATACCAGAACAAATGCTACCAGAGCAGGAAGATCCTTGAATACACTTTGTAATTTAGTAATCAAACAATGGTAATGGAAAAAATTAAGAAGTAAATTCTATTTACTAAATACACCTTCAGATAAGTATAAGGTTTTATTAAAGTGCATCATCCTCCCCCATTGTCTTTCCCATCTTACTCTTGAAGTATGTCTTCAAAAAGGCTCAAAAGTGTTTTTTTCCTAAATAATCCTATACCCTGTGTTTTCTTTATTCTGAGGTTGAAATCCTGGATTATTCTGTAGTTTTCTTCAGCTGATGTTAAGAAAAATCTTCATGCTTCTTTCCTGTTAAATTTGAGAGTTCATCTTGAAACCTTATTAAAGGTTTCTGCAACATTTCTGTTGCAAAAATATCAATGCTGTACTTCATAGTGAGAAGCACAGTTGCAGAGAGGCTTATTTCATTACTGACAAAGTGGTTTTGGTGTAGTAGTATCATAGATCACTGACGAGATCTGTTGCATTGCATTTCCCAAATATTTGAGGGAAAAATAAATGATGGGAATGTTGCATTGCAGAATTAAACTGTTATGTATATTAGACAGCTTTAGATGGACAAAAAGTGTTTTGCATAAGGAATTTATTAAAAAAAAAATAAATCAGTACCTTTGGGCTAATCTGTATAATTAACAGGTATTGTCTGTTCTGTTTGTGGACTAGAATGAAGAGGTGCAAACTGCAGTGTGATTGTGCTTAACGTGCTTTAACATGTTCCCCCCCAGCTGGTGGTTCACCTCTGGCAGTTGTTTGTTGGTTGCATGTTTGTCTGTTGCTTCTTACTGCATACTGTATCTGGAGTGGTATTGTGGAATTGGGAACTACGACGCACGGTATCCAGCACTGATACCCATCACAACAGCTACCTTCATTGCAGCAGCAATTTGGTGAGTTCAAACACTGTGTACAAACTTCCGCTAAACCAGTGCGAGTCTAACTGTGTTAGTGAGCTCATTTTAGAAAAAATACAATTTCTCTAATTCTCCTGAGTGTATTTGTAACAATACCAGTTCTCTGTAGCATAATTTCTTCCACATTCAGTATTCATCTACAAAGCAAGAGTTGCAACTTTCAAAATTATATCTCAAGTGTAACTAACTGTACATGTGCCAGATCTTTTTTGTCTTGAAAATTCATGGGAAAACCAAAGTCCTTTGTTAGTGTAAATTGCTCACCTCTGACTTCTATTTTTGAGGTTTACAAATTAAGACAAAGGTGTATTTTCTAGCCTTGAAAAAAATATGCCTGATCAGTTTCTAAGACAGAGTTCTTCATTATCAAACAATCTATAAATAGCAAACACACACTGAAATTTATACTTCTAACTATTGTTATGTGAGCTTTAAGGGTTTATATCTTGTCAGAGAATGGTACTTATAATCTCATGAAGTAGCTCTTACTATATGAGTGAGAATGGAGCACATTTGCATATAAATGATATATGTATGCCAGTGTATTTATTTGCTCTCTGCATAAAAGCTAGTTCTCTCTCTAAGCTGGTATGTTGTATCTGAACTTCAGTCAGTATTTGCTGCAATACTGGGGAAAAAAGGAAGACTGAAGATAAGGTTCCCTATAGTTTAGAATTGATGAAATATATAATCCTTGTAATTCAGTTGTAAAATAAGGGGGGGTTTTTTCCCTTTCTCTTCAGTTAACTCAGATCTTCTTAGCTGGAAGTACAAATTAAGGCTTTTCTCAGTTGCCATGTATGCCCATGGAAAACTGAGGAGTAATTAATTTTCAGGTGCATCATATAAAGAGATTCTGAAAGTAAAAGCCATCTTTACCCTTGATGGCATGGGGTGGACTTGCTCAGTGTAAATTTTGCAGCAGCTACTGAGGTTCTAGGATGAGTTGTCAGTAAATAAGAACTAAACTAAACTGCCAGTTTAATAAGTACATTCTGTGTCTTTTCGTTTTGTTCTCATAAAGAGACAAGTCTTTTTCCAGGTTAAGCAATTTAAATGTCCTTTTCTTTTGTGCTGTATTTTCTTTCCATCACTGGTATTTCCATAGTATGACAACTGAACTTATCAAAAACTTCTTCCTTTTATTCCCAGTTTCAATATTGCCTTGTGGCCTGTCTGGTCCTTCATGACACCTTTGTTGCTCTTCATTCAGTTTATGGGCGTTGTGATGCTCGTGTCACTTCTGGGATAAGTCCTTCAGGTAAATAATCAAGTTGTTTAAGCATATAATAACATTTATCTGTTTACATGAACTGCTTCATCCGACATTTAAGGATTCTAAGACCATTTAAAGATTCCTTTTCTGTGTTTTGTATACACTTGTAGAATATTACCATTTTGTGGCATATAAAGTAACTGGAAAACATTCAGGTATCCTAAGGGGGAGAATATCCTTTTCCTCTTCTCTAGGATTCCATTCTAGACAGAGAAAAGAAGCAAGTAGTGCTTCTATTGCACTCTATAGAGTTTTGCTGAGTATGGGCCAAATACCTGCAGCTTTTACTTGGACTGGGAAGTTTGCTTGACCTGATAGTAAAGGGGAGAAGCTGTAAATATCCATATGCAGCTGTCTTCTCTCTCTCCCTCTCTCTCTCTCCAAGTTTTTTTTTTTAACTTTTTTTTTAATTCAAATTCTATGTCTTATCTTTGTCTTCAAGCATACTGTTTTAATTTTCTGGGATGATCAGTCCAGATCAACCACCTACTATCTGGAAGACTGCCAGATACCAGAAGGTCTTTGTTCTTCCTAAAACAACCTTTCAAAGACAAAACCAGATATTTTATTGACCTGAAAAAATATTTCTCAGCAATTGTATGTGGAAAGGGGGTTCTCACATCCTTTGTTAGGTTATACTATTCAGATGAATTCTGTGAAATTGAAAAAACTTAAGGAAGACATCAAAGACCTCACAGTAAATAGGATAATGTCCTCTGTATCACAGGCATCTGCATCATCCAGTGGAGTGACTCCTTCAGCAGGTCTTGTTTGCTGCGCTTCTCAGGGGAATGTGGGGAAGCCTGTGTGGTTTTACTTGTCATCACAAATCCTTTCCAGTGCGGAAGTCCCCTGGCATTTTTGAGTGCAGCAAGAACGAGAGTGCTGAATTCTGAGTGTAGTCTCTTTTAGTGTCAGAGTGGTAGGCAAAAAATATTTAACGTCTGAAGCAGTGAAGCACAGCTTTTGTTTGCATAAACAAACTGAAACTACCCTTGCTTTTTTCCCCCTGTTTTCTAGATAATCAAGAAACCTGATTTTTTTGAAGGAGGTAATTAACTTAGGTCATACTCTGACAACACTTACAGGCTTCTGCAAGCTACAATAGTTACTTAAGAACCTCTTTACTCTATTAGGGGAGTTTCAATCACACTGGTTAATGCAAACTTCTTCAAACTGCGTTTCTTCATTCTGTCATTAGCTATGTTCTGTTTGAGCACTGCAATCTCAGGAAAGGATGCATTTCAGTGTGTTAGAGATAATCGTATTAACAGACTAAAACAACCATTCTGCATGAATTTGTGCTAAGTGAGAACTACAAGTGGATTACAGATATGCTGAACAGCTGAACCTTACGAAAACAATCTTGTTGTCTATATGAACAGATAAGTAAATTCTGCTGTACAGAATTTATTAATTCTCTATTAGGCCAAATAATTATTTGCCTAATAATTAGGTCCAAATTATTATTACTCGGTGATGCAAAATCTTTAATCAAGATTGTATTTATACGAGATACAGCTTGTACAGTATATACAACCCTAGAGCATTTTTATTAAAGTTGGATTTGGTTTTTCTTTTCTTACAGCTTCATGTGAAGGACTCCAGTAACTGTTACCCTGAAAAGTGGGTGTCACACTCGCTACATTCCAGTACTTTTATTATTTTTAATACTGCTTGTTTGCTCTAACTGGTACAGTAATTCTTAGACTATGTGATTTATAGATCAAATGGACATAACCATAGGTCAGCCAGTGGCTGGGGAAAAAGCAACTGATTAGTGACTGGAATATGGGTTTTACCTCTCTTAGTTACATACTGCATTTCATCACTGCTTTGTAAAGCTTTTATTCATTTCAATATTAAGCAGATGGATAGTAAGTCTCTTAAGCAGTCCTGAACTATTTTGTGACTGTAAAGGTCACCTAATCCAGTTTTCCTGCTCCAAGCAGTTTGTTTGTTTTGAAAGTAATCAATATTTAATTCAAGTGCTGTGCATTTTTAATACTACAGTCTTTCCACTTGAATTGACAGTTAAAATCTTGTTAGCTGGAATCTCAACATATGACACAGGAGACCTTTCTTGATCTATTAAGTTTCTAATGTTGTGTGTGTTACCATGTAGGAAATATCACCTAATCACTTGACTTCAGATCTGCTAGTGTTTGAAAAAAGATGCACATCGGGGTAAGGGCCTAGAATGCTCATTGATGTTTACACCATTGACAACTTGGCATCAGTGAAATCAATAGATTCTACTTGTGCTGATACAGTTTGTCCACAGCTGAAGATGGATGGTCAAGCTGTGAATAACCAGCAATATAATGAACAATATTAACACTAGTGAAGAGGTGAAGAGCACAAACTAAATTCTATTGATGTATGTACTATTTAGTAGTATTCAGGATGTTTTTCTTCTGTAAATTAACTTTTCATTCTTAGCAGTGCCTGTTAATGAAGTTTCCATTTTTGTTCATCGGCAATAAAGAGGCCAATAATAACTTACATGCTTTTAGTCATACACAGCTGGGAAATTAAAATAACATTGTCTGTCTGTTTACGCTGGCTAAGCTACTTCAGTATCTGGAACTATCTAGTTGCTAGACCATTTTATATAGATCCTTCTGTTAAATGCTTTCATGCTTCCACCTTTTGGAAGGTAGAAGAATGTAGAAGCTTGGTGTTGAAACTTGTTAAAGGTTACTTGTCACTGTTGCCTGAAGTCTGGACTGTTATAGGAGACTTTGTTCATTCTGGCTTTCAAATTCTTGCTGTTGCTGGATACACAATACATGAAAAGTTTAGTAATGAAGATGGACATTGTCTTAAGCTGCTGATGTTCAATTAAGGAAAAAAGTTGCTGTCAGCATGAAATACGAAGGACCAGTCAATCCAAAGTAAAATATATTTAGCACTACTGTTAAGTAGCTTGTAGAGTAAGCTAACATCTTGATTTCTTTAAATGTAATATTTAAGTTTTCCAACACTGGTTGTACTTCACATTTTTAAAGGGCAAGTTGCTTATCTTCAGGCTTCATCTTTTAACAAATTTTAACATTTTTTCAGTTTCATAGACAGGTATGTTGGAATAGCTTTGTTTATTATGATACTTAAAATGCAGTGTTGCTCAGGGATGGTAATTATCACTGTAGTTTTATTTGTGAACTATAGAAATGCTCTAGGTGTTTTAAGTTGCCTTGTACTCTTGAATTAAAATTACTATTTGCTACCTGGGTTTTCACATTTGTTTTTCTGGACATCTTAATAAACTTTGTATAAAAGTGATCAACTATTGTGCAGTACTTTATTGTTTAACTAATTCCACTTTTCTTAGGGCTGCCAGCCCATCATTTTGCCTATAAAATAGAGGTTCATGTAGATGTTAAATACTGTACTTGACTTGGAGTATGCTTGTCTTTCATGACCTCTCATCTGGGTTTATTGAAAGTGTAATTCCATTCTGTTCACCTTTGGAGAGCTGTTGGCCCTCTGACTACTTCAATGTCTCTGAAAATCCCGGGTACATAGGCTCATAAATCGTGCAAAGTCTTTCAGTAACAGCGCTGAGTATCAATGCAACACTCATTCATTTACATGCTCAAAGGGAAGTAGTGGTGAATCTAACAAGAATTCAACATTTTTAGCAACCTGAGAAAATGCTGCTGCCAATTCCAGTTCTGTGAACTCCTTGCTTTTGTTATTTTTCCTTACCGCCAAGTAAAGAAATTATAGCAAGAGAGTAGAAAGAGATATCTAAAGAATTTTCTGAAATGATTTATTAGGCGGTCAAAGAAGATTATTCATCACAGTTACACATAGAAGTTCTGTAATGGAAGCAAGTTCCTTAAGTTAATCTTTAAAGGTTACATTACATAAGATAAAAGTAGGACTGGGCATTTCCATAGGCTTCCGATAATGGTAGCTCTGAGTAGAGATGGTTGTAGCCCTAACTGAGTAATTATAGTTTTGTTATTTGTTACGGGCCAGACAGAAACACAGGGCAGGTTTTCAGTTAAGTACACTTTTCAAAAGGCAAGTTTGTAGATGACTTAAGATACCTTTTCTTGAGAAAGGGCCAAAGTTAGTAAAGGACATGACCTACTACAGCCTTATGATTACCTAAATACATGTTTATCCAGAATTCACTCATTCCACTCTTCTTCCTTCTGAGGGTGCTGGGTCTCTTTAGTTTGGAGAAAAGGAGACTGAGGGGTGACCTCATCAATGTTTTCAAATATGTAAGGGGTGAGTGTCAGGGAGATGGAGTTAGGCTTTTCTCAGTAGTGACCAGTGATAGGACAAGGGGGAATGGGTGTAAATTGGAGCATAGGAGGTTCAAGTTGAATATTCGAAAAAATTTTTTTACTGTAAGGGTGACAGAGCCCTGGAACAGGCTGCCCAGGGGGGTCGTGGAGTCTCCTTCACTGGAGACATTCAAAACCCGCCTGGACATGTTCCTATGTGATGTACTCTAGGTGGCCCTGCTCTGGCAGGGGGGGTTGGACTAGATGATCTTTCGAGGTCCCTTCCAACCCCTAGGATTCTGTGATTCTGTGATTCTGTGATTCCAGTTTGTTTTCCTTCCCTGTTCTTTAAGAGGAATGTGAACCTCAGACATTTACATACGTTCAGAAATGTCCTTTGTTTAAGAAAGAAACAAACCCGCATTAATAATTTCTGGCTTCAGAAGTGAGAGCTTAAATGCTCTCAAAGTTTCGCCAATGGAAGAGGACTAAAATATATGCTGTCTGTTTTTTTTTTTTTTTTTTTTTTGATGTAACTGAATTAAGAGTCTTAATTTCATGTGAAACATAGGTCACTCATTGTGAAAAACAATGCTTTGGATATTTGATATGCTACCACCAGACACAGGGTAAAAATGTAAGACCTGCCTGGCCAGAACAAGGACCAGTCTATCTTGGTATTTGGCCTCCAGGCTATGGCTGGGTACATTAATACCTAGAATTAAAAGAATTCTTATTGTACGCAAACAAAATGCCATTTAAAGCATTTAGTGTTTCTACACTGGGCTAAATTCCTCTCAACCTTTATAGGCAAGCAACTGGTGCTCCAAATCTTGAGGTTTGCATGCCTTAATATGTTATGACCACATGTCACAGTTACAACTAAGCAGTTTAAATAATAAAAAGGTCGGTACTTTAAACATTTATAAAAATTGGGAAAATGAAAAAATAAGTGGACTAAATTCTGCAGAAATCTTTGCTATCCCAGCTAGCAGTCACTGGAATACTGTTGTCCAAAGGGGATGTACTGAAAAAATAACGTAAAATTGCCGTGTTTCCAAGGTGGAGATAACTCCTGATTAACTGAGGTTATTTACAACCAGTGAAACTGCCGGTTTCCAAGATGAAGGACCGTGGGGCCCAGGGCATGGAAGTGTAGCAGGTGATCCCACCACCCCCCACATCAACAGCTGTTGGCTCTCCGGGCTGCAGGGCAGGCTACATTCACTGTCCTAGCTCGCTCTGAACGTCTCCTATATGTTGGCCTCTCCCCAGCTTCCCAGTCAGCCATTAACGGTCAGGGGTGTTCTGTTCACCGCTTGCTACCTTTCCCGTCTCTGTCTCAGAACATGTTACTCATGACGTAAGCTCCATGTCCCTCATCACGACGAGCCGCGCAAGGCTCACCTGTCCCTGGCCAAGGGACGCGACCACCTCCTGACGAACCTCCCGCTGCATCGTTTCTGCCTCACCCCAGTGTCGAGGCTAGCTGTTGGCCGAGTCTAANGGGCAGCCTGAGCACATCACCTGGCCGTCAGCGTGGGAGATGGAGAAAGGCGCCGGTTCCCCCTCCGTGGGCGGCAGCTACCCGCAGAAAAACGCCGAGATCCTCAGCAGCCAGTACGGCATCAATCTCTTCCTGGCCGGGCTGCTGCTCACCTTCGCCTGGGCTGTGCATGCCGTGGGCATCAGCAAAAGCCACCTTCTCTCCTACCTCATCACGCTAATGCTTATCCAGCTGCTGTGGATGCTGTGGTCGCACGCTGGAGCCCGATGGCTCAAGTGTAAGTACTGGCCCATGGCACAGAGTGGTACCGTGCATAACCCATCAGTGCCATCACCCATCTCTGCTTCTGCTTTCTTACCCTCTCCAGCCCCACCAGGGGCCATTCTGGTATTCATGAACTTAACATACATGCAGTGCCCTCTAAAGTAAATATATGCATAAGCTGAACGTACTAGGAGATTGTATAGGAAAACTGTTTGCTAAACATCCTCACTTTCCAACCTACCATTTACAGTGCTGAAAGCTCCAGTGCCTTTTTCCCTTACCAGGCTGGTTTGGCAATACTTGAAAAATACAATATAGCTAATGAAAGATGCAGTTTTGTCGGTATCATGCAGCTCCCTGGGAGGAATTATCACCTTTTCCAGACAATATAATGCGACTTACTTTACACTAGTGTCAGTCAGAAAGGTCCCCAGGTGCTCTCCATACCAACGTATATCAAAGACTCCCATTTATGTGTGTACAGTGATGCCTTAGAAACATCTGCAGTTAGACAGAAGAGGACAAAATCCCTGGCCAGATAAGCTTGTAGATTGGTACATAAAACATCTAAGCAAGAAGTCTAAAGCTAGCATCAGCTTGTGGGAGAAGTATACAGATTTGACTGGGTATTGGTGGGATGTGATGGCCCTTATTTGCAGAGTAAGGTGCATACTGAAGTATGGATATAAAGGTATATTGAGAGACAGTGGTTGGGGACCACATGAAAGAGTCACAGTGACAGCAGTGATGTGTTTCTGGTTCCCAACACAAAAATAAAACCCACATCAGCACTGTGTAAAGTAAAGGCAAGCCCAGTTTTACCCACTTCCTTTCCTGTCTCAGCACTGTAAATGATAGGTTGGAAAGAGATTATGCTGAGTGCTATTAAACAGCTTCTCCATAAAGTATTTCTGCCCTGCTAGCAATGAGACAGCAGTTAATTTTAACAGCAGCAGCTAATGAAATATCTAAATGAAAACTCCAAGAATGTTGAAAACCTGATTATTTTGAAAAGTAAGGTTGTGTTGTGGAAATATAGTTTGTTCTCAGTCTCAGTGCTTGTGAGTCTTTTGTTTTCTTTGCAACTGTTAACAATTATGCTGTATGAATTCCTTACAGAAAACCTTTTTTTTTTAAAGTCTAACATTTTACAGCTATGGTCTGTAGACTCTTTCCTGAAATGTATGCAGTTCATGTACCAACTGTCCAGTTGTTCTCCTTGATTATTAACTGTCTTCCAAATCAGTATTCAGTCGTCAGGCATTTTTCATTTATTAGCTTACGTAGCTTACAATCTCATGAAATTCATTAATGCAAGATCAATTTGATCCTATTTTGGATCAAGCTATGCTTTTGTTAGTCAGAGGGTAGCTTTCCTCTCCTAAGTATGGAAAAATACTGCTTAACATGGGTAAGTACAGCAGGACCCCCTGCCCTTTTTCTTTTGGCACAGCATTCACAGCATTTCATTTGTCCTACAGGATATAAGGAGTTACAGAAACTTAGAAATAAGATACTGGAATGAACTACTAGGTTACCTTATCCATTTCTTTTACCAGCACAGCATGGCTCTTTGTACTGGCTTCTCAAGCGGTCCGGCTTCCACGGCTGCTCTTGGATGTCTAGGCTGCAATTCAACAAAATCGCCCTTAGGGAAAGTCCTACACTTAACTATTCTTAGGAGTTTCTTGTAGTTACAACAATCCTGTACAAGTCCTTTATCCTCTGTTGGTAAAAGAAAACTTATGTGAGCTAAGGAAAAACTCAGGTGGCAATTCCTCTGCCAAGATCCCCCTTGCCCTCCTCTGCATCAGTGCTTTTGTCATAGAAATCCTTTATCTGAAAGACTAGAAATCTGGAAAGGAGGAGAGGAGGAGAAAAAAATAGTGAAAATTAAGTATTTCCATGCAAAACTCCGCTGTTTTTTACTATCTCTATCAGCTGGTTTTGGAGATTATCTCCTTGCTGTCATTGTGAGAGCAAATGTTCTTATATTAAGTAGTATAAAATAAGTATATTTTCATTATTCCCTCTAAACTGTGAACATTATTTTAGGAAAAGTGGTGGTAGCTGGCTGATTAGAGAATTTTGCTGTGACAAATGTTGAAAAAGAATGATTTAACAAACATCCTCTATAACTGAGCTCTTGTACACAGTTAACACCACTAGAAGGACAAATAGTTCACAGAAATTGCTCACAGAAAGGTTTTCTTGAGGATTTTTACAACAGTGTGAACCCTAGAGCACAACTGTCTTCCCACTTGTGTGGTAGACCAAGAACTACTCTTAGTCTCAATGAGGGAAGTTTTCATCAGGAAAAGTTAACACAGAAACATTAGGATACCATATGTATTGTCTTTATAGTTGTGCTTTGCTTTTTCACTAAGCAAATTCTCTTTTGAAGTCCCCTAAATATGCATGTTGGCCACTTTGCATATGCTTAGACAGTGGCTACCTGTGTGATTTCCAGAAACGTCTAGATATCATGTGAATAAATGCAATAATCAACATTGAAACATTAAAAGAAATGAGTTGTATAAAGTCTTGTAATCCCTGGAGGTCAATGGGAAAACTATTGATTTCAATGGGAAAGGACTGAAGCCCACCAAATCTCTAATGAATGTAAAGGAAACAAGAGATACTAAGTCATAAACCAAAATATTCGATGTGAAAGAAGCTTTGGGAGGTACGTGGTTGTGGTTGGTTGGTTTGTTTTTGTTGTTACTGGGTTTTTTTCCTCCTTAATGGTCTGCTGGACATTGAAGTAAAACTGTAAAACTGTACAACTGAAATACTGACCTTGTGAAATGGAAGCAAGACACAGTAGAACTAGAGTTCAGGTAATCCTTGTAAGGACAAGGTGCATGTACTGTGCAGGAGAAGGATCATTATATCTAAGATCTGTTTGCATTTTATTTCTGTGAATTTAAACCTGAGCCCCTTGCCTTGTCTTGCTTTGCCTTCCTTCTTCCTATTTCTTCTAGTTAAGAAGCCCCTTGGGATCTTATGCTGCTGAGCCACTCTCATGAGCAATGGAAGCAAAGGTGCCAAACTTTTACATTATAAAATACATTTTCCACCCATTTTGCCCTGATGTTACTATTTCATTAAAGCAGCTCCTCAGGGCTTGATCCTGTGCTCTGAATTCATTGGCATATTACCTTACCAGTGTCATGACTGGGGAATGAAACACCTTTCTAAAATAGTCTGTAAAGTCAATATATGCACAACAATTCACTGTTTTCGTGATTGTGAAAAAGATTGTAATCATTTTGCCTCATTGAACCATTTATAATACACATGAAGTCCCTAAGATTGACATATTTCAGATAAATAGTGAAACAAGCTGTTTCCTGCATGCTTTCTAAATAAACCATGAATTACAGACTTCTGGAGGTCATCTAGTCCTACACCTTGCTCAGAGCAGGTCCAATTACCTCAGGTAAGGTTGTTTCAGAAAAATGAATGGTTCTAATTTAATTTAGAATAACTTTAGTTCTTTAAATAAGGAATGAAATGCATAATTTGATCTCAGGAGTAGCCTAGACTTTGCATTTTGTGATGCCATTTACTTTTATACATAATGAAAATTGCACATCTATTTAAATGTGGGGTCCATTCCTGTTACATACATTAGAAATAATACAAATTAGCTGATATAATAAATATAAATAAAAAATGCATGGCATTATACACATGCATGACGTGCATAGCTGAGGTTTTAGATTTTGAAAAATAAAAGGCAAAGTTTCTATCTCTTGGTAGAAAGTACACTCCATCAGTAAGTGGAATTGTTTTCAATCTACAGAGACTGTAAAACAGAAAAATAAAATACTACTGGAATTCATACTCTTATGGTTAAAATTTTTTTCTGGAATCTATTTTTCTTTAATTTTATGGATTACTTCATAAAGATGAATGAAATAACAAACAAAAACATTGTGTTATTATAATTTGTACTTATTTTTAGCAATGCAACTTTAATAATACATGTATTATCAATGAAATAAAATCTTAAATTAGTGTTATATGTTATTAACACATCAAGTAGAACATGTGGTGCTTATAAGGAAGTTAGGTTTTGGTCCCTTATAAACAGTAATTATTCATCAAATTCAACACTAGTGATATTATCTACTCTGTGAGGAATTACCAAGAATGATTAAGATACTAATGCTGATCTATATCTTAATCTTAATAGATTTTTGTCTAGTCTTAACTCAAGCCCAAATTAAATCCAATGGAAGCTTGTTTGAATAAAAGCCTAGGGAGAAAAAAAAAATCAAACAAGGAAATGAAGATGTACAAGTTTGGTTCAGTAATTTTATTGCCAGTTGTATTAAGTCATATGGATACAAACCCAGTAATTAATAATATACATTGTGTTACCATATATCTTTCTGGAATGAGCTTGTAGCAAATATTTTCATTCCTGAAAGGAAAAAAAACAAACAAAATTAAACAAGGGGAAGCATGTATTTTGAAAGTTCTTTAGGATATGAAATACTCATTTAATAAAAAATGTTAGGGTTTTGTGTGTGTGTGTAAATAATAGATACAGAAGTTGAAATCTTTGGTTCTTTTCTAGAGGAGCAAAAGTATAGCTCGTCGTAGTTTTGGTCTCTGAGTTAAAGCATAACCTCCTGACCCACGGGCAAGGCATACCAAGTGATTGTGTTACGTCCCACTGTCGAGCTCTTGGGCCAGAAGACTGTAACATAATTGTTCAGCTCCCTGGAATTCTGTAGTTTGCTGTGTGGCTGTAGAGCATTAATTCATGCACTGTATGGCTGCTTCCGTGCTACTGGTACTTGAGAGGCTGACCTTGAAGGAGCTGGGAGCCATCTGCAAGGTCTTCAGGTCCTGGCTGTCTCTGGACTGGCTCCTCTGCATTGACCATGTAAAGAATGTCTGTGGATGTGCTTTTGAAATATATAGTGGGTAGAGGCTTTCACAAGTTAGAGGGACTTATTACATTCAGTCAATTTTCTTCATGAACATTGATCTGCTTTTATTTCCCTAAACAAGAACACAGATATTGATCGACTTTTATTTCCCTAAACGGATTTTAGCCTATTGGTACAGATTATCTGTAGACATTATACCTGTACACTGACATTTTCTAATATATTTTTCATTTGTAGGTGGGATTACATTATTTGCAGTGATTACTTTAATTCTGGACTCTTTTAAAATTGGATATTACGTTGATTTTTCAAACTGTTTATCACCAACTGAAGGCATTTTTCCTGTTACACATGCCGTGCACACCATTTTACAGGTAAAGGTCACTGGTTGCAGTTTTATATTATATATCTTCTTTTCTTGCAAAAAATATATTTTGTCTTCTCATCATCAGTGAATTTTACACTAATTTCTAAGTTTATCACAGGATACTTTTGGGGACAAAATTCTTGTGCTTGTGTATCCTTTCTATGTGTACATTCGGACTTTGCAACATGAAATTGCTCAGCCATAAAGTTCACAGGGGTTCAAAAAAGAAATAATGAAAAAATGCTTTCCTGTATTTGAAGATACATGTGGTTTTTTTCTAGTTCAAGTTACATATATAACTTTCAGAATTTTTGGGTTGAAATAAGCAGCTTGGCTAAAGATGATTCTGTTGTTTAGGTGGGCCTTGCCACACCAGTTCTTTTCTGTCTATCCGGGTGTCCTGTTATGGTTAGGGGTGGAGATCTGATATTTCAAAGGGACAAAACTCTTCCCATGTATTTAGCTTGTTATAAAATTCTTGTACATTTTTCCTATACCAAATGAACATAGATTTTCCTTCTAGAAGCATTTGGTTATGCTTATTGTGGCTTCACAGTAGCAAACATAGGCAGTGACTCTGTCAGAATATTCCATCTACTTGTTTATTGTAAGGCTTTGGGTCTATATTATATGTTGATATTTCACAGCTGATTGTTTATTGCATGAATTCTTCTGAGCCCCTGTCAGCAGATTTGCAGAAAGGAAAAAGCCACTCAGCTAAGATACTCAGTTATAGCCAGCTCATTAAATGCACTTTCCAAGATTATTAAGTCATCCAGAAAGAAAAGACTTTCCTAGCAGTTGTGGTTGCATGTAAATAAGCATTTGAACAACACAGATTTTCTGCTTTCTGTAACAAAAAAAAACAAACCAACATTGAACATTTAAGCAGTAACTCTGACCTCTTCTATCTTTTTCTCTGAGGGTGAAATTTTTTTTTGGTTGAAGCAATCTTAATTTCACATTCTTGTAATATTTGCTGTCCATGTCTTGCAGCTTCTTTGCTTTACTTCTGAAAAACAAAGCAAAGGGATAAAGCCTTTTTTCCTTGCTGACCTTCACGCAGCATTCTTCATTGCATCCAGTGACCCTGAGCTGACAAGGTTTCCAGCTACCACAAACTGGAGTGTGGAAAAAACAATGTATAATAATGCTGAAAAATGGGAACAAGAACTCTAATTTAAATTTTACATCACCCTATCTTGCTGAATTTATCATATACTTAGTTTAAAATAATGAAATCTTGAATGCTAGTCTGCTCAATCAGTGGAAAAGTAAAAGAAGTAATTTACCAGATGGCTAAAAAAAAATCTTCTCCTGTCTTTGAGACCCAGGACAAAATAACAGCAGAGAACATCCCTAATTATGTGTCATTTAAAAACCAAATGATTTATTTTCTAAAGAATTTGTGTCAGATTCTGTTGTATTTTACTCTAATGAGGCATCCTGATACATGTTATTAAATTAAGAAATATATACCTCATGCGCCCGTGCAAGCAATGAACTAACCTGTACCTGCCCTTCCAACACAGGCTGTGCTTACACAGTTTTGCAGGCAGAAGTCCCTTTAAGGCAATGAGTACTCTGTCAGCAAAAACTGGATTTTAAGCTATTTTCTTGCCTTACTGACTTTTCTGTTCCTATTTTCCCCTACTTTCTTGACTAGAACTTGTCTGAACTGATCTCCAAAACTTTGGGGTTTTACATTTTGAAGAATGCTTTCACATCCACTATAAGACTTTACTGCATCTATCCCAGAATAGAAAATTGAACAAGGCATTAGATGAGACTAAGGTGATAATTTCAATTTGTCTGATTTTAGTTGAAACCTCAATAATATCTTGTAGACTCTACACCTGGGCTTAACAATGATCACACCTCCTTTTGATAAATGCTTTATTAGAGAAATGAACGGACATGTTATTGCTGGGTGGTGTAGGTGACCCACAGAGTACAGCATTTCCCTAGATTTTTCAAAAATCATTTTTCAATGATTTTTCATTTTTCGATGTCTTGGACAACACAGCTGTGGTGTAGGGTGCCTACATTCATGAGCACAGTGGTAAAGTGGACTTCCAGTTACTCTGATTGCTAAAGAACAACCCAAAGTTCTTTGCACTTTTCAGACCATTTCTGGTGCACCAAACCAGGCAGGTTTCTATGACAAAACCTTTTGGACTGTTTCTCTCCTGATAGTTCACCTGCTGCCAAATTCAGTTGTAACAGTACTTCCAGTTTCACCCTAGCATCCCTGATGCTAGGGTGAAATATCATTCTCCTTGCACTTAGCAGGACTTGGAACCAGTTTCAGATCAGCAACACTCTGTATCCTAAGGTTTCCATTATCCTCCCACAAACAGACATTCCCACTTCTAATGCTTTTTTCCCCTTTACTTGCTAACTCCATACTGTTATCCCTCTCTTGTATTCTCCAGCTTGAGCTTTCTGTACTATGCTTGAGTGCAATTGCATCTGTTCCTAATGTGGTTGTCTCTTGGACTGATAGTATGACCTTTTCTCTTGCTTCCTGGGTGTCCATTGTTTGTTTTATTAATCAAGTCTTGCATCCTTTAACTTACCTCTCTCCCTTCATTGAATTTCATATATTTTATAAATTATTCAAACTTAACATTACCACACCCTGCAGCAATCATACTGCTGTCCACAGCTGGTAGCTTTATTTGCTTTGTCAAAAAGCCTCTCAAGATACAGATGCAAGATATGTTTTGGTGAGTCATACTGAGACTATCTACTGTTGAGCCATTGACTCTGCATATAAGGAATCTTACATTCATCATGCCAGAGAGGTTCTGGGTCAGCATCAGAGGAAATAATGAGTTATTTCACATGTGTGAAGATGGAGCAACCTCAGTTTAAATCCTCAGAGGATATAATCATCAGCGTTTCTGTCTACAGATGCTCTTTCCTTTTTGAGTGTCACAAATACTCATTAGTGTAATGATATTTCTCTGTATTCCTTCCATTCAGGTGTACTTTCTTTGGTGTCATGCAAAGGATATTATCCAGTCTTTCAAAACACTTGAAAGGTAAAGTGGATCTGATCCTCATCGGGAATGCTAATAGGTGTAGGACTGCATAATTCCTTAAAGCCTACAGTTTTACTGTATGAGACACATTGAAAACTCTTACAGAGTCTGATTCTCCTCATAATTGTCTTAATATAAATAAAAAGTAACTCCATTTACCCAAGTAAGAAGATAGTCTGATTTTTTTTTTTTTAAAATGTAAACCGTGCTTGTATTTTATAATAGACAACAGTCACAGAATAAGTATATATTTTTCCCATAAGAGAGGGAAATGGTCAAGGTATGATACCACAGTGTCTCTTGCTTTTTTTGAAGGCAGGAAGCATCACGTATGCATCTTAGGACCATGCACTGTATTATGTTTTCTCTATTTTGCTACTGAAAGGGAATCTGCATCAGCAACCTGCAGTCAGTGCAACACACCTGAGGTATTTTATATTGATTTTTATGGAAAGCACCTTTTGGAACTAGCTGCAGATGCACGATTTCACTGGGAAACAGCCTTTCTCATGGAGTCCCATACACCCAAATCAGTAAGAGTTGGTGCACTTTTCTGACACCAGAACTTGGTTCTCACAGTGTGACTGATGTAGCCACTGAATAGCTGAATACTTAAATTTCTTAAAGAACTGAGACCTAGTCTTTGAGGCAGCAGAGCCAATTCTGATGTATTTTTGTTTTTCTGAGGTGGATTAATGTAGATTATATCTACATAGAACATAAATAAACTAACATGTTAACTTTTAAAATACCTCAAATTATCAATGAGCTGATCAGTTCTCCTTTTGTTTTGCTCTTGGGTCAGTGTTCAAGCCTCATGTCATAGAAGGCTTGCAGTGGCATCTGGTGGAATCAGACCCATGTATAAGTAAAATCCCTAACTGCAATTCTGTCAGTGAGAACAGTGCAGTAACTAAGAACTGTTTCTTGATGAAGGAACATTACCAGCCTCGGGTGCAGGGGAAAAACACCTAGCTTGCCAGAAACCAGAGTCTCAAAAACATGTGGAGATCTACCCTCACTGTACCAGTAGGCTGAATGGGATAAAGCCATCTCTTGGCTTAACTCTCTCCAGGAGACAAAAATGCATTGACAAGAAGTTAGAGAAGGCAGTGGTATCTATGAAGAAAGACTAGCTACAGTGAGTACGAAGGAGCACTGCAGAAGGCTGTGAAATAAGGCTTACAAATCTATTAACCCTGTTCAAACTGTTCAATCGTTGTCATTGATGCGAAGCCTGGCCAGCCCAAAGAATAACACCCATCACTTCACAGTGCATAACAAATAATAACAGTGTGCTATTAATGCTTTAGTACATTAGGCCATTTTACTTCTATAAAACTTTGGAATTCTAACATTCACTGTGATCCATTAAGGAACATCTTTAGAGAGATTGGTTGTGATTTAGTTTTTCCTGCACTGACAGCTAACTAGTGCCACCTAGCATGACTACAGAAAGTGAATCCATATTATTTAACATACATGAAGGTATACTCTGTGCAGATTCCTTCAATAATTACCTTATTTTGTAGGTTTGGGGTTATCCATTCTGTGTTCACAAACTTACTTTTGTGGACAAATGGTGTGCTAACAGAGTCGAAACATCAACTGAATGAACATAAGGAAAGACTAATCACGCTTGGTTTTGGGAACATAACAATAGGTAAGCGAAAGGAATGGTGTGTTTTGGATTTCCTTCTCTAACGTGTTCTCATACAAAATACTGTGTCACTGTAGGATAGAGACAGGTGATTCATGACTACATCATCATAGCCATTCCTGGGCATTCACTGGTACGTGATCAGTTCAGAACTGAAATGTTAGGTGGTCATTATCATATATGTGTTCCAGACTGTTGTTTTATTCTAAATTCCAAACAGATGTTTAAAAACACTTCTTTTGAGAACTAACATGACTGAGGAATGTCTTTATTACTAAAGCATAGAAACTGAACATAGCAGTTTTAAAAATAGTAAAAAGTAAACAGTAGCTGAATTGATAGTTCAGATATTTTGTAATCATGGAGCAGTAGTAGAGAGCAGGCAAATAATGAGTTAACAGGTCTTCTTGATATTTCTACATGTTAAATAGAAGCAGTTTCCTTATATTATGTCTTATTATTCTGCTACCAGAATTGTTACACAATTGTGAACAGTCAGAACAGAACCTGAAACAAGGGGGAGTGAAGTACTGATCCACAAGACAAGTTTGGCATTAACATACAATCAACTGCAAAAGCAATTTCTTTCATCTTGTAACAGTGTGTGCTTGAGACAAAACAATACCACCTTTTTTCTCTCCTCTTCTCTTCTGAAATTATAGGAAACAGAAGAAAAATTTCCAGGCACAAATCTAAGATCAGTGCCCAAAAATGTGCTCTTCAGCGTGTATGTTTATGTATCTTTAAATAAACACATTGTGAAAAAAAGGTTGTTTTTTTTTTTTATTGCCACTCTGGAATTTTTTTTTTTTGTGAAATTATTTGCTTAGGTCATAAATGCACAGTAAATATACTCATTTTACAAATACAAGCAATTGTTCATTGAGATGCCTTAATGGTTCACAATGCAGGCAACTGCACTGCAGATAGACAATGATTTCATATGTACTTCTCAAAAGGAGAAGATTGGGTTTTAATTTTTTTTTACCTTAAAACTACACTGGATCTTTGAGTGAAAGTATCTCTGATTTACTTCATGTCTTTCTTAGGCATAAACAATTTCTTAATAATGTGGTTTTGATATCAGAAACCACACTAGTATAAATAACTGATAATAATGAGGGTACAACTGAACCCTTTCCTTGTTAAGTTTGTTTATGACCTGATCCACAGATCCCTGGGCTTCTATAAACGCCTTCTAAGCTGAAGGGCTGAGGACTCAGAGCTCTTGGAATCTGGATTTTTGTGTTATAGAAAGTATTTTTACCAAGATCATTCTTAAGTTTGGTGCAGCATTCATTCATGATGTTGTTACTGCACAGTTGCTGAGCAATGAAGTCAGAGATCGTACTTCAGTGCATGTACAAAAGCTCTGTTAGACTAATGGCTTCAGCAATGAGACCCTTTTTCAGGTGACTAACTGGGTGGTGTGATGTGTTGTTTGGCTGAAATTTTACCTTTTATGTTTTCTTATTTTATTTATGTTTCATTTATTCACTTTAAACAAATCCTTATAATGCATGTAACTAATGTCTCCCTTTCCTTTAGTTTTAGATGATCATGCACCTCAATGCAATTGCACAACGACAACTCTCTGTTCGATATTCTCTCAAGGAATATATTACCTATATCCCTTTAATATAGAGTATCACATCTTAGCATCCACAATGCTTTATGTCCTTTGGAAGAACATTGGCCGCAAAGTTGAGCATCACCAGCAGTACAAAACTCCATTCAAGTTCCATGGCATAACTGTTGGAATGATTTTTGGACTAATTGTGTTAACTAGCACAATAGCCATAGTTGTTGTGTATTTAATTCAGATTGGACGTTCAAAAGTCAAAAGTGAGTTAGCACTTACTATGTTTTACTTGCATGCTATCTTTGTGTTGGCTCTCATGTGTACAGCTGGAATTGTTGCCCTCCTCATCTACAGACTGGAAGATAGATCGTTGGATAATTCAAAAAATCCCGCTCGAAAACTTGATGCAGAGCTGCTGGTGGGCACAGCTGCAGGGTCCTGGCTTCTCTCCTGGGGGTCAATCCTTGCCATCATCTGTGCCCAAGCCCATCCAAAATATACATGGTATAACCTGCCCTACTCTGCCCTGGTTATTATTGAGAAATACATTCAGAACCTCTTTATCATCGAATCCATACATCGTGAGCAGGAAAAGGTGAACGACAGCATTAAAACTCTTCGAATAGTGACTATATCTCGGGGGAGCACTTTATCACTTAGCCCCTCGTACAAAGAGATTTACAACGGCAGAGCTGCTGGTGATGGTGGGGAGGTACCCTGCCTGTTTAAGGGCAGTATCTGTGGGAGAGAAAATGATGCTGGTGCTGGTGCTGCCAAAGAAGAAACAAGTCAGGAAAATAGTTCAGTCATGCATTCAGCCTCAGATTTCTCATTTTACAGTAGAAACTCAGTTACTAACAACAAGAGGAGAATTCTGAAGAACATTGCTGCATTTTTATTCCTCTGCAACCTTTCGGTAAGACATTTTGAACATAATTCATAAGTTAATGCCCAAAAGCTTCCCAACCTTTCAAGCCGGATAAGTATGTTAAAGTTACATGGTCCTATAGTTTGTAGCAAGTAAATTTCACTTCTTCTGGAAGAATAAGTGAATATGCCTATGGGGAATAAATTTATTTAAAGTTTATTTAAATGTGGAATCTGGGAGCCTGGGCTTGTTTTAGTCATAGTAAAGATACTGTAGCAGTGACAGAAGCTGAAACCCTCTTCTTCCAGTGTGCCCCAGTAGCAACAGGGAGGGTTTTCTTAAGGATTTCTGAAACCAATTTGCAGTTCAGTGGGGTCAGCGTTATTAAAGGCTAGTGACTTGTACCACTGGTGATTTATATTGGCCTTGTGTTCTTTCCTTGCAGCTGTGGATACCGCCGGCATTCGGGTGCCGCCCGGAATATGACAATGGACTAGAAGAAATAGTTTTTGGCTTTGAACCCTGGATAATTGTTGTGAACCTTGCAATGCCTTTTTCCATTTTCTATCGGATGCATTCAGCTGCCTCACTCTTTGAGGTCAATTGTAAAACATAGATCATATACGGTCCCTCAGTGAACAATTGATTTAATAATTAATTAAATAAATAACAGATGAATGAGTGAATGAATGAATGAGTGGAAGTAGCAACAGCTGCTCAGTAAATAGAAGACTTAATATTTTTTTTTAAAGAAGGGACCATAGCTAATAGCGTGTAATTTTTAAAAACATTTTTCTTGACATATTTTGTTATATATGTGGTGTTATTTTACAGGTGCATTTTTCAGAATGATATTAGCATTAATATGATTAACACTATGTAGTAAAGTTAATTTGATCTAATTAATAATTGTTTTAGTCATTTAGGATTTGTGCTTTATATAATTTGTATTGCTTTGTTTTTATTCATTGTGAAAGGTGTTTAAAAAAAATAAATCCGTATGTGTTAGAAGATCCCAGTAACAGCTAAACTGAGTGATGCTCCTGAATCAAAGAGATAACTATGAAAAGTCCACTTCTTAATTGCTAGCTATGTTTTTATAGTAAAACCTAAAAACATTTACTGTTTATTTGGGATGTGGGAATTATTTTAAACTTCCTGAATATTGATTAAAAAAAATCAATATATAATTATTATTTTCTTAACTATATATCAAGGTAAATAACATGTATGGTCAGAGAACATGCTGTATATAATATCTTCTGTTAAAATATATTTCTATTAATGCAACCCTCTTGTGTTTTATTTACTATATGACATAACTGAGAAATAAAGTTAATCCTTTTTCTTAATTCTTTATTCATACATCCTTGAAATGTTTTAAGAGAGAAAACTAGTCTTATAGCTTATCTTTATGAATATATGTTCTGTTTCCAAAATGGTATATATTCCCTGTATAATTTTTTTTATGAGCTGCTAATTTCTTTTTATTTTAGGATCCTGGCTGGAAGATAATCATACATCTTCATACAGGGATGCTGTAAGTCATAGCTGATGGTTCTAGAAATCTGGAGGGCCCTTGGCTGAGGGTGTTCTAAGTGTGATTACAAGCTGCTAGAACATAATCACAAATCCCTGGGATATTTAGTTGCCTGAGAATGCCCACAGAAAGCAGTGAAAAATTGAGTGCCTGACTGTTCTTAGAATCTACACCCATAAGATTGAAAGACTGGTGTAATGACCAGAATACTAAAAGGAACAACAGATCAATGATTGGATAACCCTTGCTAACTGATTAATGATCTAGTCCTACGTCTGCTGAGTCAAGGGCTGCAAAATTTCTGCGCCGTGATCCTAAAAGGACAGTTATACAGTTGTTTCCACCATCTGTCTGAAAGCAGTTGTATTTCTGCATGGGAGAGGTCTACTTCTGAGGCAGAAGGCATCAGCTGTCTTGTCTGCTCATACACGTAAGGAAAAGTTTTGGCTTTGTACCACTAGGTGGCAAACACAGACCAGTCGACAAATTGCCAGATTACTTCTAGGAGTTGCTTCACATTGTAATTGATCTCGTAGTAAATGCAGCCATAGCCTACCTAGGAATTTTTGCTACCTTCTCTACCTGGTGCAAAATCAAGATCAAGTGAAGCAACCTTCATCTGAAGTCTCAGGTGCAGTCTGAATTAAATGAAACATCAGCATGGCTGAGCATGAGAACTCCTACGTTCCTACAAAGCAATTTCAGCTGTTTGATTTTTACGTGTTTTTAAAAAGGTCTGATCAGATTACTGTAATCTCTGCCTTTCTCTAGGGCTGCCTGTTCTGCTCTTTTATAACATTGCTATGAGTTCTGACATTCATTCTGGACAGTAACATTTTTGATCTTTCCCCTTGAACACAATAGCTTGATCTCACCTACAAGAATCAGCTCTAACCACTTCACTTGGTTGTCTCTGAGACTGGTTCCATTGTAGAGTGAATAAAGCCATTCAGATAATCAAATAAGGCTTTAGTCTTCCTTCTAAATCAACTCTTGGACCAACTCTCCAGCTAATTCTAATAGCAGAAAAAATCATTTCACTAGGTAAACCCACAATTTCTACTTCATCTTTTAAGAAGAAGCCTGTTTCTTCTTCCTCTGCTTCTATGGTATGGTTCCCATGTCATTGTTCAGCTAGAAATGGTGCTCTTCAGCTGATTCCCAGAATTTCTGTTCAACCAAAGCAGATCTAACTAATCCCTAGTGCAAATGAAGGGGCCATATGCTCTATTGCAAATATGTAACACACATTTGGAAGTTTCAAAAATAAATTACATCCTTATTTAGATGCATTTCATCTGCAGCTACAGAGCCCTTTCTGATCCTTAACACTACTATTAAAATAATTTCATTTGCCCACAATATTAAATTGATTTTGAGTGCTGCAATTGAAGCTTATTCAGAAAAGCAAATTAAGGCAGCACACTGGTGGTGAGCAAATGGTTTAAACACGCTAATGAGCAAATTTTATTCTGAACTGAATTGATGAAACCCTGCTGACTTAAATGGTTCTGGTTTAGGATCAGAAGCTTTATTTTGGCCTGAGAAGCTTAAGAGGTTTTCACAACAGGTCTTCTCTCAAAAAATATTGTTTCATCCAAATGCTGAGTGGTTTATGGAAGCAGGTCTTAGCTTAACTACTCTTGAAACAGTGGTGAGTCATGAAGGTCTGAATATTTCAGAAACATAGATTTTTAAGAAACATAGACTTTTGGACCAGGAGGAATAATCAGATTGTTTAATGTAGTGTGACCTCTAGCTCTCTGATCAGCGCTAAACCTGGGGCTTTCTCAAACAACTGCTTTCAGACTTCTCAGTTTTGGTTTTCTCTAGCATTTATCAACAATACTAACTTATCACAGGTTTAAAATATAAGAAATAGCACAAATGTACCTTATTTCTGCCTATTTATCTGCTCAAGTATGTGACAGGAGGCAGGAAAGTGGGTTTACCCAGGAGAGAGGTGTGACAGCTGCTCATTGTTATTTTTCTGAGGTGCCTCTGGGGGACATTTCATGTACCTTGTAATGTCTAGGGAATGTCTTTGGGACCAGTTTAATGTTACTTAAAAAGAGATCAAAGGTTTTTTTAAAGGGCATTTCTTTAGTCAACTCCACAATTCACTTAATATGTAAAGGATTCTGAATTTTTGTTGCATGATCTTAGTCAGAAAGCTATTCTCTGATGTTCATCATAAGCATCGGACTTTTCCACTCCCTCCCTTCCTCCCTAGACAATTTTATTTATTCAATAATATATGCTTTGGTAGCACTTAAACTCATATATGTACAGGAACAAAGACTGATAAGGTGTGAAATGATTCCTGCAATCTTTAAGCATTTGCCTCTGAAGACTCAAACTTACATGAAGGTATTTTTTTCAAGTTTTTTTAGTGCCAGTGACTTTAACAAGATGAAAGAAGGCAGAAGCGTCTTTCCAAAACAACCGAATTCCTAATTCTCACTGCTTTGAATTTCATCTTTTAATCACTTAAAAAAAATTTCCCATGACCATTTTGATAAATTTGTAAATCCACCTGTGTCGTATGGCTCACTTGTAGTCTGTAGACTTTGAGTGGACTGTATCAATGCAAAGTAGATGGCTCCAGAGAAGAGCAGAGAGGGAAAATATGCAAGTAATTTAAGTGCATTCTTCTTTCCACTGACTAGGGAATGTAAAGTTTTTATAAGGATGATTAGTACATTTAAAAATAAAAAGCTCACTGTCTTTTCCATTGAGCAGCATGCAAGAGATCCTTCAAGATCTAATCTGCTGTTTCCTAAGTAGGGACACATATCCTATTTGAGTTATTCCACTCTTTCCTGCAGAAGCTGTGAACAAGGCAGTATTTGGTTAAGAAAAAAATTAAAGAGGTAGTAGCTTTGTTAAGTTGTAGGCTTTGTTGTTTGCTGGAGTTGTTTCTAGCTTGAAACGAAGTGCAAATTTCAATCATAAAAATGTGACCAGGGTAATTTACTTGTAAACTTGAAGACAATATTTTGTGTAGGCAATATGAGCTTTAATTTATTATTTAAAAAGATTAAGAAACACTTAGAAATTATATTTGCAAGAATAAAAAGTGTAGTTCTTCAGAGCTTTCTCTAAGTTGAGGTTTCTAAGCATTATTTAGACTGTTTAATTTTTCTACATAACCCAGTCTGATTAGAAATGTATGTATAGCTGGCTCATTGGGTCACTTTTTCCTGGGGAACTGTCATCCCTGAGGATTTTGCCTTGTTCTGTGCATGCATGAATAAAATGACATCTGTATTTAAACAGAATTGAAGCAGCTTCAGTTGTTAAAGGGAACCTTAAAAAACATGGTTGGCTCTACTAGATTTAGTGGGAAATCTCACTTTAGTGTCAATAGTCAATGGTTAATGTCCTTTTTTTCTTCTATTAGGAGGTGTGTTATGTCCCATAATACTCATCTGGCTGAGATTTAAAGCAAACCTTGCAGTTATCTATGGCACATCTTCTGCCTTCCTCTTCTATTATTCTTCACCTAAAAGAGAACTAAGTTTCATCCTTATAAAGTCCTTTGGTAAAATCTTTACTAACACATTTTCTAGTTCTTGCCAGAAGCAAATAGACCACAATTCAGACCTAAAATACATTATCAAATAAAGGTAGATGCAGTAGGTAGAATTGGTGAAAGCATAGGCATGGCAGGGAAACCAGTTGCCATCTCTCTCTTTCATTTGCAGCAAACATAAATTATCTTTACAGAACATTTTCTACCCAAACTTGAACAAGCTGTGGGTGCTTTATGTTTATTTGCAAAGAAATCTTTGCTTGAATGTCACTGCAACATATCTGGAATTAAAAACCAGTCTGTGAAAGCACACATAGACCCATTAATTCTGGGGAACCACATCAGCATTTTAATCAAAGTGGAGTGAGGAACAACTCCTGTCCATACAGCTAGGATTATCAAGGATATCGTAATGGCTTTATTCTAATTTATTCTCTAACCAAATATTTACCAGGTTTAACTGAAGATCAGAATGATTTAAAAAATGCATGGAAATGCATGCCATCTTTTATGTTTTGATAGAGTAACAGCTAAAATAAAAGACCCCATCCCTATTCAGGCCACAAATTTGGTCAATAGCACTAAAAGGAATTACATTAGCTAGTTATTTTTAACTGTAAAGGCCATGGCAGCAACAATAAGTAGCTGCAAATTATTCTAAAATTAAAATTCAGATCCAGAGCTGGGTATCATTGCAACTAATTAGTGCAAGCAGTACAGCCAATGTGAAACAAACAATTCACAAATATCAGATAATTTGACCTGCAATATCTTCTTTCATGAAAGCAGCTAGGCAGTTTTTCAGTTGATAGTTTCTGTCTTTGGCTTTGTTTTCTGCTCTGGTATTTGGGAACCTGCTGCTCTCTACTCCCTCCCTCTTTATGTCTCAGATCAATACACGTTTTACATTTCATGAAGACTCTACTATATACAATTACCTCTGCTGAATCCCCAAGGCAAAAATAGTCTTTTAACATACCTTGAAAGTTAGGATATATGAGTCTTCTGATTGACTAACCCTGCCAAAATAATACACAGAAAATCTAACTGGATAGAATTATTAGTTTACCAACACAGGCTCACTGGAATAAACTGTTGGCTCCTAGTAAGTATTATGACCACTGCTTAAGTCTCACTGTGAGTTTTAGCAGAAGCCTTCCCTGAGGGGTGCAGAGTAGTGCTGTTCTCCAAATCAACCCCAGACTGACCAATTTGTCAGGACTTATCAGATCTTGGGCCTGCCCCATACAATATAGTCAGTGTCCTATCTTCTCCCTTTTCAAAGGTGATTTGTGTTCCAAGGCTGCATGCTGTGCCAGTCCACTGTGGCTATGACTTTCTGTTTGAATTTGGGGTATTTGCTTTGATTTATTGGAGTATATGCTTTTTGATCTGTATGTTCCCTCCTTTGATTTGCAGTGTGTCAACCAGAAGAATGGGTGTCATAAAAGCATTACAGGGGTTGTTTGATTCTCTCTGCCCTTTTTCTTCTTTGACCCTCCCCGAGTTTGTTGTAGAAGGTGAAACCAGGAAGATGTAAAATCTAGATGCTGTACAGTGAAATGCCACTGTTCAGCATGCAGAAGGCCACTCATAGCTCAGAATTAATAGCTATTGCTGTCTCACAGATAGAGAAAGAATAGACTTTAGCTTTTCTTTGTCAACTCCAGCACAAATCTTGTGTCAGCAGACCAATGTCTTCATCAGCTCTTTCTGTGTTCTGTAGTATCACTAATAGTCCTAAGGATTGTTGCAATAGGTATTTGATAAATAATTTTCTACTTCCTATTTCTGATACTCTGTTGCAGAGATGAATGAGACTTAATGATTCTGAAGGAGCATTTTAAATCTTAAGACAAAAAAAACCCTAAGTAAACTAAGTAAAAGCAGTAATTTACTGATATTTATCTCAATGTGACAAAGATGCTCATTCTTGCCGCTAGTGTTTAAAAATCTGAAACCGGAATTATTCCCCCAGATAAATCCTGAACTACAAAATCTAGCCTTGGTTCTATACAACTCTTAAAAATATAGATCAAAAAACCTCTCAGCAATGTTGATACACTTGTAAAATGACCTTGCATTGTAGTTTTCTGTTCAGTATTTGCAACAGGCTATGCTGCGAGAATACAGCTGTCCCACAGAGCCAGCGGAGAAACCAGGGTTTGGGGGTCCCACTTCCCAATCACATTCCCTTCCATCCAGAAGCTGCCTTTTAGGAGCAGAGAAGTCCAACAATGAGTTACAGTCCAACCCTATGAGACATCACTTGTGTTCTTCAAGAGGCCAAGACCCAGCTGCTGACTTCTGTCTTCTGAGTCCTGTTTTTCTATCAGACTTTAAAGTCTTTACAATTGCATCTGTTTTCATATCAGAATTTACTGTTTGTTTGGCTCCATGAAGGATTTGGTTTTCCTCCTCATTTTGTGGAAGATAATCCACACTAAATTAATGGACAAGGTGAACTCGTAAGATAAATTATGCTGTTTGCAAATGTTCCAATGAAAATTAAGGATGTAAAAAACTGTAATTTACACATTCCATATAAAATTCACAGGTCCTATTAATATACAGTGACAGAGAAACAGAGAAATCAGAACACTAAAAATAAATTTGTTTTTGGATTACTCCATTGGCAAATTGTTACACTATCTAAGCCAGAGATAAAAATTACAGCAGCTTCTTTGGGAATTAAGCCCACCTGATTTTTATTTTCAGTTTAATATTATAGTTGACAAAAGACAAAATAAGAATCTTGAAATGTTCAGTAATAGAAAATTAAAATTGCTTTTTTCATTTTGATAATTTTCTCAGAACAGACATTCACTTCGCCAATAAACACCCCAAGAATACAAACAACATAGACAAATTCTATCATTGTATAAATAAGGGTTTATTTCTTTTTTTTTCTCCTCTATCTTGCTTCAAATGTCACTCATCTTTAGAAACTTTTCATCATGTCAGCTCTTGCTATATTAAAAATAATTATACTAATTTTTAGTATGTAATTATGAATACTCAAAAAGACAAGATAATATTTCATACGATAAAAGACACAAAATGAACTAAGTTCACCAGAAATCTGTATTTACAAAAATCCTATTCCTTTTGCTTTTACTCTTGGCTAGCATTCATCTTTCATCTTTTACCATTGGTTTAAATGAATTCAGGCTCAGTATGAATAAAAAAAAAGGAAAAATTGTGGAAATCTCTTCTGGTAGCATCAATTACTTCATGTTTTCACCCAGAGAGTGATCAAGAGCTGATGTAGGAACTGTATCACAGTCATTACAGAGAAAAATGCAATAGAGATACTGGGAGAACTGTTCATTCTGTTATAAATGGTTAACTAATACTATCCATCACATTCCCAAATCAACAAAAACTTAAATAGGTTTTAAGGCAAGTAGGGATAACTAACTGTCTAAAATTATTTTTCCCACAAAGCAGTTTATAGAATGCTGCTTGGTGCTGTCTGAATCAAAACAGAGATGAGGGATGAGCTGAGAGGCACACGGTCCAAGAAAAGGATCCAGCCTTGGCTTTCAGAGTGCTTTCAGCCTATTATAACCCAAAATCAATTGCATCAGCCACTAATCATCCTCACTGTTGAAAATGTACACCTTACCTCTACCTTGATTTCTCCTATTCAGTTTCTAGCCACTGCAGGTTTTATAACCATACCTGAAAGATTAAAAGTCATCTATTATGAGTAAACTTTTCCCTGTATAAGACATTGCCAGCTGTTCCTAACGCTCTGGTGCTCTCTGCTGAGCTAAGAGAGTTTCCCAGACATAATTTCTGTAGTGCTTTTCTGGTCATCTTCAATTTGCTCACATTCATTTGAAACAGAACCTGACCTAGTCTGCAAGTGTTTCTCTGTGCTGAATAAACCGATGATACCAGTTTTCTCCCTGTCTTCTTCAGTATTTTCTCATGGCTATACATAGACCCACACCTTTGTCCATCCCTGTACAGTAAAAGCATTTCAGATTCAGTGAGTAAAACTGATGGACCTTAAGCATATGTTCAACTGTGCTTCTAAATATAGCTCCACTTGAACATACTTCTACAGCTGAGACTGTGTACAGCTACTTCACTAAATAGGTCTAATGACCTCCACATCTACTGCTACCACTTCTTGCCTCTTTTACAGCCTAGCCATAATGGGAGGCTGCTGATGGGATGCTTTTATAGCTCATAGCATTTTTGTACATTTACCTCAATGGCACATCTGTCTCTACATTTTAACTTCCTTTTGGAGTTAATTTATTTTCTATCACTTTACATCAAGTATCTCTTAGATGAGAGAATGTGTGAATTTCCAAGTGTTGTCTATTTTAAAATAAATAAAATTTGGCAGAACAATGAGTCTGTGTATTTTGAAATGGAAACAGAATATGTGGTAATGAAGGGAAAGAGCTAGTAAAACACACATTTCTGAAATCAGGAACTACAAAGATTTTTTTTTTCTCAGAACCATTGCCGTAGCAGTTAAATTCCATTACTTCCAATCTGCCAGCTGTGAGGGAGAACTGCAATTTTAACAGGTGAATAAAAAACAGAAAAACGAGACAATGCTCTAAAAGAAAAGCACAAAAGCCATTACAAAGATGATTTTAGGATGAGAAAAAAAACACCCCAAATCTCTCAGCAAGTGGCAGCTGTGGTTTTAATGGACTATTCTTAAAATGAGATTTATATGCAAACTGCCTACAGAAAGTAAAAAAAAAAAAAAAAGATACTAATAACCTACAAATGTTAAAGGTTTTTATCTCAGGCTCAAAAAATGTTGATGGTAATGGATTAAATATTATAACATACCATCACTGTTTCCATTACACAATTACTTCTCTGACCTGATGCCACTATGAATGACCTGGTACAAGCAAGTAATTATCCTGTTGCCCACTCCTGCTCCACCTCTTACCAACTCACTTGAGTTTATTGGCATTGGGGTTTTATCCTCAAAATCCACCCTGATACAAACAAGTATTTTTTTCTACTACCATTTAAATTATCCCTGAGCTCCCTGTATTCCTTTGACCTGAAGGAAAGTTATGACCGTATATGAAATGTTGGACCAACATTGAAGAATGTATCACCAGCGCACCTATAGGTCTTCGGCTGATCAAACTTTCCCCAGCTCAGTGATAGGCCTTTTTTCCATAGGGATCTCTGATGAGCAACCAGCTCACGTGAGTTGAAATTCAAGTACATTTGCTTAAGATTAAATAGGTGGGAAAGGATATTATATTCTCTAAATTCTGAGTTGCAGGGGAGACAGATGGTCAAATGCAGCTCCTGGCTGATAATTGAATACTTTGGAAACTCCTCTCTACTTTGGGTCTGCCTATTGCAGACAGTACTGTAGAAAGCATAGAAAGATTTCATCCTTTCTGACAAATGAGCTCTGACAATTTCTGCTTCAATGGGTTAAGGCATCTTTCCCAGCTGCCTACATCTCCTCTCTGCATGACACCACCACACACAGCAGAGCTGGCAGGAGATAATGTCCACCCGCACCTTCACTGTTCTCAGCCACAGCCCAGCATCTTCACTTCCAAAAGTAGCATTGATTTTGTACCAAGCCACCAGTGTGTGTGTGGTGCTGCCAAGTTGTGAGCAGGCTATGTTATTATTGGGCTACTATTATTAAGCAGACAGGTTCCTCTATGTTTATTTAAATACTCAATGCATAATGACTGCATGCACATAAATCCATATATGTCTACAGACACCATATTATATATATAATTTGTGCTGATGGATTTGCATATCTACGCACATACCGCTACACTGGTGAAGCAATGAATATAATCTAAACTAGCAAATAATTGCTATTTTACATAAAATATCCACATTTCTTGACCAGCAGATCCTACAAGCATGTGCACAAGTACTTGTGGAATTTGGTCCTTCCTTTATAGAAATTGTAGGAGGCTTTGCTTAGGAAAGTAGAGTTTGTGCAAGCAACACATTGCCTCAGCATCACAGCTTTAGTCATGCTGTTTAGAAATCAGTTGTGATAAAAGCTAAATTCTCCCTCCAATATTAAATATAACTCTGCTCAAACGTGGAAAAGTAGTGCCAATTTCTTAAGCAAGAGCTAAAGTGAAGCTCCAGTTTTTCTTGAGACAAGTCTAGAAAATTGCGTAAAAGGTGGCAGTATGGTTTTTTGCTCTGTATTTAGTACCTTTAGCACTTAATCTTCTTTCATGTAACTGCAGATCCATCAATGTGTAGAGAGTCTTGTCCTTCCCCATCTGCCTGGCAAAGCAGCTGGAAGGTCCCTGAAAAGCAGACCTCATCCCTTTTAGTGCCAAAAGAGTCTGTTTGAGTCAACGGCTTTAAAAAAGAATTAAGTTTTGCAGAAACTGAATCCATAATATTTTGAATAAAAATCACTGAAGCATGTGCTCTGGAACACAGGCGTACGTGAGTACACGGCAGGCAAGTCCATCAGCACAGCATTCTAGCCAGCATTGCTTGGGGTCATATCTCCGTTTTCTATCTACGCTTGGAGCCCTGCTGAGAGGAATGATTCATTCCATAAGAAAAAAAAAGAGAGCATTGGATTTCGTTTGCCGAGTTTCTTGCCTGTAATACATCTCAGTCGTCCGGCAGAACGCTTTGGAACAATTCCCGATTTAGGCTACGTTCACCATCCTTGTGGATGAAACTCAGCCCATCCCGCTCTCCCCACGGCAGCTTTCATCCCCACTCACTCCTAGCGAGACACCCAGTGAGTTGTGGCCATGCCCGTCCCCGACAAACCCGCTACCCCGGGGATGCTGGGGGTGGGGGGAAAGCGGTGTATTTCCCGGTTCCCTGCGGTGGGACTGCTCTCTTCCCTCCAGATGCGCAGAACTGGTGCACAGAGCCGGTGACATCTGCAAAAAAAATTGCGAGGATGACGCTGTTTCGGGCGGGAGGGAGGAAGCAAAAGGAGCGCCCAAGGGCGACAGCTCCGACCGTCCCATCCC
>VWZY01002561.1:0-21315 GCA_013399075.1 Chloroceryle aenea | reverse complement strand
GGGGCCGGGGCTGGTGGGCGCCCCCGGGGCGGCGCAGGTGGCAGCGGGCAGCCTGTTGGCCCTGCTCATCCTCTGGACGCTCTTTGGGAACGTGCTGGTGTGTGCAGCCATCGTCCGCTATCGACACTTGCGGAGCAAGGTCACCAACATCTTCATCGTGTCCCTGGCAGTTTCGGACATGCTGGTGGCTCTGCTGGTCATGCCCTGGAAAGCGGTGGCAGAGGTGGCTGGATACTGGCCCTTCGGGGCTTTCTGCAACATTTGGGTGGCTTTTGATATCATGTGCTCCACAGCCTCCATCCTGAACCTGTGTGTGATTAGCGTGGACAGGTACTGGGCTATTTCCAGCCCTTTCCGCTATGAAAGGAAGATGACCCAACGACTGGCTCTGGTGATGATCAGTGTGGCTTGGGCTTTGTCTGTGCTCATCTCCTTTATCCCTGTCCAACTCAACTGGCACAGGGGTGGGGATGTTGTTGCTACTGGTGATATTGGAGATGGATTTGGCACTGGTTGGGCAGCAGCAGGTGCTGTCACCACCTGGGCGGAAGATATGAGCACCACATGGGTGGCATTAGCAGCAATGAGACCCTCTGATGGGACCTCTGGCAACAACGATAGCCTCACTGGATCATCAGAGAGCTGTGACTCCAGCCTCAACAGGACTTATGCTATTTCCTCCTCTTTGATCAGTTTTTATATCCCAGTGGCTATCATGATAGTTACCTACACTCGAATCTACCGCATTGCCCAGGTGCAGATTCGTCGTATCTCTTCTCTGGAGAGGGCAGCGGAGCATGCGCAGAGCTGCCGGAGCAGCCACGTTGACTGCCACCATCACACAAGCCTCAAGTCCTCTATCAGGAAAGAAACCAAGGTGTTGAAGACTCTCTCTGTCATCATGGGTGTCTTTGTCTGCTGCTGGTTGCCATTCTTCATCTTGAACTGCATGGTTCCCTTCTGTGAGAGCCCACCCAGTGACCCTCATGCTGGCCTTCCCTGTGTCAGTGAGACCACCTTTAATGTCTTCGTCTGGTTTGGTTGGGCCAACTCCTCTCTCAACCCTATTATCTATGCCTTCAATGCTGACTTTAGAAAGGTCTTCTCCAGCCTCCTGGGATGTGGTCAGTTTTGCTCTAGTACTCCAGTGGAGACTGTTAATATAAGCAACGAGCTTATCTCTTACAACCAAGACACCCTTTTCCATAAGGAGATAGTGACAGCTTATGTTAACATGATCCCAAATGTGGTTAACTGTGAAGAAAATCGTGAGGACCCTTTTGATAGGATGTCCCAGATCTCCCCTGACCATGAGATTGCCACTGACTCTGTCTGTGAGCTGGACTGCGAGGGGGAAATTTCACTAGGCAAAATAATACCTTTCACTCCAAATGGTTTACATTAAATTATCCTACCCTGGCCAGTTATTCTTGGATTATAAGACAAAATATTAGACCTGAGTGGAAAAAACTGCTTTAATTTAATGCTACAGTTTAGTCAGTCACTTCATGCTAAACTCACTTCTACATGTAGCATTTTGCAGGATGCAGGCACTGTGGTACAGGCAGCTGGCAGCACAAGTCTACTTTAATTCATCACTTACCCAAGGCAAGGAGAACACCAGGCACTCGCAGGCAATTGATTAAAAGTGTTGAGGTACCATGGTATAATTACAGTCAGTTTGTGTTTATAATGTGTTTGCAAACAAAAGGTGCCATTGTCAGTGCTAAGTATTACAACTTCTAAAGTCAGGGACAGATGTGGCTGGCATAGACATTAAGTAGAAGAAAATTCTATTTTGTTTGTTTGTTCAGATCTTGCATTTCTTTTCTCTCTTGTTTTTTGGTTGGTTGGTTTTTTGGTTTTTTTTTATGTTGTTCTTATTTACAGATAGAGACAGTGAGGTGGTGATTTGGATGATTATTTAAACGTCTGTTTCTGCCAAAACAGTTTATGTGAAATCCATGTTCTCCTAGGCGGCGTTGTTGCCTATGATATCCTTGCCATGTTCCCAGACGAATAAATAAAAGTTATATTGATCAAGAGGTTATTATCTTTCATTTATCACCCTGAAATGTTTACAAGTGTTCAAACTTATAACATTCTGATTTGAATGGTTATTTTGAAAGCAAAGTAGTAGAAAAAAATGTATAGAAAATACTTTTTTTTTTAATAAAAGCAAGGATCATAGGAGTGATTGACTTTTACATGGCTCTACTTACAGCTAGGTTTATGCCCGTTTTTCTTCTTAGTATTATAACTGGTGCCATCCCTCTCTGCAGCTAAGAATATGAAGTATACATGTCTACAAGCTATTAAAGCTTTCCACTTAAATCTATACTTGTACTTACTTTTAAAGCTACTATTAATGAGAATACTTTGGTGATAGAATTAGGAGCTGAATGTGTCTAAAATCAGTAACTGTGTTTGAAAATGATACTAATAATCAGCATTTCTCAATGCAGACATTAGAGAACTCTTTCAACCCAAGAGAAGAAAAAGTGCTGTTGATGTATTTTTTTAGTTATTTTCTTATTACCCAGGTGCTTTGGCTCTACATAACATTTAAAGCAGTCTTTAAAAATTGTAAGAGAGTATTTTGAGTTCTGTTTCTATTGAAACATTTACATCAAATGGAATGTTGTATTTAGAAATGTTTGTAAGCTTTCAGCCCGGAAATCAAGTGATTTTATTTCCAAAACGAGTGGTCAAAGGTAGTAGAAGCATTACCAATATTTATTTCAAGTTTCAGCTTACAAAATGAAAAACATTTGAATTCATTTACCCTTAAAAATATCTGTCCCATGAGCTGAGAAGATTAAAATCAGATTGTAGGGGCAGATTCAGTAGTATCCCCTCCTAATGGTCTTGACCTGGGGCCTCCACATCCTGCCTGGGAACTAAAAGCCCCTATATGATGTATGGGGGGAAAATCTGCATTGGTCAGCATGGTTCAGGGGAAGTCATTTAACCAGATGCTGGCATTTGTGAATGTTAACTCACTTAAGACTGAACCTCTTTGGAAGTCAAGCCCCTGATGCTGCTTTGGGGACTGTTTTACCTCCCCTTGGGATATGGGGTAGAAGAAGCGCAAGAGTGAAATCCCTTTGTGGTTGCCTCTGCTGCAATCTGTTTTCCTCTGCGAGCAATGTTTTGTGTGAGTAGTCTTTAATATTAATTGGCTATTTGTCATTTTGGATTATTTTTTCAACTGCTTGTCTCAGAAGATTGACATGTGCCTGAGTGTTTTCTTGGCTGTTGATATGAAATCTCAGTGTAATATCCCTTTACAACTGTCTTCAAAAAAAAGGTTAGCATGACTGTGGCTTAGGGAAGCTTGAGAAACAGAAACCACATGCTCATAACCAGGTTCAGCCTACCAATGTCTCGGCATCAAGGGTGAGTATGTTGTCATTCTTCTGCTAAAGCAAGCATATGTTGCCGGGAGTTAACCATAGTTCTGCCTGCTGGTTGGATAAACTTGCCCCAAATTAAATAATAAGGAAAATACTTTTGGTGATGCAGTGTTGAATTATCCCAACTATAATTTACATATTTTCCCTTTTCTTGTTACTACTCAAGTTTTGAGGCTAGTACAGCATGTTAAACTTTCCAGATCTGTTCAAAGAGCCTATGATACCCAGATGCAAGAGGTGCAAGCTCCTGATGCCAATTCCAGCTCCTAGGGTAACACCTATATTTTATCCAATTTTTATTCATATTAAGTCATAAACAGCGTAGGGAAATGGGAAAGGAGAATGTGATCTCTCCTTCAACATCTGTGTACCAACAGGCTCTGCACTCTGCTGTGGTGTGTTACACCCCACTCCAGAAGCAGTACAGAGCAGAACAGTTTCAGTAGTAACAATGAAGAGGGTTCAAAATAATTCATGTGCTGGTGGTATGACAGTTCCCTTGGATCCAGTTCCCTGCAGTGGTGGAGGGGTAGACTCGTACAGGAAGATGCTAATGCATCCCTTTGACAGGTGTCTTTCTCCTCATTGAGGCTTTACCGGCCTGCGTTTCCAGAATAAGTGTGTGGGCTAACACTGGGATGCCTGAAGGTGACATCTTCATCAGTGGGTTTATATAACAGCTTTGCACAGATACTGGAAGCAGTTTTATCTTAGATCTGAAGAAGGGAATTTTTTAGCCTGCCCTCAGAATTTGGGAGCATAATTAGGACAATACAGAAAACTGGTCAAATTTTCACTTTTCATCACTAATTCTTAGTTTATGACTTCATCTGGTAAATGTTACCTGATGGTAGATCTAGAGTGTCCTTGGAATATGTACCAGTCAGGGGTCTTCCTCTTTGGAGCCCAGGAGCATCAAAAGTGAACATTTCTGCTTCAAAAGATGAAGAGAAGGTACTTTTTTTTTTGCTGAAAGTGCAGACTGACATTATGGATCTGAAAGAAAACCTTTTTCTTGACTCATAACATAAGGACAATTTGTTGCTTTTAATATGTCTTAATTACATGCTGCTGACAAAGCTTGAGTGTTCAGAATTAGATAAACTTTTAAAAGAAGTGTGTATCTTGCCTTGGAATTATAAAAAGGGGCAGACTCTTTTAATGAAAAAGTCCCCCAAAAGGATTGTTTTAACTTGTTTCTCTTGGAGGAAACTGCTGCCCTACTTTTTTAATGGTTTCCCTTTTAAGGACTAATGCATCTGCCTAGCTATAGAGAAGAGTTCACTGGATGTGCAGGTAGTTTTTTATAATGCTCATATCCCTGTGGTGTCACTCTGGAACTCATCTGTGCCAAGCGTTTTGTGCCTCTCACCAACATGTTTTCTTCCATGAAAGTCACCTTGCTCATGTCATGCTTTCTAATCCTTAATTAAGCATGATCACTTATTGTTAGCTCGGATTTTTTTTTTTTTCTTTCCTTTTAGTCCTTTTTACTGTAATGGTTTGGATGTGTGGTGCAGTTTGGCTTTCAGCTGTCGTTACTTAATGTGAAAGCTGATCTTCAAGGTCATAGATTGTTTTCAGTTTCTAGTTTGTCTTATGGTTTATAAATTTTACCTGTGTCTGTTAAATTACCTCTTAGCCAGCCAAATCTTCTGTTAGGGTTTATTCTGTTAGTCCTGGGTAACTCCATACCAAAGGAGGGTCAGTATATCAGTTGTCACTATCTGTCTGAGTTAACTCATGTCAGAGGGGATCATTTTAGTGAAAGAACAGAACATGTGAAGGTATTGTAGTTAATTTTAAGAAGCTGGGACATGGAGGACATGAAAGTACAGTGGTTTATGTATAATGCTGCAGACACCATGAAGACTGTGCCACTATTCAATCTCTCAAAGGCCTTTTAACAATTCTGGTTTGAACAAGGAAGGGTGGGTTGCATAGTGGGTTTTGTTTTTTTTTTTTCCCAAGCTAAAGAACTATAGATTACTTTCTTGGAAGTGAACCCAAACAAAACACTTGCCAAAGGGAGAAAAATTACTGCAATAATTTCTTGTAACTTTGGTACTTTATTTGGTACATACCTTTGCTTTCATAGTTTTTTACTTTTTGCCAGCCACATCTGATGTGTGTCTACAGGGAGGATCTGTCCTGAGAACTCCTGTATTTTTGTACATATAACAAAAAAAGACTTCAAAATTAGTCAGGCTTCTAGTAGAAATGACACTAAGCACAATCTTACACCATTTTGGGAGTCAATCACGTATAAACTCAGCATTCAAGAGGCTGACAAGACTGGAGGCAGTGTTCAGAGCATACATGAGCCCGGAGGTTTGAGAGGTCACAGGTGCCTCAGCTGTATATGCCAAAATTGCCACTTAATGAGGAGGGCATTTTCATCACTGTCACACGGAAAGCAGGGTATACATCTATGTCGCTGTTAATAATTACGCAGAGATTTTTCTTTCCTCTGAGGCCATCTTGCTACTGTTTAATTGTATTCATCAGATCTTTAAAATTTTTCAGTGCCTATTTAAATCCGTAGAAGACCTTAGTGGTGGCTGTGGGTTTGGGTCACAGAGCAATGAAATTATTTCTCCTGGCTTCTTCTGAATATTACTTGCCTGTATTTGCTAGTGGATGATGACATGTTAAAGGTGGCATGATGAACAAAATATTTCACTAGCTGATACGCAGAAATAATTATTTTCTTTACATTTACTTATTGTGAGACTTTGGAAGATTTTTCAAACTTTGCAGGAGCTTCACAATACCCACACAGAGCATCTCTACTTTGATCACATCTTAGATCAGCAACAACTGTTTGCATTTTTAATACTCTGGTAATTATATAGGGCATTATGCTTTTATGAACAGAATTATGCCCCTCTAAGTCTAAGATGATGTTTTCAAAGATGAGGATGTACTTTTAGTCTAAAAGCACTTGTGCACAAAACCACCTATAAATGAGGAGATTTCCATTATTAACAGGACACCAAAGATGTGCCTCTTTCTTCACCCATTTGATTATTGTAGCAGTGGTAAGATTGCAGAGAGCAATAATGGGATTAGGGGTGTAAAGGGTGGAAATACAAATAATATTGGCATCTGAATGAGATGAATTGTTTCTCTTGGAGAGCCTGCTGGCTCTTCCAGGATATTTTAGTTCAACTGAAAATTTGCAAGATGATTTTATATTGTTAAATGTTTAAGTCCATTCTCAGTTGTAACTGGAGATGACATTTAATAATATTTATAGTGAACAGATAGCTGTTTAAAGGGGATAAACATTTTTATGGACTTAATATTTTTTATCACAGTCCTGTTTGTGAGGTCTGCAAAATACAGTGCAGAAATCATAAAAAAAAAAAAAAAATAAAAAAAATTCCAGCCTATGGAAAACATTATTCCTATTCATTATTCCTCACTGTTAGCAACAAATACTTGTTTGCATCTTGTACTGCACTTTCTTTGCTACCACAAGAAGTTGGAATGCTCTAAGCCTGCTACTGATAATCTGATGATACCCATTAGGAGGAAGGTCTGAAAATTAAGGAAAGAAAGAAATGGTAGCAACATGTACAGATAGGTTCAGTTCACATGCAATTGGTCTAGTGTCAGTCAGCCCATGCAGGGGACTGCATAGTAGTGAGCCATTCTTGATGCAAAGGCACCTCAACTTTGACCATACACACTGACTTCCTAGACTTTGGCTGTGTGGTAGACCCCTTGCTCCCAAGGTGGATGCTCTGAACAACTGCTCTGACTTTTGTTTACTACATAGAAGACAAACCACAGAAAAAAGAAACCACACTTTTCTTTTTCAAGGTTATGCTTTGAAAAAAGTGGTTGCGAGTGATGTCTGGTTGGTGTAGCCTCTCCTGTTTCACTGCTGTTTGGCTAGCGCTTGAATGAATGCAGCTATGGTAGCTGCTCAGTGTTTCAGTATCAAAACTGAGCAGAAGAAATCTAAATTTGTGTACTTTTTACAGAGTTTCTGATGAGTCTGATGGATGCAGAGCAGAGGCTTGACTGCAGCCTGTGCTTGGCTGCTTGCAAGGACATCAGAGGAGTCCAGTCTGCAGCTCACCTGTGCAGTTTTGAAACTGTCACATGACTAAAATATTAACAAGGAAGTTCAGCATACCCACTTTTACCCTTTGACCTTGTTTTTCCAACCTGAAAGATTTTTAGTAAGATTAAAAATCTAAATTTCTAACCTGTGGACTTTTGCTTTTTCTGTTAACTTCATATAACTAGTCTCCTTTGGTGAGCAGACACTACTGGCATGGAGTTAGCTACTTTGATACCTTATTGTCACTAAATGTGGAACTACCTCAAGCTAAACTTAAATTACATTATATCTCCAGCCCAAAGTGAATCTCTCAGATCTTTTCACGTTTGGGTTTTTTTTGACAAGCAAAATTTCCCTCAACACAAGATTATTCACCAGAAACATAATTTAGAGGACAAGCATAAGTAGTTGTTTTTTAAAGCTCCTAGGGATTTTGATTGATTATACAAAATGAGAATGGATCAGTATTAAGCATAAACAGTGGGGCTTTTTTCTACAAGAGGTTTAATTTTTGGCTTTTTATAGAAATAAAGACCGGATGTTTTAATTGTGAAAAGTATATGAATTAGATTTTATTCACTTACATGCATGCATGTGTTCTTTACTATATATATATATATACATGCAAAGGTATCTTAAATCATATTTGCAGGCTAATTAAATGTATTTCTCTCTCTAAAAATGCAAAATGTGCAAATTTATCCAGAAGGATGCAATTCACATCTTAAATTTTTCCTATTATTCTTTCATCACGACAATGAAATACGAGTACACAGTCTTTCCAGCTGGTCAAAAGGTGTTTTGACTGTGTAGCCCATGTTGTACCACATCACTGGCTTAATGTGCTCCCTACTGGTAAACCTCTTAACTTCATTAGAAAGAAAGATGAGATGTACAGCCTGACAAACCTACGACTAAGTAGTTAAAGAAAAAAAAACAAACCAAACAACAAAAACCTTTCTAGAGTTAGAGAGCAGTAATTCGATTGCTTTCTGACTTCATTTTCTGTCTTCATCAGTTGCTTCCTCCCATTTCCACCTCTTAGTAAATATTTCATACAGCATCACAAGATACCTAGAAAGTGGATTATATTTAATGTCTCTGTATTTGGCCTTTGGTTGGAATCCAGACGTGATTAGTAATTACAGGATCAAGGAAGTCCATTGAGAAACCTATTCAAGATAAACTTATGTACTCCCACAGCATAAAGTTCTTCCCATAGGAAGAAGTGGAAGAGGAGCACTGAAAAGTGTCTTAAATGTCTCTTGTCAATGTTTAATGTGGGTATGGCAAAATGATATATTAACTTTTCCACAGCTAAAGTTTATGTCCTATTTACTGGCCTGGTATTGAAGGCATTTGAAAATGAGCCAGTAAGTCTTTCCTGGAGCAGGGAGGAAGGTTGGTGAGGTCTTCAGGAAGATCTTGCACTAAAATTCTAAAAGAAGAACTGTCACACCTGGTAAGATGTGTGCATGGTTTGTCTAACCCTTTCAAATATTGCAGCTCCAAATGAAGGCATTTCCTTTCTGATTGTGTAAAGTACCCTGTAACCATCATAGGCCTGATTCAGAGCTGAATGATGTCACTTTGACACCATCTTAATGTGTTGTCTCAGGAAGACCATGGGTGTAAATTTGCAATAGATTGTCAGGAATCATTATTTGATAACGAAGTAGCTGGAAGAAAAGCAAAACTAAAAAACAAAACCCAAACCAAACCAAACAAAACAACCAACCAAACAAACAAAAACCCCCAAAAAAAACAGCAAAGCAGGGAGCTTGGTTCAGATTGAGCTTGACTCACTGGTGCAACTCAAGGAGACATTTGATAGAGAATCATTTTTTTTCCCTCCATGTATTTTCAATCTTATGGAAAGCTTTGAAAGTAACTATCTTGCCCTAGGTAGATCCATCGAAGAGAAGCAGGCCTGGTAAAAGAAAATGACCCAAGTTTTACTTAATATTCCCATACATTATTAACCATTTGAGTCAACGCGGTTCAGATAATACAGAGTTGAAAAATCTTAAGACAGTGTTCTTTCCTTTCCTGCAGAATTATAGTAGCTTTCATATGCAGGGTTTAGTGGGGAAAAAAAAATGTATTGGGCTGAGGAAGTGAATCAAATACTTCTAAGTGACAGAACATGCTGTAGACAGTATCATATGGGAGCTCCAGTCCTTCATTTGTGGGTGAGTGGCAGTAATGGCAGGAGCCATATGTGTATGGCAGGAACAAAGGAGTGGGGCTGCATGCAAAGGCCAACTGTTGTTTTCCTTCCTGCAATTGAAATGGGAAGCCTGTTTATTTCAGTGTTAAAACTGAGAGGTAACTACAACAGCAAAAGAAAAACTGCAGATTCCTGCACTAGGAAGAATAACTGAGTAGATTTGTAACTGAGTGGGTTTCTCATTTTTTATATCCTTCTTAGGACAAATCTAATTCTAAAGCTGATGGATGACATATAATGGATATGGACTTATCATACATTGACAGATTTTGAGGTGCAGCTGACAGCCAAGAATCTAGTTCACTAAGATGGTTTCTCTCCCTTCCCAACTTAAAACATAGTAACTCAGACTCTAAGCAAGAAATTGAAATGTGTGGATTAAAGTCAAAATATTTCACTCAGATGCGTTTAAAGTAATTTGTATTTCTCCAATTGATTGCCAGCTTGTTAGGAAATTCTATCAACAATATTTTGTTTCCTCTAGCTCTTTTCCTCCCCCACAAAAAGTGTTAACTTAAAGACAAGGCTGCTAGGTGCAGTTTAAGCAGAGTACCATTACATTCTCTGTAGAAAGCAAACAAACTCAGATACATAAACAATACTGCCATAAAATTTAGTATTGTGTTTGTAAGATTTTCTGTGTCCAGCTCACCCAACTACATTTAAATCCACCTTTGAAGATGCAGAGCCAATTTTCATAAATATGACAAAAATAATGGTCAGGTCCTGCCTATGAATTCTGTATTGTTCGTGTAGCTATTTACAACCGGAGCTGCACATCTCATCTGAAAATCAGCTCTTCTGTTCTGGCTCTTGCTGGATTGAAGTTAATTATCTTCAGAGCAGCCCATATGGTCTTGTGTTTTAGGTTTGTGTCCTGATCAATGCTGATAGCACACAAATGTTTTAGCTTTTGCTGAATAGTGTTTGCACAGCATCGAGGTTTTCTCTGCTTCTCACTCTCCCCTCCCCACTGAATAGATTAGGGTTGTGCAAGAGGTTGAGAGCAGATGCAACCAGGAAGATGACCTGATCTAACCAGAGATATTCCATGCCATATAAAGTAATTCTCAGCAATAAAACAGAAGAGTGAGGTTATGTAGATTAGTCATCTATCAGCTGCATTTGAACTGCAACTGCCACCAAGGAGAATAGTCCCAAGCCCTCTGCGATATCAGTGAGGCTTGCAGGACCCCCCCACCCTGATCTCCACAGGCAGCCAGGGTGGGGGCAGACAGGGCACAGCAGGATGAGAGAGGATGAGAGGGCATGGCCTGAAGCTGTCCCAGGGATGTTTAGATTGGATATTAGGTAGCACTTCATTATGGAAAGGGTGATAGAACAGTGGAATGGACTGCCCAGGGAGGTGGTGGAGTCACCAACCCCGGAGGTGTTTAAGGAAAGATTGGAGGTGGTGCTTAGTGACATGGTGTAGCTGATGTCATGGTGTTGGGTGATAGACTGGACTTGATGATCTTGGAGGTCTATTCCAGCCTCAGTGATTCTGTGATCTCTTACCATGAGTTGCTGGGACTTGTTCCCTGTAGGTTCTTTGTGGGAAATAACAGCCCCCACCACTTTCCTGCTTATACTACAGTGTATCTAATGTCAGCCCAGTGGCCTGCCAGACCTGGAAACTTGCCTTAAAAAAAAAGAAAAAAAAAAGCAGAGGGAGAACTGCTGATGGCTGTCTGGTGTCTTCTGTAGTTGGAAACAGTGAGATGAAAGTAGACTGATTTGAAGAACTTGCTCTTTGCATGGGTGATCTGATGAAATTCAATTTTTTGAATACACCCCAAAATTATGGGTGTTTATTATGTCTCTAATGATGCAGACATTTGTCTCTTTGAATATTAACTTCAATCATGCATTGAGAGATACTTATGCCAGGGGAATTATCATTACTGTCAAAAAAGAATTCTTTTCTCTTTTTCTTTCAGCAATATACTCGCCACTCTATTAAGCTACATTTGTTCTTATTTAGGAGCTATTTTTTAGATATTCATTTTCAATCCAAGCCAAAAATTCTCTTCACAATTTTCTTTCCAATTCAGCTGAACGTGACACTAGCTGAAAAAGGCAGACAAGTTTCCAGGTAATGTTTGTCTTTGTGTTTTTACTAAACCCCTGATGATACCCTTGTGGTTCATCTGCCTGTTGGTCACTCTGTAGCCATCAGTGCAGGTGAGTTTGCAGAACAATAGGGGAGGTAAAGTACATGAGTTTTAGAGTAGTATTATGGCAGAGATGACCTGGTGTGAGCAGAGTCAGATACCCTATTCAATCACATAGTTTCACAGTGCAAACAGAGGGTGGACTACATGAAGCTTATATATACCTAGTAAATCCCACCCCAGTTCTCAATAAAGCACTGAGAAGCATCACCCAGGATATAAAAGCTCACTAATTTTTCATTCATGTCAATTTTTTCAGCATTCTATTGAAAAAAATGTTCATGCTCCATGGCAGGAGTTGATGGAAGTGATTGCAGATGTTGCCCTAAAATTGAGCGTTACAAACACTCCCAAACATTGGTCATTTTACATGAAGGCCATCAGACTTACCTTGGTCCTGTGTCTGCAGGCATGGCTGCTCTTTGGGACTGTCTGCGGCTTAAGGGATCAGTATGATTCTTCTTACATAATGCATCTTCAAAGTAAATTAGTGATGTGTTCATAGACAGTGAAGGTTGGAAAAAGAAGTGACAGAGGCAGAACGGAGCAGTGGGAAAAGAGCAGATCATGGTCCTCAGCTGAAGGACTCACTGTTGGGATGGTATTGAGAGGGTGATGACTTGCAAAGCAACAAAGAGTGTTGAGGAAAAACGGGAGATATCTGGAGATGATGTTTATGCACTGGAGATAAACTAAATCAAAAGTAAGAAAATGATCAAATGAGTAATTGAATATTAGTATTATTTTCTTTTGAAGACAATAAAAGTAAAATCTCCCTCTATGCAAATAGAAAGGAAATATATTAATAGTTGTCACAGCTATGTGGGAAAGGGAGGTGAAGTAGAAAGCTGAAAGACTAGTGATAAAATTTTATTTCTTTTTTTCTTCCCTTCCTGACTCACCCCAGACTGTAAGCTGATTTCCCCATCTCATGACTGTCAGGTTTGAGTCATGGTCTGAACTGCAGAGCTGGCAACATAGCAATTCATAGTTAGGGCTAGAAAGACAAGACAAATTTTCCTTTAATTTGAAGAGTTAAAGATCACAAAGACACCTGGGATATGTTTCCAGAAGCCTAAGAAATGTTGTAGAAAGTCTTAGCTGCTTTGTCTAAATTTGTTCTGGGAAGCTAGAGTTTGACTATCCCATCCCAGACAAAAATAAAGCAATAAATCCAGGTCTGTTGCTTGCTGCGCTTTAGCCATGAGGCTACTGTATGTCAGGTAAGCAATAAAGGAACAAGCTCAGAGGAGCTCCTTGAAGCCTTCCCATCAGATTTCGGTCTCTGGACTCTAAGGGTTGAAAGCTCATCCACCCATCTTACAGCCCTGAGATGAGGCCCAAGCTCTGCTCCAAGACCTGGTGTTTGACACTAGATCTAGATAGCTCTCTCCAGTGTGCTGGAGGCTTTTTGTGTAACACTTTTGAGTTCTCCTTGAACAATACGGAAGCTAGACACCTGTGTTTGTACTTCAGCTTGGACACCAGGCTATGTCCTCTCACCTGTGGGAACTGAGGTCCTTCAGTGGCCCTTGATCACAGCAGCTCAGGTGTGGCTCTCCTGCCTGGGTGCTCACTTTTGTCTAGCCTGGATATTTTATACTCAGGTGCTGGCCATTAGGAGAATCTTTTCAGTGAAAATACATTTAGTGAGATTTAGGCTATACAATGTAAAGTTTTTGAGCACAGTTTGTGATTTTGATCTTCAGAATGAAACAAACTATGGGTGAGAGGTGTGATATATATATATATATATGCTGCTGAGGTGCAATCCAGCATTGCTTGGAAAGGGCACAGAGAGTGAAAGGAGCCTCCCACATTTATTCTCCCAAATGCTGTTGGTCAAATCACCTATATTGTTCTGCAGGTCAGGATGGCCACCTGCCAGTGTCCCTGCAGTAGATACTGCTCTACCGAGGCTGGGAAAAACAGGTCCAGCTCAGTAACAGGCAATCAGCTGGAAAAGTGTACCCTGCATGTTCTGGGAGGATAAAGGACTTTCTTTTGTGACACTCTTTTGCAAAAGCCCCTTGGCTGTGTACAAACACATGAATTCGCAGCTCAGGAGGAGTAGAAGCTAAAAGGAGGGGTCACTAGGTTCCTGTTTGAGCATGTTTTGCTAGTCTTCCCTATAGCACAGAGGTTTGATGATATTTGGGGAAAAAACCACATCTGTGTATCTAGTTGTCATCATGCCATTCATTCATTTACTCTGGAGCTGTTCTCATTCATGCCAAAATTTCATTAGTTTTAATGAAGCTTGCTGCAAATTCTCTGGCTATGGGCTCTTATTTACCACTATGGCTCCATCAGGAAGGAAAGTCCCTCAGCTTGAATTTGCTAGCCTGGACAGCCATCCTGAATCTGCAACGAGCCTTCCTGAGCCTACTCCTCTAATTTAAAATAAAATACAAATGCACTAGTTCAAAATATCTCCACCTCATCAGCATGAGCAATAGCAGTGACCTTTAGGGAAGAATTTTCTTTTTTTTTTTAAAGCTACTCACTTTAAAAGCTTTTAAAGCTTTGAAAGCTACTGACCTATTTGAAACCTTAGTAATGGTCCCATTGGAAGATAGATTAGTAAGTCAAGAAGAAAATGCTCAGAGAGCAAATAAACTATATTTGCTGTATAATTCTAGTTACAGCTTTTTACCTGCATGCTGTTAGCTTCCTTTAAATTATTACTGAAAACACCCTAATTCATTCACTTCTTCTATTTGGCTTCTTGAGGTACAGCTGAATGCCACTGTATTGCTTTGCTGTTTTAAAGCTGCACTTGCCTCTGCCCAAAACGTAGCTGCTTTTTTACTACACCCCAGTAGTAATGCAACCCTCCCCCACAACACTGCAAACTGACCATTTTAGAAGACTTGATTTTTTTTTACCAAGGCCTTGAAATCAAATTGGCAAATATTCTAAGTGTGATGGGTCCATGACATGGCTTTCAGAAATATGTGAATGTAATAATTTGATTAAGGGTTTGAGCAGATATTACAAGCTGTAGAAAACTTTCTGTCACAAGACAGTATCTTTAGCTGGTGATAGGTTACTTAGAAGTCTGTTTCCTCTGATCACCTTCTTTAGGGTTTTAACTGGTTGCTCTTGGCAAAACAGGTGCTTGTCTAAGAAATGAATTATCCCCTTTTCCTTTTAGGCTTTTGATTTATGCCCCATTGGACCTACTCTGGAGAATGGCAACAACCTTATTCCTAGGGAGCAGCCTGAACTATGAACCTGTGAAATCCCTGGGGAAATTTCTTTAATAACATTGTAGTTGCTTTAGTGTCTCATGTTTCCATATACAGATCCTGTAAGAGTCTTCCAGATTTCTCCTAGGGCTCTGTACCCTTCTTTGTTTTTTTTTTTAATGTAATTTTATGTGCCCCTCTTTTATTCCAGTTAAAACCAAAATCCTCATCAGGTTTTTTAGTTTTATGTCAGAATGATTCCTCTCTTTTTCTTCTCTAAAGGCAAATGACTTGTCAGTATTCTCTGTTCTGCTCTACCTTGCGTATCTCACTGGCCTGACCTGTGCTTTGCAGCTCCTGAGGTAAGCAGAGCTGCAGTTCAGGGGCTGGTGAAGGGCTCTTTCCACTCATGCTTGTCAAATTGAATGCAATTTTTGGAGTGCTGAACTTGGGAACTTTGGCATTTTCTTTCTCTCTTGGTTTTTTGCTAGTTCAAAATGAGTCATCTCCTGCCCCTTAACAATCACAAAGAATTAAGGCAGCTGTTTTCTTATGGGGAGCTCAAGTACGGCATGAAAAATATGGTGAACGGATGGTGGCTCACTTCAGCCTGAAAGTGCAGCACTGTGCTTGGACAAATGGCTTTGCCCTGTGGCTGGTCACTGGGACATCAGCTGTTATTTTAGAAGGTACATGGAAGTATCCAATAAAAGTAATTTTACTGTCAGTGGTCTCTGTCTCATAAAGGAATCCATGTAGCCAGTGGAAACTTTTTAGGGGCCAGCAAATAGAAAAATATTGACAAATGTGAACTGGAAACTCTTTTTTTTTGTTTACCTACTCCTTATTTTGTTTAAAAAACTCCCCCTGACCTGTGTGGAATTTTCAGGGGGAGCATCTCCTACAGCAGCACATGGCTGTTTGCCGTGGGATGTGTGCACAAAGGCTGTGCAGCTGGGATGCTTCTCCACCACAGACTGGGAGCACTGGCAGCAGTGGCAGATGGAGCAGCTCTGGTTGCTCCCTTGGTCCTACCACAACTACACTGTGGAACTGTGTGGAGGAGCAATCACTTTACTATGATGTATGTCAGGAGGTTTCTGCTAGAGGCTGTCAGCTGGTACAAACATCACCTATTCTGCCTGTTCCATAAGGGTGCAAATAAAACAGTTATACCGGACTTGCATGTGGATCTTCATAAATGCCAGGCTTTGGATGAGACACTAATAAATACTGACTGGTTTAAGAAGAAATTTAGTTGCTAAAATCTTTTCCGGTGAGAGTGGCAAGGTGATGGTGTCTTCTAGAGTTTAAATTTAACCTGCTGCTCTGCTAAAGCAAAAAGAGAGATAGAGAGTAAGGGAGACATTTCTCTTCTTCACTGGCACAACAGACTTGTATCCTCTCTGGAGTGATCTGAAAAGTAGCTTCCAATATGCAACAAATTTTGCTTTGGTTTATCATTTTAATAGTGGTCTTCGGCTAAACTGCAGCATTTACCATATCTTACACAGTTTTTGTTTTGAAGCATGTGGGGAATGTACAAATGTTGAATTTAATCCTAAAGTACATATGAGTGATTCCAGGCATTACTTGTGCCACATTATGTAGTAATAGGGTGTGCTTTGGGAGTCAAATTCAAGCCTTTCTAGGTAAGAAATTGTGGAACTTAATCCACATTGATCACATGCTACAAAATGTCTTATGAGATGATAGAAAAATATGGTTTTCTCTGGTAGCTGTAATATTACAATTAAATCAGTTCCAGATACCTGACTATTGCATCTGAAGTATCTTCAAATTTCCACCCACAAAGTAGCCCACAAATTTTAACTCTGTTAGCTAGCCATGTCCATGTATTCTAAATCTACTGCACTCAAATATTTTGCTCATTTTATTAGTGCTTACTGAATATCACACTGATAGTAAAAAATGAATTCTGCTAGCTGTGAAAAACAATACTAATTATTCCATTGCCAAATTGTTTTAAAAGCACATTTAGATAAATGTCATAAGTAGAATGAGTGATTTTTTTTTTTTCTAAAAAGGACAAAACCTATGTGCTGAAAAGTCTGATCATCTGTGCTTGTAACGGCAATACTTACCATTGCACTATAGTGTCTGCCTTTGACAGAATCAGCAAGGATTGGTTAAGATTAAGAATCAACAGATCCATCCAGGAAGAAAAAGAAGTCACATTTAGATGTGGTCTATACTTATTTGAAGAAAACAGCATATGGAAGCAGTAATTTATACTATCTTTTCTGACTGGAATGATCTGCAAATACTGTATAAGGTAAGTCAATACATTTTCAAAATGTAAGACGTGCTATTTGAGCATTATCATCAGAAGAAGCCATATATATATAGATTGATTGTATGGTATGAATAGCAGGAAATAACATTTTCACAGCATCTCTTGCCATGAAACAAGTACTAGTTAAAGTAAATTGAAAAGGGAAAAAATGGAGTAATGGCCTCATTTTATTTATCACAGCCTTTCACACTGTTAGGTATGCTTGAAAATAAAACTTTTGTTAGCTGCCCCTAGAGTAGCATTGATGCATAGGCAATGCATTGAAGATACAGTATCTTGATACTGCATGTATGTAATATAAAATGATACAGAAATATTTACAAAAGACACTTTTGATAATTTGCACTGCTGACAGTTTGTGACGGCTAAAATATTTTGCTGTGCTCTGTGATGCACTACATCCAGCCCTGGTTACAGCTGGGGCAATACTTTTGGTTGGAAGCAATGTACCACTATCATTCACTTATCATCATGAGATCCAGGTATTACTTATTTTTCTCAGTCTTTCTGCAAAGTTCACACATTTCTCAGCCTGATATTTCTGACTAAAAGTGATAAAGAGTGTGACTCCAGTGTCTCTGATAAAATAGGCAATGTCAAGATAGAGAGTTAACGAATAATTTAGATAATTCATAGGTTCATTCCTCTCCTTGTTTGCTGCATTTTTCTGATTAATTTGTGTAACCTGTAAAATAGGAAGGTGATTATTAGATTACTGAGCAGGTGGACAGGAATTTGAATGAGGGAGGTTTGATCTCTTCGTGAACCTTGTTGCAAAAATCTGGCACTTGAGTTCACTTCCTTAAAGACCGGCAAGAACCATAACATTTTTTAATTACAAATTTGAATTGACAAATTTGAAAAAGACAGATTTCAAAATCTCTGCTTGCATCACTGGAACCAGGCCTTTTCCAGTGCTCAGGTGCTAACAAAAGAGCCCTTTCTCAAAGAGACTCATAGCCCAATTCGCCATACTCATTTCATGTCAAAATCTATCCACTTTAGTTATTGCTCATATATGTTCCAACGGCTCTTGAAAAGACTGTCCTTTATCACTAGTATTCAAAAAAAGAGAAATCCAACAAACTAGACATTGTCAGTTGCTAGTGTCAGTCTATGAACAGTGGATGAAGTGGGCACAAGAAGTGTGTGCCAATGAGAGGAAAAAAATTTAAAACTAGCCCTTTAAAGGTAGAGTTTGCTCCTTCATTTAATCACCCTGTCTTGATGAGGAGTGCCTTTACAGCACCCACTGGTCCAACAGATGACACAGTTTGGAATAACCCATTTCAAAATACCAACACAAATTGCTGCTGCCACAAAAGGTGAGCCAAAAGAATAAAATTATTCAGCAGCATTTTTTTTTGTTCTTGTTGCCATGTGGCTTTAAAACAATGTACTTGAGTGTTGTGGTGTTTCAATCTTGTAAGGTTCAGATGTAATTAGTAGAGACTTCCCAGATCGATATGTAGAGCATTATGAATTTTAGATGCTAATTAAAATATTTTTCCTATTCTCATTGATTTCCTTTTTTATTCCCTTTTTCCATCACAGCCAAGAGGAACACTGTTAAACCCTGTCTCTGTGGATAACGTACAGGCAAGCACAGCTAGCTGCATTTGAAGCAGTGATAGCTACAAGTGATACAATCAGTGTGGCTATGGCTATCTTTTCCTCTGATGCACTGCAAAAAAAATTCAGGGTAAAAGAAGTTTTGAGCAAGTAAAAAAAGAGATCATCACTACAGTCTGCTCCCACTGGAAACAGAAATACATGGATTAATGGGAGAGAGGTTTTTCTGGGTGTAGTCACTCAAAAATTCCACAATTATGTCTTGTATCCTGTCAGTAAAGAAAGTCGTGCTAAAAGGCTTTGATTACAGTGTGGAAAATGAAAAAAAGGATGAAAGATTAAAGGACCTGAAACACAGGTTATTCCATGCAGTGGCTTGAGAGTTGCCTGTTTATAGCCGTGTCCCAGCTGGGCCAAGGGGATTCGAGGGCACTTCAAAGAGTAATTGTCACTATGTACCTGTTCACTATGGGTTTTCTGGCTGTTCATTGTCTTGTGGTGAATCTGTTAACTTTGTCCCGCCTTGCACCGCATTGCCAATAATTTACTCCAGAAGTTTGCACAACCAAGCACCAGGAGATTGTTGCACAAGGCTGTTGGAGACCCATGGCAGCCATCTAATGCCTTGTCAGAGAGGGATGTTTTACATGTAAACAAGCTTTACACCATTTATTCCATAGCATAACACAGAGAATAGTCTTTCCCAGCTCCACAGCCATCTACTCTGTCATGCATATCAAATTACAGTTGCACCCCACTAATTCTTGTAGCATCCAGCAAGAGCACAGATAATGGCCTTCCTTGCTGCAGCTGCCTCTTGCATATATGTTTTTTTTTAGTGTGGTGAGTTTATTTATAGTGAGCACTGTTTCTTTCATTCTTTCTTCAGAGGCTATTGTCTGCCAGCACCACAGAAGCTTGTTACTCAAAACCTATGTATCTGTTTCATTTTGAGTCAGCACAGCTTTGTTTTGTGACCTGCCAGACTGAATTGTGCTTTGTTGTGAACCCTGAGTAGTGGCTCAAACACATGTAGTGAGCTTGAAGTCTGACTGAAAAACATGTAAATCATCAAAAGCCTGTGGGACTACAGTTCTGTAAAACACAGACTGCACCAACAACTCATAAGCTGACAGAAAGCAGAAACAATGCGATAGGCTGAGAAAAGGGAACTGTGTGAGGAGTGAAGATGCTGTGGGAATCATGCTTTAAAGAAGAAGAAGAGACTAAGGAAAAGGATGTTCTCAATGCGTTGGTGTTATTTTGAAATGGAGTCAACAGGTAGGCTGAATAATGTGATTATCCCCTCTGTATCCTTAGAGGTTACCCTGAAAACATCCATCAAGAGTAGGGATTTTGACCTGGTCAGGCAGGCTGTGAGCACCCACTGAGCAGCTGCAAAGCTATTTGGCCAGTTTGAACATGGAGAGTTACAGTTGGTGTAAAATAAAGCTGATTTTACTTTGAAGGACTATATTACATATTGATTTACTGTATCTGAGCCATATAGTCATGTGTGAACCTAAGCTTTATCTGTCAGACCCCAAAGACACTGGACCTATTTTAATCACTCACTTTTTTTTTTTTTTTCTAGAAACATTTTGCTAGAGTATATAAAAAGATGCAGGCATCAAGAGATTAATATAACTCCCCATTCTACTGTCAATATAAACTAAGCAATATAGAAAGTACTTCATTATTTCAGTATTAAAAAGACCATAAAAAGTCATGAGGCATTCATGGTTGAACTGTGGGAGAATTTCTGAATATGCTTTATATAGGACTAGACTGAAAATAACTTATGAGAACTTCTTTTCAGTGACTTTTTAAGCTGCTCTAAGTTCCACAAGAGCTATGATTTGCAGCCTCTTATTATTTGGCCCTAGATGTGAACAGACAGCTCACATGGAGGTACACTGATAGTTAACACAAACTTTGTTTCAATAACTGGGAATGAACATAGAAAAATCCAAAGCAGCAGGGAGCTGCAATCCCTCTTCTCTAATTATGCACAGTTGCATTTATATTTCAAGACCTAGAACTATTCCAGTGATGATTTATAGATTTTTTTTAACTAAAGAAACCAAATCACTAAACTCTTGAGAGTACATACATAATTTAGCTTAAAAATCTGTGAACTGTTCTAGAGAAGTGCTTCAGTTTGTGCAATTTAATAAAGTCATATTTAATCCAACATGTGCAAGGAGATACAGTTTACTGGATTTTATAGCTTACTGCTATTGGAATATGGAAATTCTTTTAAAAAAAAGTTTATAGAGCACATAAAGTTGTATTTATGTGTATATACACATAAACATATATGTATAAAAAAAAAATAAA
>VWZY01002551.1:42100-53616 GCA_013399075.1 Chloroceryle aenea | reverse complement strand
GGACACAGTACTCAAGGTGAGACTTCACCAGCGCTGAGTACAGTACAGTGCTGACAATCACCTCCCCACTTCTGCTGCTCGCACTATTTCTTATGCAGGCCAGGATGCCGCTGGCCTTCTTTGCCACCTGGGCACACTACTGGCTCATATTCTTTCACTTGTCTTAGTGGAAAGCAAAGCATGTAGAGGACACACATGATATATTTTAACATTTGGTCTCAAGTATACACAGTGCTGGATACAACAAAATGACTCTTTCTATCACATTTGCCTCCACTGTCTCTATGTACTTGTCTTGTCTCACACAATATAAAGACATACACATAGAGTGCTCTAAACTAAACGTTATCTTTTTTGCTAACAAAACTGTGCCAGCCAGGATTATATACACATATGCTTTCAAAACCCTTTGGAGAAATGCAGTCCTACAAGACAAAGTGTGTTTTTGCAGGATGATGTGCTTCTACACAAAACTCCATGCTGCTGAATGTTTTCTAGAGATTAAGTGAAATTTCTGAAAGGTTGTTATGAAGAATATGTGCAAAAGCCCCACAATCCCTGTTGGATTGTTATCTTCTGCACAAAGGAGATTGAATTCTTCCCAGAATGAGACTAGGAGAAACATAGAAACATTTTCACTAGATGAGTGCAGTAATACTAGCAACCCCCTTCAAGTGCAGGTAGATGAGGGTATACATCTAAGGAGACTTAAAATATGGATTGGCTGTACTTATTAAATTATATTTTTTCCTATACTGTACCACAAAAACCCCTCCATTTGCCAAAGGACAGTCACAAGACTATACATGTTCTTGGTTGTTGGGTTTTGCAGACAGCGCTCTTGCATGAGCTGAATAATTCTTCAATTCACATGTAGTTTAACTTTTCTCTGTTGGTGACACAGCTGAAGAGGCTCATGTGTTTTGTTTAGTCCATCATGTGTTTGGAATAACCTATATTTGGAAATGTATTTCCAATCCAGCCATGGAAATGGCAGAATATAAATAACTCAGCAGCTTTTTGTTATATTAAAGTTATCACATTTGATCTATTGAAGCTTTTCAGAGGCCCTTAGTTCACAAATGCAATGAAGAACTAATGTTGTTGGGAGTGCTGCTTCAGTTTTGGGGGTTTGGAATTTATTTTATTTTTTTGAATACCAAGTTTTTATGAAACCATAGTTTATTATATAAATACTCATTGGCCTTTCAAATGCATGGATCATCATACCTTGCATCAGTATGCATTTCACATAGAGCTAGATTACACCCTGTGGGTGATAACATAACCCTGTAGTGCAGTTATGTAGTGGAAGGCCAGATGTCTATTTTGTGCAATTACGTACCATAAAATATGAATCCTGGATGGTTAACAAAAGAACTTTGTCCCTTGCAACCACAGCAACTTTTACTCTGACTTTTTTTTACAGTCATTTATATTTCTTTTGTTTTTACTAACTTGTTCCATGTTTTCTTTTAACATGTGTTCAACTTGTATTACACGCACTAAAGATGAGATCCATAGAGAGCCTTTGTAAATGAACTAATTAAGATAAAAGAATCATGTTCAATATTTTGTGGGTAGTGACGCATGATGTTCTGGCTATCATCACACCTGATATGTATTCATTCAGAGAACAAATCTTTATTTTAATACAGTGAAGCAAAATATCCCCATTATTATTTTGATGTGCACGAAATAACTTTGCATTTGTTACATGATGGATAAATATTTGGCAGATAAATGTATAAACACTTCCATGGTTTATGGACTTATACTGTACACAGTCATCCTACACAGAGCATGCCCTTTCACAAGTATACAGACAGCTTTCCTCAGGGGGCTTAATTAAAACACTTGGTCAAACATTTTGGAAATTGGCAATCTGATGCAGAGGAGCATACTGGAAAGATGAGTTCACAGTTGTACCAGCTGGACTTGAAATGAAAAATTCTGAACTCCAAAACAGAGAATTTATCAAGGCACACACATGCAAGCACATATATACAATAGTGATTACTGTAACCTGCTTTACAGGAGATCACACATAACAGTAAAGAGAATGAAGAAAGAAACAGAGAGGTCAGGACCATTGCCAAGATCTTGTTGCAGATTAGCAGATCTGGAAGTAAACATGTATAAATGGGAATCCCACTTCAAAGGAGCTCATTACTATATATACAATATGTACATGTTTCCTCACATTAAGAAATGGAGACTGTCAGAAATGGTTATGATTTTCTTGACAACATATGCACACTAACACACCTGCTCTTTTGTACACTAGAGACAATTTGAAAAGTTATATTCCCAGTTGGCTCAGGACAGCTGGCAATTTGAGTGGAAGTTTAGTAGGAGAAACCAGAACCAGAAAATACCTTATGAAAAACTAGGAAAGAATACATGTTTTCCTTCTGTTGCTCAGCCTTAAAAAATGCTAACAAGCTTTTAAGAATATCAGTAACCTAACAATGACAATAAATTACACTGTATTTTCAGAACCTCATCCTTGATGCCTGAGTTCTGCACATCATTACACTGCAAAGGAAACCGCTCACTTTAATAAAAAAGATCTAATTATGTATAGTATGTTGTTGCATATTTTTGAGGCCAAGTATGAGATATACTTTGACAATTTGTCACAGTGTTATGCTGCTGAGGGTAATAGAGCTTTTTTTAATATTTTTTAAATTTATTTTTTGAAAGGTCTAGTTGGGATTTTGAATATTCTTTATAAAATGGCTAAGATAAGCTGTAAGTTGATTCATTATGTTTGCAGTGTGGGCTGTTATTAAAAATAGTTTTATTGTTTGGGAAATGTTACATTCATAGGAAAAAGCCAGGCTAAAATTACTCAGGTGAAAAATAAGGGCTAAAAGGACACATTTCTCTCACAGCAGTGATCCCAGCATGATAGTACACAAAATCATATATTTAATATTTTTGAAAGAGAAAACTAAGATCCTGATCCTGTAAATTGCTTCACTGATTTAAATGCAGGTCAAAATATTAGTTTCATGTAACATTTTGCAGAATCCTAAAGCAACAGAAATGCAGTCGTTAACAGCTTGGTGCATTTTTTTTTTCTATTTATAAATGAGCTAGCTTTCCTACTGTGCTAATTTCATGCCTGCTATCATTTTTGTTTCAATTGTCAATAAAAACTAATTTCACTAGTGGAGTACTAATGAAATAGGTTACCGTATCAGAAGAGATCTCTATCAGGAAGAAACAGTAAAAAGATGTAAGGTTTGTCCAAAAAAAAAGATTATGGGATTTTGTGTTTTGTAAGTCAGTCTTCAGATTTTAATACTCTCCTTCTCCTTCTAAACTGTTGGTATTAACCTATGTTTACAAATTTCCAGAGGGAAGGTAGTATAATTTACTGCTATTTTGAATCTGAATGGCAATTTTCTACTCAAAACTGTCTATTCATGATCACACATAGAAATTATAAGCTACATTCTCACTCAGTGAGTATGTTTTCCTTTTGGAAAGACCCACTACCTTCCAAAAGTACTATCATGTGAGCACTGCTACCCTTTGACAGTCTCCTTTCAAAGATTTAACATAGGCTGGTATTCAGTTTATCAATGCATAGAACACATGGGAAACAAATAACTGAAGTTGCTTGGATTTGTTTGTTGGTTAGTTTGTTTTATTCTTAGTATAGAGTTGTCTTTCCTATAGCAAATACACATTGTCAAGTCCTGTAGAAAGAATACACCCTTTCTTCTGCTGCTTTCTTAATTCTGTAGTCCCTTATGAGAGGAAGCACATTGCAAAGAGTGAACATCCTGCAAAGAGGGAAGGAGAAATGTGCACTAAAGTACTGGTGTGCTTTTGAGAGAGTTCTCTCCACTCTCATTGCTCTGTGTATGTGCTGCTATTTTCACCCTGGACTTGCTTGAATTATAGCCGCAATTACTTTATATAACACTATATACTGTAGAAGGTCTTCATGGGTGTTAATCATTAATTAAAAGACACCCTGGCAATAGCTCTGTTTCAGGCTGGTCAAAGATTGCTGATAAGAACAGCAGCAAACAGTTGTTTAGCCACATTATGGGAATGACAGCAGCTATGTATGCAGAAACAATGAAAAACAGAATACAGGAAGACAGAGACATTTTCTCAAACATTACATAGAAGTTAACATGTTGAGATGCACATGGAACACTTTTAAGGACTTCTAGTTGAATAAGACAAAATTAATAGCTTTTAGGATTTTATGTATCTGAGAAGGCTGCGTCTTGCAGTCACTGGAACATGACTAGTGCCTTTGCATGCTGTGCTGTTTTGCTGTTTGGCACAGAGTAGCAAGGGTGTGGAAGGCTACAGCTAAGTCAGAGCTTGTTTTCTAAACCATTTCCCTTCCAATAATCAAATCCTAACAACTAGCTAAAATAAATCTTACCATCCCAACAGTTTTGCACATGAGAAAGTGAAGGGTTCTGCACAAGGAACAGAGCAGAGTGCTGTTTCTGTTCAAAGCATAATGCATGACACAGAAAGTAACAGTGTAATCAAGAATTGTACAAGAATATGCTTTGTAAGTCTTACCTCCACCTGTGTTATAGGGAGGTATGTTTGTTTACATATCTGTGTATACTCATCCACATGTTTGTCTGTATAGATATTAACTGCTGACCATGTAATGTTTATTTACAATACAGTGTATAATGCAACTGCAGACTAGGATTTAAGGAAAGTAGCTGACAAAAATAAAAGTAATTGAACCTTAGGCCTTGAAATCTTTCTCTTCATGGTTTGCATTCAATTTGATTCCATTTAATTATTTTTTTCCTGACCCTCCTCTTTTGAGGAATCACCTTTTAACTGAGTAAGACAGGCCTACATGAGATTCACAAATGACTTCTCCACATAGCCAGTGGAGGAGAGGCATGTATTTACAAGACAGACATTGAGAGGCTAGAAGACATGTCTAACAGGGTAGAAAGCATGCAGTATTATCAGAGAGAAATGCTAGGTGACAACTCTAGCTCTACACAGCTGATGAAACTGGAACAACCCATCAGACACCGGACTTTTGCAGAGCACTGTGCTTGCAGTGAGTTAAGGATGTTGTCCATTAGAAGTAAGTTCAGCTTGCTTGGTCAGTACTACTGATGAAAACTGTGTCATAGGTGGTAGATATCCAAAATAAGTAAGTAGAAGGCTGAGGAAAAAAGCAGATCCTTAGGATCCAAGTGAAATTAGCTTAGGTGGCTAGCTGTGGAGAGAGTGATGAAAGCCATCCTGCCAGCAATTTCTCTCTCACACTTGCAGACTGATGTGTCTGGCTACAGCTTGGAAGTGTTGACATCCAGAAGAGGGGCAAGATCTGACATGCTAAGTCATTGCATCAAAGAAAGGTCCTGAATGTGTGTGAAGTTCTACATAATAATTTTACACATCTAGTGTAGGACTAAATATGGAAGACTCCTTCCTCTGCAGGAAGAAGTATGGTATTCACCGCTGCAATAAAGTATGCAGATAACAGTAGTGGATGTAAAAGTATTTTGCATCACTTCATTGAAATTGCCAACATTAGAAGAAAGCAAATGAGGCTGATTTCAGCATATAGACTGTTTGTAGACTGGGTGAGGGTGAGTGAAGGTATGGGAGATCTGCAAGTAGCATTATAAATTGTAAATTTCTATTTAATTCAGTTTCTGAACTGAGTTCCAGATTTTCTGGCCAACATATCTCTGTTAATTTCACATCACTGTCCAATCCTTGTCTTGATTCCAAACTGCAGGCTAAAGTCTGTCTTTTCATGCAGTGTTTCCTGAATGAGCAACATTGGAAAGTACTAATTCAGGCAAATACCTAATATTGTACAGTAAGTTTAATGAACAAGGAGGCAGGAAATGAAGAGGAAAAGCAGTCTCTCAGACGTGTTTTGTTTTGGAATATGATTACCAAGCATGTGTTTTCTTTCAAAACTACAGAGGAAGTGGAGCATTTCTGTTTTCACTTCTTGTGTCTTTGTCCCCTTGAGTGCAAGGATTCATTTTTTTAACATTCTGACTGAAATTTCAATTGCATTTCCAGGTTATTAAACAGGAAACAAGGCTTGTACGTTGTATTAGCATGATATCATCTTGCTTAGGTAAAGAGGTGTGACTGGATGTAAACATCTTTCTCTGACTAATGAAGATAATTTTAAAACTCACAATAGGGAAAAAATCTAAAGGCCAGCACAAAGAGGGCTGAGAACTATATTATATTGCTAAGAATTGAAATCAACTGTTGCACCTTGAGAGTAGTTGCACAAAAACAAGTCTCCATAGTAGAAGAAAAAGAAAACAGGAACAGAGAATAGTATTTACTCCAAATGGAGCTAAGCTAGGTGCACAGACAAGAAGATTCGCCCATATCTGCACCCAAAGCAGAAGGAGTCCAACAGGGTCCATTCTGAGAGCAATCCTTTTATTATTAGTTCTATCTTCGCAGGAAAATGTGGAGTTTGACTGCCTCAAAAGGGTAAGTTTGTCTAAATTCCTTTTATACTTGTTCTTCATTTTGGCTTAAAAAGGATGGCCAAACTGCAAAAAATATGTGGAAACCTTCTTATTGAATGTTACAATGAAGTCAGGAGCAAGTAAGAGCATGAATGGGAAGTTTTTACTTTCTTCAAGATTGTTCTTCTGGTAGGAAAAGCAATTTTGGATGGAATGAATGGAATGGCATGAAGAGACAGAAAACAAAGTCTGAGTTAGTAGTCTAACTTTGGCCCATTTTTCTAAGATGATAAAGAGTAGACTACAGGAGCCATCAGGAAGAAGGTGACTTTCTAACCTGTGTCAAAGTTTTGTAGTATATACATTTCTGGAACAGCACTGGCTAAAGTCAAGCATAAAGGAAGAAGACTTCCCAATACATCGTTCATTAGCAGTCTCCTTCAGTGCTCCAGAAACCATGGACACCCCTTCCCGGTTCCCTTGCTAGGAGTCCAGACTCAATGCATACCATATGAAATGTGTACCAAATGTTGTAGTGTATGCAGGGTGTTAACACAAATCCAGCCAAACACAATGAATAAGATGCTAAGATTCTATTAGCAGACAGCCTGTAAAGAGTAAAGCTAATTAAAATACAATTTCTTTGCTAAAAATGAAACATGGTCCCTTTTAAATTTTTTTAAGTTTCTAAATTTTTTAAAGTTTCTAAATTTTTTTAAGTTTTTAAATGTTAAAGTAGTTGACTATAATGGTTAATATTGTTCTAAATGTTGCAAGTTTTCTCTTGTCTTCAGAGGCCATTTTGTCATTGCTGTCTGTGGGATGAGCCTTACAGCTTTACAGGACAAGAACACTAGACCTTACATTCTATTTCATTTTAGACTGAAAGGAGTTTCCATCAGTGACCAAAACAGACAAAATGATTATACATATTTGATAGCTCAGATAGACAAATACTAGCAAGTTTGATTCCCAGAGGTGTATCAGGGATCTACCCAGGCCACTAAGTATTTCTTTGTGTGAGATATAAGTGAGTAGTCATAGAAAGGAAGTGCAGTTCCTACTGTCCTATATTTATGACCTGAGATTGCTTTGAAAACTGAAAAAAAAAGATAGATTCACTCAAGACCAGCCAAATCACTTTTGCTTATAAGTAACATTTGTGTCTGGATCTCCATGGATTAAGTATCTCTGTTTTGGTCTGTGGATTGTGCCTATCTAACCAAGTATTTATAGTTTGAAATAGCAGTCACTTCTTTTGTCTTTATGAGATAAATCTTTACTGCACTCAAGACCAAGCAACTGATTGTTAAAAAAGCTTTGATGCTGGCTTGCACACTAGTTCAAATCTGTTGAGCCAACTTGCTCACCAGCTAGAGAAATTCTAGCTTTAGGTTTTGTTTAGTATGTTACATTGCTTGCATTTACTTTTTGTCACTTTTCTTACCCACTTTTCTTTTGTACTTTTCATACTTTAGAACATTCATTCTAATTTTGGACCATGCAAGGTCCATGAAGTTGGAAATTTTGTTCATCTTTATTAATTCCTATGTGCTATATCCCCCTTCATGCAGACTTAACCACATACTTGTGATTTAGTCAGGGTTTATGATAAGAACCAGCACTGAAAGCAGCATAATTTTACATGTGATGAGATTTTAGTGTGTTAGCCTTTGAACTGTAGTCCTTAAAAGTTGAACCATATTTTCCTGTGGCTCATTCTTTCCACACTGGTCAGGTGGCATGAAGTGTTGGATCTGGATGTTTTTCAGAATTACATACAGAGATGGACAGAATATACTACTTCAAGCATACAGTACATAGCNTATTTTATTTCAAATTTCTTGACTGTTTTTATTCCAAAATAAACACATTTCCTAAACTTTGTTTCTTACTATATATTATTTATATAATCAATATTTTTAAAAAAGCCCACTAGTTTTCCATACTCATGTTTTTTGAATTCAACCACTTTTCTCTTTTGTTAACAGCAGAAAACCATATCTTGGGCTAACATTTTGGTGCTACAATGTGTAGCACAGACATTTGTTAGTAATTGAAAAATGTTTATTCTAGAATCAGTAAATGAAACAGTGAACTTTAAATGTAATGAATGATCTTCTTATAGCAACTTTTGATGACTCTTTCAATACAACTGTCTGATACAGAATGCAGTGATAGATATTACTACCCAAAGCTAAGTTCACATATAAGCATACAAGCGAGAGAAAAATTTACTACATGTTGACCTTATCTGAAAGCCTGATTTCTTTGGCAGTGATTCAACCACCTAAAAAATGTTGCCAGACATAATTAGAAAAAGTACTGATAAATTTTTCCTTATGCTTTATACCAGTTTTTTCTTTGAAACTTGAAACTGCATATAATTCATCAGCTGGTACTGAAAGCAATGTCAGTTTCAATCATCAGAGGATCTGCCCATCTTGTCTGCTAATTTTATAAATGTATTTGCACTAAATTTTTTATGCTAATGTTTTAAAGAGATCCCACAGCCTTTTGCATACCAGTAGGACTGGTGAGGAACTCTTTACTGTTATTCAGAACAGTTCACAGAAGTTCACTTAGAAGGAATAAATTTGCGACATTTACTCTCCATCCTTGCACCTAGTCTAATGACAGCATTACAACTCCCTGCAGCCTTGCCATGGCTTCTTTCTTAATGGCCTTTCAGAGAGATATTTGAAAGTGTTAAATGGTGAGATAGTTCTAGAAATATTAAAAATCATCTGAGAAAATGGTTATATAAAGAAGTGTATAAACTGTGAAAATAGTGAAGGTGGGTTTGATTATTGCTTTTCTTTATTTTGATATTATTAAAAAAGAAATATTTTGAGATGCTTTAATTACATGATATTCTATATTGAAGTTATGAGCTGACTAGATTTACTATATGGCATTATATGGCCATATATTTTTATAATCATTCTGTGATAAAGAAAATATATTAGAAGTGTAAATACTAAAAAAATTCTGAAAGCATCTGATTTTTCATATAGTTCATCACTGGCCTGATCCTTCCTTTATTCATACTTAAAACAACATAAACATTTGCATTGTTTTACTCCTGGATTAAGATAAATTCACAGTTTTAAAATTGCAAAATTACTCCAGATGACACAAGTGAGATGAAAACAAACTTATTCTGGTTGATTAGCATTAAAGAGTGAAAGTGTTTATTTTGTTATTCACTTTGCTGCTTACCCATATGGGCTTTTCTTCTCCCTGTGGTACCTGTTGCCTTCTTCTCAGCAAATACAGGGTATAGTTCATAATCTTTACTTTAGATTGAATCTACCTAAAGGGGTTTCCCAAGAAAGAGGCATTGCCACAAGTTTTTACCACCTAAGCATGGCTGCAGAAGGTCAGTATTCTCAGTCTTGATGCAGTCTGTAGCATTTCCTGATTAATGCTGCATGCATTGATAAATTAACATTCTCTGCACCAATACTGCTAAGAATTTGACTTGCGTGTCTGCACTGTTACAAAAGCTCACAATGCCATGGCCAGATTTAGCGTGCATTTTTTAAACAATATGACTGCTTGCATTTTAAATATCTAATTATCAGTATGGTTTTCACCTTCCTGGACATGTCACCAAAAGTGTTTTAAGAGGTAGCTTTGCTGTTTGAAGTTAAGTGGGTTTGAATAGCAATATATGCAAGCAAAGAAAAGCAAAATTTAAAACTTTCATACAGAGGTTGGTAAATCTCTGCCACTCCACAGTTTCTGTTGAGTTTGATTTCTGACATCTGAGCACTCTACTAAGCATTGAGAATCTGAAGCCTTTGCACCATTGGTCAGAAGAGTTGACATTTGTACAAGGAAGGAAATAAGTAGTAAATGGCTTTTTCCAGTTACATCAACACTTGGGTTCTTGTGTCAGGAAGTCGAAGTCCTACCAGACCTCCACATACTAGAACAGTAGAAGCAAGGAGAATAGGGATTGCTTTGGTGATACCAACAAGGGAACCAAATATTAAGTTTCCAAGTACAGCTGCTGCTTTGCACAGTGCATTCAAAAAGCCAAAGCCCGTTGCCCTAGAAGAGAAAACAGAAGAAATTTAAAAGATGGGTGAAAGAGTAAAGCATTGAGAAAATCTTCAGTGGAAATAAATCAGTATAGCCCAAATATCTTCAACAAAATTTATGCCAAAAAGGATTCCATGTTTCTCTTCATAATGTGAGAACAAAGCTCAGCTGCTACATCATTTTATTGAGGAGGATTCATTCTGCTGTGTCAGGGACTAAAGTGTGAACTAAATGACTGAACTTTTAACTTTGCACAACTGCAGTAGAAAAAATGACTTGCAAATGCAAATTTGGTAATATTTAAAATTCTGGACGGGGAGACGGGAGGTGTAACATAGCTCTCTTTTGACAGAAATAGCTTTCTTGGTAATTTGGGAAAGAAGTCATCAGAATTAAAAGATGGTTGTCTTGGGGACACTGAACAGAAATGGATTTCTAACAGGTGGTTTACATATTCCAACCAGTGCTTCTTCATAAACCCGCTTGATGTAGAAGGGGTATCTGAGAAACTTTGAAGGAAAGGAAAGGGACAGAAGGTATGACACGGGCAATTAAAAGGGGTTTTTGCATTGCAGTGTTGTGATTTTAGTAGTCTAGATTGAGTATTTGAGGTATTTGGTAGCCAGTGCATAGTTATATTATGCAAATTGACACCATTCTAATCAATTGTGGTTTGAAAAGGCTTGGTAGGATTCATAGTTGCAGGAATAACCTTGTCCTACTAAAATGCTCTAACAAAAATATCTGTAAGATAGTTGAATCTGTAACATTTCTCAAAACAAAAAAGAGAGAAGGAATATGCAGGGCTCACACCATGCTTTCTGGAATAATATAATAAAAATCAGGATAGATGTTCTTTTAAAAACAACATGTTTCTTTCTTGATAAGGTGAGGTACTTCATTGGAAGGAAAAAGTCTCCAGCCTAGGCAGCATGATTAACAGAAATGCTAATGTTCTGAGTGACTGAAAAAGTATTAAACTGAGGTACGTGTGAGGGA
>VWZY01002551.1:22590-38256 GCA_013399075.1 Chloroceryle aenea | reverse complement strand
AGGGTCAGTGGTTTTAAACTAGAGAAGGGTAGATTTACAATGGACATTAGGAAGAAGTTCTTTACTATGAGGGTGGTGAAACACTGGAACAAGTTCCCCAGGAAGGTGGTGGAGGTTCCGTTCCTAGAGACATTCAAGGACAGGTTGGATGAAGATCTGAGAAACCTGATTNAAATTTTGGAAGCAGCAAACCATGAAGGTATGAAGGGAGAAGACATCCTTTGCCTCAAGCAAACAATGGACATGGCCACAGATTAGAGTGTCAATAGTNTCTTTACTATGAGGGTGGTGAAACACTGGAACAAGTTCCCCAGGAAGGTGGTGGAGGTTCCGTTCCTAGAGACATTCAAGGACAGGTTGGATGAAGATCTGAGAAACCTGATTTGGTTGAGGATGTCCCTGCTCACAGCAGGCGGGGTGAACTAGATGACCTTTAAAGGTCCCTTCCAACCCAAGCAATTCTATAATTCTGTCATTCTGTGTCTGCAGAACTGAATTAAGACATGGAATGGACTAATTAATGTACCTTCAAAATGTTGGGGTTTTTTTTCCATTAATGTTAAATATTCATTTGTCCATGGTTACAGACCAAAATCAACCCTCTTGCCTAAAAAGTCATGGAAGTGAAATCAGAAGAGTTGATACTGTTTCAGTGTCAGCTCGGTGTATAACGTGCATTTTCTGACCCCAGGACAATATCAAAGTAATCTCTTCTGCTGGGTGATTAGAATCATAATAAATTTATTATTAATTTGGTGCTATGTCTCTTGTTATCAACATCATTGTTTCAATCTCTAAAAAATCTGAGATTTATCAAAGTAATTATTATTTTGTCTGAAGTAATCATAATTCCTCTGTGTGTAAAACATGGCACCCATCCAGATATTAAATGACAATATCAGCAATATCTAAGGAATGAGAGACAGGTAATTTCAATGGCAGAACAGAAACTATCCAGAAAAACTGTGAGAAAACAAGCAGAAGATACTCAGATATGCCTCCTGAATGTTAAAAACCATTACTTCCTTGGTTTTTAAAATTTGATTAAACTTATAGTACTTTTGCATAATACTGAGTGCCAAGAAAAGCTAAACAGGCACATCCTGGAGACAACAGTCTTGAAAGTGACATATGCTGTTGTCTTACAGTGCAGTTTGGTGAGGGCTGCTGGAGATTACACTGCTAAGAGCAGCAGATGAGGAAACTAAAAGTGTTGCCTGTAAAGCTTTCTGGTGGGAAAATATTTGCAGCAGTTCCTTGAAAATGCCTTTCTCAGAATGAACAAGTAAAAACTTGCTCATTTTAAAGGTGACTTGTGGTCCACAGGAGGAGTGGGAGATCCAGTAAAGGAAGCACTGAAAAGCCTCCCTACTGGAGTAATCTTTCAAAGCCTGTGAGAAGATCAAGTCTGTACTACAGAAGCATCTCTACATTGAGGGCAGATAAGGCCCAGAATATCTGGAGGAAGCTGACTTAGGATGGAGAGAAGCTCCTGAAAGGGAAGGAGCTTCAGACTGACACATCTAGGGTGAATGAGAATGCATGCAGGAAGGAGGAATACAAAGAGAAAAGACTGTAGTAAAATACACTTTATCACAATTAGGTTAAAGACAACACTGTCAGCCTGGAAAACAGTTTATGTTATAGGATAACAACGGCTTGCAGCTATTCTGAGTAAGTCAGGGGAAGAAGGACAGGAAAAGAGTCAGACGTGTTCTAATCTTTGCCTCATTTATGTACAGAAAATTTTTCTAAAGTTATGGCAGTGACTGGTTGTGATCAGTGCCTGTGCATGTAAATATGATTTCTCCAACTGGCAGTGCTGATGTAGAACCAAATTTGTCCCTAGATAAGAGGAGAAAAACAGTGTTCACACAGAGAAAATAGACAGCCATCAACAGTCTCAATACACTCAGAGAGATAGCAGAACTCCCAAAGAATATATAAACCTAGCTAAAGCAATTGTGGATAGATACAGGCAGGAAATCTTTGGAAAAGCAATAGTACAAAACATGTGGGGATGCTTTACTTATATTCAGTATTGTTTTATACTGCCTTATAAAGGTAAGCTGTTTCACAGATGCTATTTGCTTTTATCAACTGGTTATAACACGGGTCTGAATACAATTTTCTGTGCAATTTGGACCATTTCTTTTCATCTGCTGGTTTCTACAGACAAGGCATTCAGGGCAGCCACCCTGCTTTAGATCTATGATAGGTTATATACCCAAGAATACCTTATTAAAGTTTTAAATAATTTTGTAATAAAATATCTCCTATATCTGTGCAAAAATAAGGTAATTTGTTTGCACTGAAGAACCACTTTTGCTTTGTAAAATGGACTCACTCATTTTTTCCAGATGTAAAGGGTTGTTATTAGTCTAATCCCATTAATGTTATAAAATTATAGACAATGAAAATAAGACAAAGTGAACCATTTGTATTGCCCTTGGCTGTCCTGATACTACAAAGTGAACAACCCAGCAGAAGTTCAATCTTTTACTGTTCAAGCAGTTTTCAGGCATGTCGTTTTGCCTGAAATACACACATTATTGGCAGGAACAGTAAGATTTTTACAGGCTTAAGTAAATTGTTGTGACCTGCACCTGAAAAGCATTGTCATTGTTCAACCTTCTGCCTTCATTTTTAATACTATGTTTGAATGTGAATTTGTTGTGTACCCGAGGGATAGCGAATTCAAACTTGTTGGTTTTTAAACATCTTTCTCAGAACAGTGTTTGTGATTCAAATCAGCTAAAATCTGTATTAATCCATGCCTTTATAATTGAATCCACTGAACCTGAGGGAGTAAAAATAGCCAGGCAATAAATACGATGCAATTCACATGCATATATGAGCGTAGTTTTCTCTTACAGCACTAGGACAGTCTTTACTATGGTCTTTCGGGGAAGTGCTAGAGTATACAGAAAGTCTGCGGATGATCAAAGGTATGTGATATGTCATCTCAGCATCATGAATGAATTAAGTGAAAAAATCTGAAGGCATAAGGCCATTACTATATACATCAATTTCCATTATGCTGATCAGTTAGTGGCTCTTCGGTAAAATAATGCTGGCGAATCAATTTGGGATTACCTTAAAAAAAAGATTTTAGAAGTGATATGAGGAAAAATGAAGAAGTCTTATAAAAGTCTAAGAGAAAGCTGGATGTTAGAGAAAACAAATTGTTTGCAATGTATTTTAATTCTTCTGCTGAAAAGCTGTGACAAAGAATAAAGCTTAACTTCCTTTCACCCAAGGCCCACATAAAAATGGCAAGAATTCAAACAGTTAAAAATAGAGGGATTATCCAAGCCTTTAGATTAAAAGATTTCCTGATTGCCACATATGCTCTTTCTTAGACCAGGTGCTTTTATTCCTACATAAGTACTTCAGACCCACTTTTCTATTGCTGACAGTCAGAATACCTAAAATCTTCATTACCCTGCAGCAGAGTGCTAATGAATGTATAGCACAGGTATTTGATAACTTTCTTGCCAGAACTAGTGCTGAGCCTATCTGGAAAATTACAAAAAAAAATCTGAATATAGCTTTTGTGAGTGTTGCTAATATGCAAAGTCTATTAAAACAGAGGTTCTGAATGTGCTGTGGACACTTTTCTAATGTTCAGATATTTCAAGTACTTTTAAAATATCAGTACAAAGATGCATATCATTGCTTGGCCAGTTACAGCACTCAGTGTACAAGTAAAACTGTGGAATTCAGCTTCCTGCCTTGGACTACTGCACAAACCATTGTATAGGTGCAGCACACCATGCCTTAAAAACATTAACATGAAATTCCTGCAAAATGCAGTTGAACCATGTCCACAGGATGGCAGTAGAAAATAGTTGTCAGGAAGTCTACTGTAAGTTGATGACAGCTGTTATGACTCAAAAGAATAGAAAACTTCTCTTCTGACAGCCACAATGATAGAAAGTTGGACTTAAGATACCCTGTGAACAATGTTTATTATGCTGGGGATAGATTCTCAGTCATCAAGAAAAATATAAAAAGATAATGAACCGAAGATAGGTGACTTAATTCTTAATAATGACTAAACCATTATGAACTTATTTCAGAGGTATTAAAAAAGGCCAAACCAGGATGACTTTATTTTACAGCACACCTTCAATTCTAAATATTCCTGGCCAAGATTCAAACCCAGATGTCTGGCAGCTGTAACAGTACTCATGAATTGTTGGTTATCTGCTGCAATCTGAACCTAATTTACTTGGCAGAAGATGACCTATTTTTATTCCACTTTCTGTTTAGGTTTGTTGTATCCAGTCGACAAGAGTCTTGTCTTATGATGTTGGTGCTTCCCAACTTACTTCGCAAGAAGATATATATAATTTATGTCAAAGTAATGATTGCATTTCAGAGTCATAAAAATCTCCTAAATGTTACTGCTTCAGAGAATTTTAGCTCTCTTCCATTCATACGTATACTACAGGCAGAGCTAGGAAACTATGCAATGTTATTGCAAGCCCCTTGGGCACATACATTACAACACAAGCCATAATTACCTCATCACACAAAATTTTTTTCCATATCACTCTGCCAATGTACAGAACAATGAAAGCTTGAGGGTAAAACATAAATGTAGTGAATAAAACTTCATTTATCTCAACTTTTGCAGAAGATGGAAGGTGCACTGTGAATAAGGTTGGGGACTGAAAGAGGAGAAAGCATTCTCATGGTTAAGAGAGTTAATTCCTCTCTGGAGAAAGGATATAAACCCTACCCCTACCACAGGATTCATATGTGATGTGAACAAGTCACTGAAAGCTAACTGAATGGTCATTAAGTACGTACTTCTCTGGGTATTCATTTTAGCACTTTCAGGTTTGTTTCCTAAATTGCTGAGTAGCTACAACTGCAGTGGAAGTTATGTTTTCAGCCCATTCCCTCTTCTAAAATGCTCAGTGACTGGGATTATTGTTACCACATGTGCCAGTCTACAGTTTTTCTCTCCTGATGGACAACATAAAAGTAATTTTTAGCAATAACATTTTCCTTCATGCCTCAATTTCTACATCAACTCCTTCCAAAGTGCTATTTGGAAAACATGGAAAGTTTATGAAAGTGTATGAAAGCCTTCTAGGACCACCCAAAAATGTTCACTAAACATTGCAGAGCTTTCAAGGCTATGGAATAGTCTGGTTTGGCCTTAAAGAAGGTCACGACTGACCAAAAACTTTTCAAAACCTGCTGACTTATCCAGAATAGCATAGGCCTTTGAGAAGATAATGCAAAAGAGAAAAGATGAGACATAAAGGTGAGTTCATACAACTTCTTTACATTGTGGAGCTGGGTTAAAATTTACTGCTTATTAGAAATCAGTTTATAGCTAGTCGTCATGATTGTCCATTAAAATCTGTGTATTGAAAATTAAAAAAAAAAGATTGTTCATTATCACTATGTGTGTCATCTGAAAAATAGAAAGCTGTCTATGACTAGCATAAATAATGTATCTTCACCTTTTAACACAACTTTGTCATCTACTTGAGAACAATTTGATATTTATACAGCCTCTAGCATCTCTTATTTTAGCAGTTGTGCAAATCAGCTGAGATCTTACAAAGAGCATACAAGCAAAAGCTATGCCAAAATGGCATAAAATTTGAAAGTACTCTTCAATAACATAGGACAAACTACTTAATTACCTCAAATTCAAGCATTAGTAAATTAAAATCTATATACATAGATGAGTGTGAATGTGTACAGAATCCAGATCTGTTAAGATTTTGAAGCAACCTTAACTGTGCCCTGTAGGTAGCTGATGAAGAAGAAACAGAAATGTGTGCTGTATATCATATACATTGCACATTTCCAAACTGGTGACCACACTCCTACCTGGCAAAAAGCCAGTATGGTCTCTAAGTAACCTGGAGTACAATTTATGAAACACCTTTGGTATTATACTGCACGAAACTGGCAACACCCCAGTGGTTTGGCAACTGGCTCGTCTCCAAGAGGAGTTGTGAAAGAAGAAAAAAAAGAGCTACCCAGACTGTTCTCTTGTGCATGGTAGCATGAACTGGCCTCCTCCCACACACTTTACTTCCAGCCCAACCTACACTTTGCTGCTGGTTTGTGGTCATTTCATTAGTCAGGACTAAGAAAAAAGATATATAGTAAAATAGTGATAGAGAGAGCAAAGTTGTGCCTAGATTGCCTTTTGAGGAGAAACTGCAAGCCATTTTCAGGATCAGATTCATTCTGGATGCTGCTTTGTAGAGGAAGAGGGTATCATCTCAAGTATGAAGGATATGATACGCAAAAGGAGATCAGGCAGCTTGGTGTAGAAGAAGCGGGCAATGGTCGCTATTAAACTGTAGCTGGTCTGGATAAAAAAAAAAAATCAGAGAAAAAATTCTGGGAAGCAAGTTATTTGAGTTCTTGCAGGTGTTAGTTTTCAAACAGTTCTATGAAACAGGAACAAACTTTGCTTCAGTCTAGGGTCACTTCCTTATAAATTAACTGGCAAAAACTAGCAGTGATGGTTCCATCAGTTTTGGAAAAAATCTCGTTTATAGTTCATATGACCAATGTCTTTCCTGGCACAGATAGATTTGGCCTATCAGCCTTTTTACATTGATAATACAAAGTAACAAGTTTTTCATCTGAGTTGTGGCAAAAACTACCATGACCTCAGCTGCAAGGAAATTTCTGAGGTGGAATTCCAAGTATCTATTATTGCACACATAAGTTAAAAAAAAAAAAGGGGGTGGGCAATAATTTGCTACAGTCTCCAAAATAGGAGAAACTATTCAAAACAACTCTTAGCTACAAGTGCAGATGCTCTAGAATAGATACCAGTTATATTCTCTTTACCATTCCTAGTAATGATAATTTTTGTTTCTATTAGCATTAATGGCTTTTCCAATTATTTTTATTAACTTTAGAGAAAATATTTGTGGCTGCTACACTCAGGAATACCAAAAAGATAGCTATTCCTAAAGCATATTTTTAATAAATATTTCAGAGTTTGGACAATGGAATAATTCTTGCCATTAGAGCCATTTCCTTAGGTGTAAAAAAAACATCAGTGCTTAATATTAAAGCTTAGTGCTTTGGATCCATAAGTAGCCAAGTGCAGTTATTCAGTAGAACCACAACATTGGTTTTTTGTCTGAAGAAGCATATATTTTTAAAATGCTAATGAAAAGGAAAAAAAAGGATGCTAGTCTACAGTTTTCCTCTCCTGAAGGACAATACTGAAGTGAGTTGCACCTCTGTCCAAAAACTTCTCTTTGCCATCAAGGCATCATGCATATATAAGCAGGAAATAACTCTCATCATATTTGAAACTTCCAGTGATTGAAACAATTAATAGCACTGCAACAGCATCAAGCACACACTGTTCCTTGGCAGAAATTTTGGCAAATCTGCATAAAATTTGTTTAAGGAGGGAGAAATTTCTCTGTCTATTGAAGAAAATGCGGCTTTTACATTTTTACTCTCAACACACAACAGCATACAACTCAGTGATTTTTTCTTCAGTCCATTAAGTGATGTAAGATCAGCATGAAAATGCACTCTGTATCTGAAAAATAAAAAGCCCCTTATCATCTAACTGCAATGCCTACAGGACATGAAAATTGTCTGAGCTTTCCTGCAAGAGCCCCGAACAGGCAGGAGCAGTGCCCGAGACATTTTTGTATCTGCTTAATGCTGAGTATGTACATTCCTAGTGACCCTGCACAGAAATTTGTAGCAGCCTGATTAACAGATCACTGTGGTTCAAGCCTATAATCTCTTCCAGAAGATGACAGCTCTAGACAGTGACTTTTATTATCATCCCCACTGTTTCACATCCAACAGACAAATGCATCTATATTTCTGTTTTGGACCAACTACTGCCTTCATAGCCGGTTGCACCAGGGGAAACCCAGGAATATTCCATTACTGTTTTCAGAAATACTGCTCATTAGCTGTGTTTTAAATGAGATTAGCAAATAGACATTCTTTTTTTTTTTTCATATGAAATTTTATTTATGGTACTTTCCTGATTAGGTGATATTTGATGTGAAATACATACCAAATAGCTCAGAAAAAAATCTCTTTCCCCACCTTGGTTTTCATAAGACAAATGATTAATTCAGAAAACTCAAAACTTCATTACTTCTGTAAAGCTCATATATAATCATTTCTATTTATCATTTCTGCTGGTATGTAGTGTCAGTGATATAAGAGGAGGTTCATCTGCCCATACCTTCTGTCTGTAGGGTACAGCTCCACAGTAATTACATCTAGAGAGTTCCATGCTGAGATGGTGAGGCCATTATAGAGGCACAGCATACCTATCATCATGGATTCGCTGGTCCCAAACCACAGGAAAAAACAGCTGATGCCAGAGAGAACCATGGAACCACCTATGTAGGAGACAGGTGAAACAAACATGAAGTGGAGATGCATTTAAAGAATGATCTCTGTTTTGTCTAATGCTTCTATACACAATGTAGCTAAATAACTGACCTTTGAGCTAAAAACTAAAAAGACCTCCTCTGATGGTCAGACCAGTCAGGCACAAAAGTGTTGTAAGGGGCTCATAATAAAAAATCCCAACATTAACTCCTCAGATATAAGGATATAAGTATTAAAGGATATCAAGTATTAAGCTGGAATGCTCTCTGAACTTTCAAAGCAAGCTGCCTGGGAAAAAATCACAGAATCACAGAATCACAGAATCCTAGGGGTTGGAAGGGACCTCGAAAGATNCTGTCCTTCTTGAACTGAGGGGCCCAGAACTGGACACAATACTCCAGGTGCGGCCTCACCAATGCAGAATAGAGGGGTATGCCCACATTTGTAGTTTTTTATCAACTTCTGCAATTACATGAAACTCATTCATATATTGTAGCAATAAAGACACTGAGTGAGAATTGCATTTATATGGAGATATTCTCCTAGAAAATGAACACAATGTTCTACCACATAGCTAGTTAAGTAAATTGAAAGCAAATCTGCCATTGCAGATAATCCATAAGAGATATATTTCAACAGTGTTACTTTGCAAAACAGATAAAAGGCGAAGGACTGATGACTCTTCTGAGGAGCAAAGACATGCCAATGGTCAGCACTCTCCAAATATCATCCCAGGTGCATAAGTAATGGTCTTGTAGTGTCAGTGTGGAAGAGTGATAACTGATAATGTGGAACAGCCAAACCCTTTGTTCCTAGAGTTTCTAAATTGGGGGCTTTTTAAAATGGCACTTATGATGTTGCATAAACAAAGTACTGGCAGAAAGGGTGTTTTGCATATCTCTGAACTTGATTATTTTAAAAGAGAATATGTCACTTTATAAGGAGAGATTTAGGTATAGGTACTTTTCCCTGAGTTAAAATTAATCCCCTACCTAGCATCGTTAACCTCCCAATTCTATCCATCAGGAGAGCGGATACAATATTCCCTGGTAACACTGCCAAAGTTCCCAGGAAATTAACAAAGTAAATCCAGTAGGCACTGTAGTCATCATCAAAAGAAATCTGGCATCCTGTCCTGATGTGGAAAAATGTGCAATTTATCAATTCGCTGTCAACAAATTTATATTGCTCGAGATCTGTGGAAAGAAGAAAAAGAAATGTTTCTGCTAACAGCTGACTCCATATGCAGCTCTTGATTAAAAACATTTAAAGTTTAGGCAACTTTAATGACAACTCAGAGATTTCACTGCTTCATAAAATGGGACTAGATATTGCTATTAATTTTGATGCCTTTTTATCTTAATAGAAAATATGCAAAGCTAATGAAAAAGAGCAACTAAGGCCTGGAATTAGGAAAGTTATATTACTCTATTTCAGCTCTGCTTGAACTGTATTTTGTTAAGGTCTTTCACCACCAGCTGGTCTTCCATCAAAAGTACTGGGTATCTGCAAGTTTCCATCACTTAGTCTTGCTCAGTATCAAAACTTTTATTTTCACACCATACAGCCTTTCAGATGAGACTGCTAATCATGCTCAGTTTCATTTGACTTCATTTAAAGTGAAACATTACTGTTGAATTTTGACTAAATTAATTTTCATTTCTGAGAAGACCTCAGGATCTTCAGCTTGAAGATCAAATAAGTGCAACCATTCTTACTCTAATATAATTTTGGAAATCTCTCCCTATTTCACTTTCTGTTTCTCCTGTTAGCCTTACAACCCTGAGTCAAGAACATCTTCCTTTAGCGCAAAGAAAGATAGAAAAGCTGGGTGTTACTTGCTCTGAAACCCAAGTCTACTACTGTTACAACTGCTAGAGTTACAGGAAAGCAGTAATAAGTGCACCATCTTTCCAACAAGCATAGTTGGCTATGTTAAACTTTCAGTTATGTTTTATTAAACTGGTGGGTAAAAAAAAAAAAAAAAAGCCCTCTGTTTAAACATACTGAAAATGCGCATTTCTATTTTTGTTACACTACTTAGGAGAGTGGGAATGATTGTAGCTTGGGTAGCTGTAATCATGAACTCGGATTCCCATGCCACAGCAAGCACAATGAACAAAGTATTTCACCAGTCGTATTTAGACTAAGTAAAAATGCAGTAGTTAAAGTAACAAGTAAAGCAGTAAACAGATTTTCTCATCTCCAGACCGAACCTCTTTAGAGATGATTAAAATCAAAAAGATGTTTATTCTCTGAGTCAGTTTTAGGCCTGTGGTATAACTAATCTGTGTGTGAGCTTTTCACTTTTCTGTTATAATATTACAGAGTCCTGTTCCTTTTTATAGGTTTTTATTTTGTACAAGAGGACTTGTGTGCCTTGTTAGAAATATAGAAATTATAAACATAAGATGAGAACATGAAACAACAATAGATGTCCATTCTTTTTTCTTGTAATACCTGTGTTATAGAAGGTGGTATTCACAAAAGTACAGTTCCTGAAGTATGTGTTCAGTGAAGTAATGTCTTCAAATACACAGTTCTTAAAAAGTGAATCTTCAAAGGTTACCGATTTAAACTTCATCATAATAAACCTGCTCAATACAAATAAATTCTGTAAGTCTACCTTCATAAGTTAGAAAGCGACAGATCAAGCTGATGCAGATATACAGGTCTAAAACATCTGAATCCCAGTAACAATGGTTCCTTAAAGGCATTATGGAGATGTAAGTAATGATTAGCCAATTCTAGAATACTATTGCTCAGGAAACACATTAATAAGAAAAATAGCTCCACATAGTTACCTGCCACAACTGGTAATACAATTCCTTTGATAATACTTCTGTTATTACTTGTCCTTAATTGTCACCTCAAACCAATGTCATGACATTCATGGAGTTTTCTTGTAAAATCACTTTTACTAGTAATTTGGCATTACAGCGGGAAATTTGGAAATCCTGCTCCAGAAACTCAGTCTCTTGGAACAGAAAAGTTAGTATGTTAGTACCAATAAAGAATTTTTTAAGAAACTTTATTTCTTCAGATGAATACACAGGGCACAGTCTCAAGCTCAAATGCAAAACGTACTGATCCAAGTGTTAAAAAATGGTTTCAAAAAATGATTTATCATGAACACAGCAATTACATTGGCACTTAAACAGCTGAATATCTAACTAGAAATGTTTGTTACTCCTGTTTGTGGATGTAATTGCAATTACTATGTACCTAAAACAGGTATAAACAAATTGTCAGTACCTTTTCTTATTTCTGAACATTGTCTTTCCTACTGACTCTCTTTTAATTCCTAGATCTTTGATCATGACTGTCAATGAAGTCATTAAATAGAAAAAGTCACAAATTAATAGAGAAATACACAAAGTGTATTACAAACAATAACTCTTGAACTCCATGTTACTAGAGTAAAACAAAGACAGAAGTTTCTTTTTTTTTTTTTAATAATTCTATTAAATAACATCATTATGCTAACAAAAAAAGGACAGATGTAGAAATACATCATTATTTTTGTGATGTCTTTTATTTTACAAGAAGGTGTGGAAAAAAGCTACAATTAAAAAAGGACAATTTTGCTGGCAGACTTCTCCCAAAGTGGCAACAGTTTGAAAACCAGTGCTTTGTTAAATGGCAGTAAGCACTGTTAAAATGGCAAAGCCTTCTGAACACAGACCTGGCTCTTCTCTAACTTGACCTGGTGTGATTAGTTAGGTATTTTTCTTACTACAAGAGTAATAGTGGGAATAGGAGCACACAGAATGCGTTACCCACAAAATAGTAGGAATTAAATTTTCCCACCAATGAAATTATTTGGATCACATCTTTATGAGAAACTAGAGAAAAAGCAAATTGTGTTTACCACATGAAAAGACTTGCTAGCTGATTAATTAACTTTGTGAATTAGTCAGAGGAAAAATGTTTACACCCATTAGTTTTAGTTACTATATAATTTCTTATTTGTGACAGACACATTAAAAACAGGCTGACATTCAGTGTCAACTCATTATCATTTTTCATATAGCACTTCCCAGTTTACAATATAGCTTAATTCGAGAGGAGAGCAAAGGACATTCAGCAATTAAGCTAGTCATTTGGAATAGAAATGACAAACTACATGTCCTACATTCTTCTGATGCATCTTTTACCTTTGGACAGGAAACATGTTGTGACTACATTAAAACTGCTATTGCAATTTGAATTAAAACCTAACAGAAAGGTGACAAAGTAAAAAGTATTGATTAGGAAAGAACATGAAGAAAACCCTGAGACTGAGAGTGAGCAGAGTATTGAAACATTTGTAGAGGAATAGTATCAAATGAGTTCATACTTCTGTGGAAAATGTTTTCTAAAACTCAAATAACTGTCAGAAGCCTGTACATTTGAAGGAGCAAATTAGTGTTTTAGGGTAAGTTAATGTTAGATTTAGTTCTTACAAAAAATTTCAGTTCAAATTGATAAGACCTCAGTTAACAGAGTGATGTCAGTTGCTGACTGTAAATGGTTCTTTGCTTTGAGGAGAACATCTAGCACCTGAAAAGGAGCAGAACTGGAAAGCTATGGCTAGTTTGAAAATGAGGTAACTGCTGGGTTCTTCCTGCAATGCATAAATCTTTAACTGTCTCAAAATTAATATTTTGAACTTCTTATAAATATATATAATAAAAGCCCTGTATTACCAAAATCATTTTTTTTTCACTTAGTTATAGATTTCTTGCAAACTTAATAATTATTTATTATTTATGACTTGCACACATTTGTTCTGTATATTTCTTAAGAGAAACTGGATACCTAAACAAGCTATGTTTAGTTTTCCCCTAAATTATCTACTAATCTGCAAAGTCCAGGTAGAGCCTTAATATGTTTGGATTCAGTTAAGAAAACATAACAGGAATTACCATCGTGTTGTTTCACATTTCAGAGCTGTTCATATAATTGACAGTAACATTTATCTACTATTTTTCTCTGGTAAGATCATAACTTTTCAATATTCAACATTTTTACAGAAGCATCTTTCACTGATATAAGAAAAGAACTGGTAACAGAGATTAAAGTATGTGTTTCCTCAGTCCCTTACAGTATGCCACATGTGCTGGGTCTGAAAACCTTTGAATCTCACTGTGAAAGGAAGTAACATTAACTTGAGCTTTTCAGTCTGTTTTCAAGATGACAAGGAAGCTGGGTTTGGGTGGGGGATCATCACAAAGGAACCATGAGGTCATGTAAAGGTCCACGTCTCCCCATGCTCCATTAGCCATAAGAAAACAAGAACAGAAATAAATTCCTATTAAGAAGCAAGAAAACCATCTAGCATTAGTTAATGGATAAAAATATTCGATTATTAGGACAACCTTTAAAACATGCATTTATTTATTCATTCCAGACAAATCAGGATATTAGGAAATCTCTAAACCTGTCATTGATGTATTCTCCATTGCTGTGAATCTGATTTTCCAGTGTGAAGTTGAAGATGAAATGTGAAACCTCCTCATTCCGGAAATGTTTCACTCGGGATGCATACTCATCTGACTGCAGATGTTTAATGACATCAGGAAACCAGACAGATAAGCCATAGTAGCTGTGAAAGACAGAAAAGCTCAGTTGCCAATTTCGCTTGTTTGGAAATCTGTGCAGCTCCCTCAGCTGCTTTCTTGATGGAGCAATTGCTCCATCATAATAAAATCCTCCATAAAGTAAAAAATATTGAACGATGATGATACCAGAAGATGACAGTTTTCTGAAGAAGCTATGCTTCATGAGTGAAGCTGACAACTAAGAACAGAATAACTCATAAAATATAGTATTTTATGTAAAGATGCTACATGAAACCTTCCAGAATAAAAAGAGAAATCATAGTGACAGAAATTTTCATGCAGATGATTTTCCTGTCTGTCAAGTCTATCAAAAATGGTTTAAGATCTCAGCCAACTCTTACCCAAAAGACAGGGTGAACCAAACAGCTGTAAGTTTGATAGTATTGTCCTTCACTGGGTAGTTGAAGCATCTCATAAACGTCAACCAAATCTGTAAATCATTAGGAAATACATTTATATTAAACTGTTTATTGAACCATTTTATTAAATGATAGAAGCTTTTTGATTTTGGTTTCCTTGCTTCTTCAGGGCATCAGAGAGGGCAGAGCAGCTCTTCAATACTAGTCACTGTTGTACTTCTTATACAAGTATGGTAGTCACCTGCTATAGCCTGATTGTATGTGTTTTGTGGCTTTCCAGCTTCCTTTCATAGAATAATAGAATAGTTTGTATGGGAAGGGACCTTTAATGATCATCTAGTCTAATTCTCCTGTGATGGGCAAGAACATTTTCTATTAGACCAGGCTGTTCAAGGCCAAATCTAATTGAACACTTCAGGGATGAGCAGTCCAGAACTTTTCTGGGCAACCTCTCCAGTGACTCCCCACACTCATCATGAAAAATTTCTTCCTACTGTCCATTCTAAATCTATCCTCTTTCAGTTTTAAACTGTTAGCTCTTCCTCCGTCACTACAGGTGTTGGTAAAACATCTCTCTCCATCTTTCTTATAATCCTCTGTAAGGATTATAATCCACTAGAAGGTTTCTCCAGAGCCTTCTCTTCTCCAAACTGAACAACCCAAACTCTCTCAGCCTTTCTCCTCAGGAGAGGTGCTCCAGCCCTTTGATCATTTTTGTCTCCCTTCTCTGAATCCACTCAAGCAGGTCCATGTCTTTCTTACTCTGGAAGCCTCAGAGCTGAACAATCTCGCCACCTCTGTGAAGGATAACAAGAAGTCCTTCTACAGATACATCAGTGGCAAAAGGGGGGGCAAGGAAAACATTCATTCTTTAATGGACATGGACGGGAATGTAATTGTCAGAGATGAAGAAAAGGCTGAGGTATTTAACGCCTTCTTTGCCTCAGTTTTTAACAGTAAAACGAGCTATCCTGAGGACAGCTGGCTTCTGGAGCCTATAGGAGACAAGAATCTAAACACCCCCCCTGCAATCCAGAAGGAAACTGTCAGTGATCTACTGGGCTGCTTGGATCCCCACAAGTCTATGGGACCGGATGAACTCCATCCAAGGGTGATGAGAGAGCTGGCGGAAGAGCTCGCCAAGCCTCTCTCTATCATCTACCAGAAGTCCTGGCTCACCGGGGACATCCCAAATGACTGGAAGTTGGCGAATGTCACGCCAATCCACAAGAAGGGCCGGAAGGAAGACCCGGGAAACTACAGGCCTGTCAGCCTGACCTCGGTGCCTGGCAGGGTTATGGAACAGATCATCCTGGGAGCAATCACACAGC
>VWZY01002551.1:6368-21825 GCA_013399075.1 Chloroceryle aenea | reverse complement strand
CTGAAAATGGGGTTGTTCCCCTTGCCCCATATCAAGATGATGTCCCCCTTCTGAAGGGAACCAGCAGGCGGTATAGGAGGTTTCAGCACACACCATGCAACCAGGAAGGTAGTTTAACCCAGGGGCTAGTCCAGTGAGTTAACAAGGGTATGAGACAACCAAGTTGCAGTTCCTTTAAAGCTGGTTTAGTAACATAGCCAAATCATAACTTTTCAATCTTTAACTACTTCATTTTTGGTCAAATAGGTAAAAAAAGACTCTTTTTTTTCTGTACAGAAAATGCCATTTTTCCAAGCAAATCAGTTTTCTGAGAAAGCTTAGTTTCCAACACTTCATCACAGCTCTGGAGAGCGTTAAGATGGTATTAGATACTATTCAGATGACAGGCCGACACCTATTTTTGTTTGGTTTTTTTTTGTTTTGTTTTGTTTGTTTGTTTGATTTCTTGTTGTTGTTTGGTTGTTTGATTTAAATTTTTTTTTAGTTAATGAGACTTTTTGCAATTTTCATTACAAAGAGCAAACATATTGCGTAATTTTTGTTTTGTAAAAAAAGTAAAAAAGAATATGGAACATAGTCCCAGTGATCTTGTGCTAAACTCTCTGAAATAGCTCCACCATAGCCTGATAGCATGTTGCTACATATGCCAGAATATACATTCAGATACAATGCCTTATAAAGGATTTATTTTACATTCATTTACACAATTTATTCATGACTTTACCATTTATAAGTAATGTGACCATTTAATATTCCTGATGCTAATTTATCATCTCACCATGCATCACCTCTTTCCATAGATACATACTGATATGCATTCCCAATACATACTCTACTGTGATTGGGAATAAATCTATGTGACTATTAGCCATCACATGGGTGAAGACCAATACAATGTTTTCCTCCACAGAAGTTGGGACCACTCTCTGTGATTCACCTGTGCCTTTTCTGGGCCAGGAAACCAGAACCTTACACTGATTCCTGAATCTCCTGGTTGAATGGAAAATGTAGCATAGCAGCTATCACCAGCAAAAGCTCAATAAATCCATCCCATTTCTGAAAGTTAATAAAAAAGATGAAAGACAATCATAGAATGAACAGAGATGTTGTTACTTACACCATATAGCTCTGTGCGGATTCTAACAAAACACCTCCTGTACCAAGTTCCTGTATCACTCTCTATTTCTATGAGCTCATCTATCTGCTTTGGAGTTTTGATTCTGTTAACCTAGAAATAAAAGCAGAACAGCAAATATTTGCATTTTATCTATTCACTAACTGATTTTCAAGGACTAGTGGAAGGTTTCAATAAATCCCATAAACTAAAAATTAACAGATATTATACCTGTGTATCCACTAGAAATTCTTTAGAAATATAAAGGAATAGTAGCACACTGTAGTGTCAAAGCTGGTTATGGATTCAATCATATTGGAAAGTCTCTACTTTCAAAGCATGCAGAAAATCCATTTCTACAGACTGAAACAAGCTGTTACTGTCAACTTCTGGTAGAGTGTTGCTGTACATACTCCTAATGCCACAAAGGATAAAACATCATTTAAATGCTCAGTTAACCATGTCCAGAGTTTACAATCAAGTTGTGTTTAACTTGCTATCACAACACTGTTGAAAGTCTATTAATTAAAGATACAGTAATGACAATAGAAGTATTGGAAATGTCAAGAATAAGTAGTTGAATAATATTTTTGCTTTGTTTTTATTTCCTGTAGTGTTAGACAGAGAACTCTCTTTGTCCTTTGGATGTTGCCTCTAACTGTACTTTTTCATGAAAAGAGAAAAAGTTAGGTGAAATGATCTGGAACCATGCATGTTATTTCTGTTATGAGCAATCATCTGCTTCATCTAAAATAAAATAAGCTAAACAGACATCAAGGAAAATTCCAGAATTACCAGTGACAGAGAATGTGATGTTGCCTACAATGTTAATTTTCACTTGCAGTCTTCTGTGTAGCAGAACAAGAATGTGTTACATGGCTTTTCCAGACACAGGACTTGACAAACTTACAACATTGTATAGTTTTGGTTTTGGCTTCTGCTCTGGTCCCAGTTTCATATCAATATCACAAAAGGCAGTGTATTCATCCACAGTTTATTTAAAAAGGAGACAAATAGAGAATGGAAAGAAAATAAAATGGGGAAAGAGACAGGCATGTAAGGGGGGAGGGAGTAAGAAACTGAGCATTCAATATTTGGCTGCAGCTTCTGAAGGTAGCAATAGCATGTGTTTCTTCTTAACAGAATAAGGAAACCATCACCCACAGATGTATCATGGTGGATTACAGGACATTAAGAAATAGCACTATTGATGGTAAAGTTCTAGTTTTCAGCCCACTGCTATTATATATATACACTGCTTAGGATGCACCAGCAGCCTTAAACCATGAACAAGAACAAACAAAACCCACTAAGTGAATTTGGCTATAACCACTCTCATTTCTGAAATACGTCAGCTTGCTGTCTTGCCAAACCATGACTATATCAAAAGGTTATACCCTTCTTGGCATGCCTCTTCCAGTAGCAATAATCCTGTCTGCATCATTCTACTGTTTTTAAGCTTTTCTTAAACCACTTTTATGAAACTTTTTATATAAAAAAAGCCCTGACTTGAGTCCTCCAAGATTATTTAAGACCTAGTACATACAGTCATCCACATATACCACACTTCCAGGCAGAAAGGACATGCCTTTTGAATCGCAGTGTATAAACGAGTACCAGTCTTGTAGGCTCCCTGCAGCCTTTTCACCATTCTGACCACTTGACTCATTTGGAGCTGTGGAGATTAGGGGAAAACAGATGTATTTATCCTAGGAACACTGTATGTTACTAGGGACAAAAGACTCCTGACCTTGATGGTTCTTTAACATATGAAAAGTCCTGTTGAATCAGGACAATGGTCCATCTGGACCATGCAAATTCAGCTGTCAGTATATGAAGAATGAAGAAAAAAAAAAGCAATAAAGAATACCTATTTTAATTAAAATGGAAATTATATTTAGAAGCAATGGCTAGAAATAGACTGGTTTACGTTTTACAAAATCAAAACATGACACAAAGGATAATGTTTGGAGAAAAAAAAGACAAAGATTAATTAATACATTGCAATGAAAGAGTAGAGAGAATTTTGGTTTTAATGATACAAAGATACTTTTTTTTTTACTTGAAGATTTGAATAATGTATATAAAGAATATATATTTTAAGGACACAGGAAGGTAACATACACAGATTTTTAACTTGGGTACTTCCATAATAGAAGATACTGTCAACTTGCTACCATCTCTGTTACTGTCACTACTTTCAGGAGAGATTTTCAAAAGTATTAGGAGCCACCACCTCCACAATCCTTAACTAGAATACATACGATTTGAAGTTTCTATATCTAAACCCAACAGTTTTAAAGGTTTGAAGAGAAAATGCTCAGTAGTATGAGTAGCACGAAAAAGCATGACTTCTGAAAAAAGCTTCTAGAAAAAGATAACATCAATATAATTAGGAAAACTTATAGAAGGAAAACACAGTAAAATTATATCAGTAATGGAGAAGAAGCTAAAGAAGCTGTAGAATTTGAAAATATACTATCAAAGTATATCTGATGTAACTAGTGATGTGAACTGAAGGAAAACAGTAACACCTAAGTCATAGAATGGTACTGGCTGAGGCTGAAGGAATGAGTTTTAAGAGAGCTATATGAACAAATTTTTTGCAGTATTCATTGCAGAAACTGGTCAAAATCTTAATAAATCGGTGTCTTTTGCTTACTCATGTCTTGTACATGGCTGACCAATTAACAAAAATAGCTATAAAGTGCTGAGTTCAACGGTGTTTGGTGTCACATTTTAACAACCATAGAGAGAAGTACTTGTTAGATCACAAGAACTGGAAACAGCAAGCATGTGCTTTGCTTTCTTCTCCACAGCTGCTTTAGGACATGATTACAATTACATACAATTGATGTAAGACTGTGGCTGTCTCTTCCTCCCACCTTTTGTCCTAGCACATTTCTGTCTCTTCCTCATGAGTAAACCAACACTGTAGGGAGATGGGGTCTGTGCTATGCCTGACTGTGCAATCAGTGAATGAATATCAATGCTGGCATAAGAAAAACAAAGAGTAACCAGGAGCAGGCATACTCTGAAAGCACCTCAGATCAGCAAAAGCCAATTGTGAAATTACACCATCTGTGTAGTGTTAGGCAAATCCTTTTACTTGTAAATGAAATCAGAAAATAAAATATTAGGTCAGATAGGATTAGGGGTAGGTCACCAGTGTATCAATAAATGGGATTTAACAAGATAGATGTGCAAAATGTCCTTCTTTCAGGATAAAAATGTAAGAGTTCTTGGTCATCCTTGTGGAAAAAAATTAAATGGATGCAACGGAAACTACATCCAAGGCAATAAACTGGAAGTCTCAATGGTATAACGTTATATGGTCAGATGATCATTCCTCAAGACTCCCTGCAAATGCAAAACCTTTAAGAGGATTTCTTAATTGAGTTATATGTGCATTAAAGTAAGAAGAAATGCTCTGGAAGAGGAAAAGCATCCCACACATGGCTCTGGAAGCAAGCAGAGTGCCAGAACTCCCACAACACAAGCTGGGAAGGCAGACTGGATTTCAAAGCAAGAAAATAATTTCTGCTGTTTGGTCCTACTATATCCACGAAGACAAAATTGCTGTATATATTATTCATAAATAAGGAGAATGTAATTAAAAACTCCCACATCTGAATTGTAAATTTCTTCTACACATAGAAAGAAAACATCAATACTTTGAATATGGCCTTATCATTAGGCCTTCAAGTCAAAAATGTGCAGTGTAGCTTCCAGATATTTTGAGAAAATTCCATGTTTGAAATTACTATTTCACAGAAATTAAAAATATTTTTTTAAAAACCCTATTATTTTAACTGATTAAAAGGAATAAAATAATTTCAAATGCCTTAAAGACACAACAGCCAACTAATTTGCACTACTTCTGTGTGCTTACTGTTATTATTAAAGGTTGAGAAAATTTAATAAATAAAACACAAATGGATTCTATTAGGTATCTTGGTACACCGAAAAAATTTATCACACTGCGGGTTCATGCACTCAAGAATATGCTGGCTAAAGGCTGATATCTTAATATCTGCTCTTCATATAAAAGTTTCAGTAGCATTTGGTTCTTATATTTAGGTATTTAAAGTGCAAATGATTGACTTTGTTATGCAAAGTACTAATATTGATAGCTTAAGCCTTCCAGACCTTGCCAATCAGCAAACTCACTGATGTGCTACGCTATTAGCTTTAAAAGCAATACTCACTGTGAAGACTTTCTCAGGCTGACCACGAGCTCGCATGTTTGTGTCATGAATTTGCTTGAGTATCATCCAAGCTTCATCGTGTTTTCCAACCTAGAAGTGTGATCAGAACTTTTAAACAAAACATATATGCAGATTAAGATATTGACTATAGTCACTGAACAAATGTAATGGCCGTTACGTAGAGGTCATGATATAAACACAGAAATCTAAATACAGGAACCCAAAAACTGTTTGGAAAACTATACCTCCAGCAAGAACCGTGGGCTTTCTGGCATAAAGGTGAGGGCTACCACAGAAGAGACACAGGGCAGTGCGCAGACAATCACAAATACTCGCCAGCTATGGAACTGGTAAGCAGAGCCCATGCTGAAACTCCATCCTATGAAAGCAGAAATTCAGACAATTTAGAGATTTAAGTATTGTATATGGAAGTCTGCAGCTTCTTGGAAATGCAAAATGATACCTCTATTTAAATGAAGCCTGACTGATCTCTTCTATTTCCACAAATATCTATGATTTCACTATTTTTACAGTATGAATTTCAGCCTCCTGCATGTGGCTAGTCATGCTGGAAAATGGCCATATTGCGCAGGGTGGGAGACTTCCTTACACAGGGGTAAAGAGGCCTCTTTCAAGTCTTTTAGCAAAATCTGCATGAAGGTATTTGAAGTGAACCAAACAGGGACACCAGCACTAGACATAATGTATATACAAATAAATAGTTTTCTATGAGTACTGGAAGAAAGAAGAATTAAATATCTATACTCAAATGATACATTTTATGGAATTTTACAGGTTTCTTTATAAACTTTTTCTACTAAGAGTTAATTTCAATCTTCTTAATATGAGTTTCCTAATGTAATACAGTGCAACACATATAGCATTTACGGTGCCTAGCTTCTGTTTCCATCTTTTTCCAGAGCCCTATACCACTCCTTAAATTCCATTAAAAGTAAATTGACAGTCCTCTTCCCTGCCCCATAACTAGATGAACAGGAAAAAATACTCAGCATTTAAACTTCTATCTGAAATGAGTAATTTTAACACTGAAGTAGAGAGACATTATGATCCTATAGAAATTAAGAAAAAAGAACAATAGGACAACTCTCCTCATCACCAAAATTTATCTTGAGGTATATCTGAGTGATGACTAACAACAAGCTGTAGAATCCATTGTCAAAATATACTGAGAAGAACACACACACAAAATGCTGGAAAACATGCATGTGGAAGTGCAGGGCTGGTAGTTCAAGTTTTTAATAAAATATCTCACTGTCTAGTATATAGTGACCAGACTATTGAAATGCTAGAATTGTAAGAAACCTAAGAATTTCTCTTAAGAAAAATATTATTTGGGTAAAAACCTGGCCTTTTAGTCTAGCTTCAGTATAGCAGAATTTTTCAAGTAAAATTTTCAAGGTTAACTTATTGAAAGATAAGTGGAAAGTAAGAATAATGATAAAGGACAGAACACTTACTGGAAGAAAATGGAATTCCGGCTAATGAAAGAGCTGATGCCAGATTAATCTGATATATTTCTTTGCTAGCCAATTTTTCTAGACAAAAGGCATGGTTAATTAAATCTGTCTGGATGTCAGCAAACAACTGGTACCACATGGTACCAAATGGCATATTAAACAGTTTTACAGAGGAGGTATTTACTGTTAAATGAGTGGTGTATTTTGGAATATAAATATCTTATGCTGTTCATCATAATCTTATTATTGGAAAAAATCAATTCTCAGAACATGTTACCATATGAAAAATACAACCAATCCAAGGGGGTGTTTTTTCCCTTTATCAACAGCTTGGTGAAATATTTTGGTCTTCAACCTTGAGAATCTGTATTTTCTTCTTCCCTACAAACTTTCTGTGTTTCTGAAATGATACCATCTTATTCTACAGACTCATTTAGCTCTGCCATTTTTGCCCCAGGGAGACAGATGTAAAAACAATGAGTATTGGCAATGGTCTTCGAATGCCATGTTACTTTTTTTTAAGTAAGGCACCAGATAAACATACTTTCCCCCTCCAAAGTTTCCTTCAACAAAAGGAAGCTGTCAAAAATACAGTGGTAATCTTTATGCCAGAAGAAAACTTGGAATTAAAGTTTAAGATTAAAATATACTAACAGAAAAGGATCCAAAAGTGTACTAAAAATTTACTTTTCACTGATTTTCAGAAAATACCAACTTTTGATCTCATGGAATCTTAAATAATATAGGCATACTTCACATCCAATTTGGGAAGGGAAAGAAAGAAAGGTTTATAGTGAGTTAATGAGACAATTAGAAACCATACGTAGTTTGGGTATTATATACAAATTCTATTGTAAAAATTACAGCCATATTCTTCATATATATTTTCAACTATAGTACAAATCACCTGATTAAGAACTCACAAAATTATTTCCTTTTGTTTAAGTTAATTTCCAGTCAGAACAGTAATCTGATCTGACTCACTGAGCAGCTGTGCACTGGTGGTACTATGGGGAAGGTGGCACAGGACAGGGGGTTTCATTTTCAGAATAGAATGTCAAGGTGCTGTCTCTTGTTTTCGTTAGAAACTGTTCCAGAAATACACAGAGCCACTGGTATATTTAAACAATCTGCCTCTCACTATTCTGGTTTATGGTTTATGAGATTGAGCTGCACAAAGGGCACTTTGGTAAATTGAATCAACCTGGCTTTATATCTGTTACAAAACAACAGCAAAGTCTTGTACTCACTAACCAGTACTGGAAAACATTGGTGATAATTTATTTTAAAGTGTCATTTACTAATGTAAGCAAAGCATACTACATTTAATTAAAAGCAATGAGTACACCATTCATCCTGCTGTCATCCTGACAACCTACAAAACGTCTTTTTTACTCCTCAAAATATCTGCAGGGAATATCAAGTGAAATGTGCATTATGGTTTTTATTGCTCTTATTCCATCTTTTTCTCTATGTATTGTATTAGCTGCTGCAATTTATCTTGTTTATCTTATTTAACAAATCTGCCGAATTAATGGTTAACAGTGAATGTCAGGCTTATAAAAAGCAATTGGTAGAAAAGAAACATCTGCAATACAGCTTTCTTGAGGCTTCTCTCATGTCTATTCCAGCACCAGCACTAGATCAGAAAACAAAGATATTTTAAAGGCAGAGCAAGTTTAGATTTATTCTTACTTTTAACACATCCCATTTTTATAGGTCATGAGCTAATCTGGAAAATGGAGCCATTAGAGCAGCTCTGAATTTAGCTCACAAAGTGGTTTCCATTCCTATTGTATATAAGTCTGGAAACTAAATGGAAGTGTGTTCTTGGCTGTAACTCAATTTACCTCCCTCTTCCCTTATTTATGACACAATAGCAAAGACAGAGCAGCTCTATGCAGTTGCGTTCAGAGAACTGCACTGCAACCTGGAGCTAAACTTCACCCTTGCACCCTGGCTGTGCCATATTTGAAAGTCATTAATCTTGAACGTGGTGGCCAGTCACAGTGTTTTATGAATTGAAAAGAACTCATCCCAAATGCATCTTGGAAGGAAATGATGTGTGACTCGTAATGACTGAATTTGAAGCTGCTGCAGCAACCTTTCTGCTGAATAACACACCCCTACTTCACTGACTGCTGGAAAAGTGGCATGTTACTGAGTACAGAAACACAACAGCATGCAGCAGAGCAAAAGCAAAATGTACAAGATGCTGGTCTATAAGTAATCAGCAGTTTATATGTTGGATTTCTTGTCAACAAAATCTTCACTCCCAACACAGCATTTCATCTACTCCATAATATTAATAAAATAAAAAAAAAAGGATATTATAAATAACTTATTGCTCCAAAGGAGAGAAAATAGCATTTCTGTTATAGGCTTTCTGAATAAATATAGAGGTAAACCTGTCCTTATTACCATGAATTTTATAAAAGTATATTGACTGATAAACAATGGGTATCTTCAAGGGCAAGGATCGTCTTTTACAGCAGTTGTGTTACTAGAGAGAAGACTAAAGAGGATTATTTTCTTAACTTTCCAGAAAGAGAGTTGAAAGGGAACATGATACAAATCTCTCTACAAATCTATATGAGTTACACTAAAGTGCAGTGTGGGCAATTAAAAGTCTGGGTGCCTACAAGCTCTGTATATATATTGGCTGGCAAGGGCAAAGTTTCTAAATACCAGAGGAATTAAGTTGTGAAACACCTTTCTAAGAGACTAATGCAGGCAAAAAAAAACCTAATATATGAATTGTATGACCTGGCTAGCTTTAGAGTGACCAGTCTTGATAATTTTTGTTAGTCATTCAGAAGGAATCAGGGGAATTAGATTCAGTGTCAGAAACTGTCAAAACCCAAGTTTTCATGAACTTCTGTGTTTTGGTAGATCAAAGGAGGGCGTAGACGCAAGAATAACTCTAAACATAGGGGCAGTGGAGAGTAATAGCCAAGGAATTTCAAGGAATCCATAGACTTGATAGATTCTTCTGCAGAATATTTTCTATGGTTTTATAAATTTATTTCTGTTTTACCACACAATCTTTGGTTAGAACTCAGCTCTCTAGCCTCAGTTTTTAATGTTTTAAATTTGAAAAATTTCCAGTAACTAAGATGTGATTGCTGCACACTGCCACGTTGTGGCACTGTTATCACATTTAATAAAAACAGTAAGAAAAAACTTTCCACAGAAAGACTTCTGCTATTAAATTATGTTGTTTTGTCGACTATTTCCCAAATCTAAGCTAAACAAAATTTCTGAGAAGGACTGGAAGTATTTTGCTGCTGACAGCACTGCAATATGCTATTATAGCACTTGCATTTAGTCTATCCTGGCATCACTAAATTTCATTGAGTGACATCTAGGATCGGAGCCCATGTATTTTAGTGGTACTAGTAAAATAATGGTAAAACTGAATCTGAAATCACCTAATCTTAAACAAACAAACAAACAAAGAAAACAACAAAAAAAGTTCAAGCAAGTTATATATCTGGGAAAACTCAGACTTTTTACAAGATTGAGCAAAACACATGGTTTCTAAACAAATGCAGAAATAATGTTTTCAGAATTATTCTGTAACAGTATTAGTGTGAAATTCCAGTAACACAAACTAGAACACTTTTCTTTCCTGTGATCAGATTGTTAATATAAAATGGGAAAGGCTGGGATATTTTTAGCCTGTGTGAATAGATATTGTACAAACCCACTGGCTCAGAAGATCAGCTGCTGGTAAGTTCTGCAGAAGGAATGTGGAAATAAAATAGCTCAAGTGTGGCAGGCCATCATGGAGGTACCTTAACAAAGGTGCCTGCAAAAGACTCTAATTGCTATCTGCATCTGCCTGGCTCTTTAGCTGATACTGTCTCTAGGAGCCATGAAGATCAAACGTTCAATGAAAGAAGACATTAACAGTGTTAAACAGATACATTTTACAAATGCATTAAACTCAGACTTGGTCTGCTGACGGTTAAAACTGTGATAAAAAGAAGCAAGGTTTTTCTAAAGACACATTTCCTCTCCTGCAGAGGAGGGAATTGTCAGTCACTGACACTCATCACTTCCCCATGCTGGCATTGATATTCATCTGAAGACGTGAGATTATCAGATCTCCTGTAATATTATCTTCCATTCAGACAAGCCCCAGGACAACTGCAATCAGGGATGACCTTAGAGAGAAAATAATTTGCTCTCTAATAACATGAGACACAACTCCTCTATCCAGTGCATGGCACTTACTTCAGTCTGGGTGAGGTCTTCAACTATAGTACCTCTGAACAGTGACATCAATAATCCACTAGGTAAATGTTTCTAATACCTGCTATAGCATTGCCCAGTTTGACTTTTACTTGAGCAGGAAGTTTGTATATCCCCATACTTCAGACAATGATATGTGTCCAAAATTCAATATTTCATAGTGATATGTCAGCATTTCACTTAATCGTATATATACTCTATGCAGAACATATAGCTGCTAGGTTTGTTTCCTTGCTATGGAAATGCTAATGTATTTGTGACAGGCCTGACAGAAAAAAAAAAAAAATTCAAATCAGTATACCTAGCAATGCCGGGAGAATAAAAGACAAGGGAGGCTTGTAAGTCATTGTGTGCATGGATTACAATGCTCTATCTGAAATCTGACTTTCATTTGGCCCTAAGGTATGGCTTTATCTATATGCTGTGACTCACAGTAGCCAGGCACTAAGTTAATCTTTAACATGGCTGAAGAGATGAAATGATATAATCTGTTAAAGCAGCTATTCCTAGTAAGAGAACTGCAGGTACCGAAAAGCCTGGTCATGTCATCTGTCTAACAGTAGATTTATGATTAGGAAATCAGGATCTCACTTACCTTCCTAGCTAAATAAAAATGTAGGGAGTTGAAGTAGGCTGGTTTTCAGTACTGAACCTATTAGGAATGGAGTATCTCTATCTTGACTTCAACATAGGAAACTATTCTTGCACTTCAAGTTTCTTTACTGGGAAGGATACTGAACCACATACATAAAACAGAGATGTGGATAAGGCAAAATCACTCATTAGGAGTTCACATTTTATGAAGTCCAACAGGGCAGAAGAGAAGCTATACAGAACCTGAAAGAAAGGACCTGCAAACTAAACTGATCACTATAAATTGTCTTCATATTCACACCATATTCCCCATGTAATGCAGAGCCATCACCCCATAAGGAGAGAGGGAAAGGATAAACATCAAACTTGTACAAACCTTCTGTGTGGATTCTTGATACATTTACACCTGATTCCTGAGAGAATTTGGATTCTTCTCAAATACCTGCTTGTCCCTGGAAAGTTACTCAGCCAATGTGGAATTATGACAGAGAGCTTTGTGATCCTTTCCTAAATTGATACCCTGATTTAAACTATTCATTGCACCCACTAATATGAAACTTTATGGAAAGAATGGATAAAAGTAAGCTGTCAACTTTTATCAAAGGAACTCCTGAGGGCTGGAGACAACCATGCAGTCATCTACTGTTTAACTTTGTCCATTTAGAATTTTCCATTCTCAAACTAAGAAGAAGTAATAGAAATGTTCTTTGCTAAAATGACACGCTGATGTGATTGTCTCCATCTGACTACTGCCATGATGGATCTAATATTGCTCCTTAGGAATTCTGAATACAAGCACAATGCAACTACTTTATAGGGCTGGAAGCCTACCAAATCTCAAAACATTTCAACACAGAATTGCAATGTCTTGACTTTGTTCACCATCAAGAGTCTGTCCATTCTGCCAGATTTCAGACACCTATTACCAGGAATCAAGCCTGAATAACTTCCATGTAGCTTCATGATGAAGAAAATATCATTATACTACTTGGATGTGGGTATATCCTCACTCATCAGAGTCATAGAATCAATCAACTCCAATTCTCCCTGAATGAGCATAGATTTTGAAAATTTTCCAGGGCAAATCTGTAATTTTTGGCTTAGATATTAAATAAGTGTTTCTAAGATGTTCTACTTGCAAGTCCTCAAGATAGTTTTCTTCCTCTCTACCACATATTTTATAAAACTGAAATTAGTACAAAAACTCTCTTAATACTTATGTTAATTGTGCATTTCTAAAATTTAAAACATGAAACACTGTTTTGTAACTGAAATCATTAAGTAAGTAGATATGCATATTCCAGGCTAGAATGCTCTGCACTTCCCTTATATACACTCATGACTCTTATTCAGAGAAAACTGCCCCAGACTACTAGAAATCAATATAGATGGACTCAGGCCAAATTTTATCCACAGCTCAGATGCCAAACTTGAAAAGAGCTGTGATCTGCAATTAAAAGATCTTATTTTTAATTTCCCTATAAATGATTGGTTTTGACACATTTCTGCATCTACATTCGATTTGGAAAATTTTCTGCTTTCAGTTAAAGATCTGATACAGTTCTACATCTACTTGTAAGAACTCATGGGGCACTTCCCTCAGGCCTGTGGAAACCAACACTTTCTTCAAGTGCTTGGATATAAGATTCTTTTATACATACACATGCAATCTTTCCAATGCCTTTGTAATACTAAGGAGTCTGTAAAATTCAAAGGTAGTTCTGTGATGCAATAGGTCAGTTATTTGTCACCTTTCTGAATTTAATGATCACTAGGCATTTTTCAAGTGTATGTGTAGAGTCCTACATGACTAACTGAGGCCCATGGATGAAAGATTTATTTGTCTTAATTATTTTTATGGTCATATAGTCTAGAAGCATTTTATGAAATCCCCATTATGGAAAACCATGGCAGTAGCTGGCGGCATCTGGAACTAAAGAATGGTCTATGAATTTTCTTAGCTTAACAACCAGATAAATAGTGAGCATAAAATTTAAAATTAATTTTTCCAATATTAGTAATATCTATTCAATAATTACACCAAGTTCACAGTATAGTCCAAAGAAGAATGGAGACTGAAGAACTGGAAAGATGATGTTCTAATTACTCACTTAAAAACGCCAACCCAGAATAGGCCACTAAAGGTTAATATTGAGCTGATACTATGGAAAACCTCATTGTAATCACTGCGGAACACAACTGATCTATTTGACTAAGTCAGTGGTCCCAAAGATTCATGTGATTTATGTAGTCATGCAGTTCTGCAAACTCTTTGATTGGGTTTGGCTTTGTACAGCTGTTCAGTGAAGGAGTTTCACAATCTGCAAAACAAAGAGGTAAAATCTACTGGCTATGATTCTGACAATATATAACTTACAGGCTTGTCAGTCTAAGAAGAATGGGCTGTATCATGCTTCCCAGAGATGATGGATCAAGCAGAGGCAACCAATGTCAAAAAAATGGGGGGGGGAGAGCGCGCTGTAAGATGCTGCTCTAATAGCTTAGAAATATCTTCAGTGTACACATGGAGTAGCACTGGTCTACATGTACTTAGTTGTTTCCAATACTTTATTTTACTACACCTAATTAAGAATTAAAAATGGCTTGCACACAAAGCTTGAAACATCTGGTCGGTGCTAGAGTATAAGAAGTGTAAAACAATAGCAGAAAAAATTTGCTTTTATAAGTAGACAATGAAGAATTGCCAAATGCTATATGCAGTAGTCATTATGAACCAAGTCTGAAAGAAAATATTTCTCTGCAACAAAATCTGATTAGATTATTGTCCTACCAATATACAAAGCACAGAAACAATGATGACATCTATGTATTTTTGTGTGGTGCCCTCCATGGACTACTGATAGCTCTGAGATCATGAATTGCATTGTGTTTGCCATGACAAGTTGTTGTAGACACTACTAACAGCAGCTGTTAAATGTGGAAGCTAATTGAAAATGTAAGTGTTCCTGTCCTGATCCAGGACTTCCAGTGATTTATGTGCATCTGGACTAAGGTTATTTAAATGATGGGCTCATGATGAAGAAGAAAAGAGAAGAAATTAATTAAAAAAGACTATCAGAAAACTGCACAATAAAACACTGACATTTACAAAAGAAAATGGGGCCTTCTTATCTAGTCTAACTTACAAACAAAACAATCATTGATATATTGGGAGCATTATATTATATTTTTTCTACTATAAAGCTTCATTACTACTTTACAGATTCTGGAGTTTCCAGATATCATGAGTGAATCAGATGCTTCTACCAGATTTAAATTCAGAAGGTTCCTGTGGGAAAATAAATCTAAAAGTCTTACCTTGATCTCTTTGTGATTCCTCACATTATATGGCAATGCTAACTTCAGGAAACAACTAGAAAGGGGAAAAACTTTCAATGCCCCAAATCAAATAGCTCCTATACTAGAAAGGAAGCAAGATATTTCAGACTCAAATAGCAAGAGAGGAACAGACAATGGTAGAAAGCAGCATCTCCTCACTTTGGGCAGCATCAAAGCTGAGGAGATCAGGAATTAAAAGCCCTAGAGGGAAGGGGAGCCTAGGAAAGCTGGTCTGTATTCAAGGATCACTTTCTCCACGTCCAGGAGCAAAGTATACCAACAAAGAGGAAGGGAGGAAAGAATGCTAGGAGACCACCTGGATGATCAAGGAGCTCCTGGACACACTGTCACACAAGAAGAAACTTTACAAGGAGTGGAAGAAAGGACAGCTAGAATGTGCCCATAAGGAAGCTGCCCAAGCAGCAAGGGACCTGGTTAGAAAAGCTAAAGCTGAGTTAGAATTAAAT
>VWZY01002540.1:21569-32116 GCA_013399075.1 Chloroceryle aenea | reverse complement strand
ATGCTGTGACATGAAACAGTTCATATACTGTGTCATCATTTTATATTGCACTGCTTTTCACTTTAAAAAAAATAAGACTATGCTTTTCCATTTCATATGCAAACATAAAGTAGTGCACACATACTTGGTCGTCTTAAATGTAGACAGCCTTGAAACGTGAATTTTAAAGTTAGCTATAGTTTAGAGTGCTAACAGAGAGGCTATTTTTATAAATAAAATCTGTTTTGCTGCTCTTTAGACTAAAGTCGTTTTTAATTGGGTTGTATTTGGAGAGAGGGGACAGTTGAAAAGAAGAAAACATGAACCTGCAGTTAGGAGGTGTTATCCATCCAGTAAGTTTATTCAGATTCCTGCAGTGCTGGTAATGGTCTTGCACTAGAGGCAGACCGGTTCTGTGTTTATGTTGTGTGAAATACAAGATCAGATAATGTTATATAGAGCACATGTAGTTAGGAAGTACTCTGAACACAACCCTTGGATTTAACTGTAGAAATTCTGCAGTTTTATTGCTGCAGGACTTAAAAGGCTGTATTAGAGCATGCATCATACTCTTCCCAAAATGAAGTCACTTCAAAGGCTGAAATTGCTGTCATCAGGATCTGGAACTATGTTGTTCCTGAAGTTAGAGTGAGTATAGTCAATAATTCAGGGCTCTGAGGTACAGAGTGGCAGATGTGTTTGAGGTCAGAAAGTTAGTCTGAAAACCCATCAGAATCTCTGTTCTTTCCTACTTCTGTCCTATCTCCACTGTCGGAGAGTTACCTTATACTACTTAATTTACTTCCAGAATTTCAGGAGCCATTGCAATTGTTAAGGAGGACATAAAATAGAACGCTACAGTATTTCTTATAAATTGATTTCTTTAACCTCGACTGGCTTCTGAGTGCTCCTTTATTCTTTTAATTTCTGGACTTCTTTTGGAAGTTTTTAAGTTTAAAGACCATGTTTTATGGAGACAGTGTTTGAATAATCTCAAATGTGTAGAATTCCATAATGAGGTAGCAATAGGATCAGGCAGATTTGATAAAGGATAAGGAGGGAAATAGAAGCACATGAGAACCGAGTTACTTCTCCAGTGTTGTGTGCTAGCTGGTGAGACACAGAATTCTGCTCTTCTGGTTTTCTCTGTGAAAGGTCATACTGCTGCTTCTGTTAGACCTGATAAGTTCCCCAGAGAACTGAGGAAAGAGCCCAGAAGCAAGCTTCAGTGAAATGTATTTTAGAAATATTGATACTAAATACTTGTTACTCATCTACAATTCTTAGTGGGCTTTGCAGTCAGAATGTTGTCTTGTTAAGTCATGTGCAAGCATGATGGTTAACTGTGGTGAAAGGGGATGTTAGATTTCTGACAAGAATTACCTGCTAGGGAAGACTGCAGAGGCCCTCGTTTTGTTTTGGTTGACAAGGCTGCTTACCTTGTCCAGACAGAGGGGACATTGACACTTTTGTGGTACGGGGGCATAGCTCTGCAGCTAAATGTTCTTGAAGATTCTTTAATACAGAAATATCCAAGAAATAAAACAAATTTTTAAGTTTGATTCAGAAGTTCATACCTCCATATATGTAATCTTTTGCTTTGTAATTTTATTTTTGGTGTGTGACTTTTCCATAACAGTATCTAAATGGGCTGATTAAAATAATTAGAAGCCTTTTTCTCTTTCATTCATCTTTTCTTTTATACAACATCAGTTTTTACCATTCTCAGTTAAGTCATTTAAATTGGCCATATGTTGATAGTAAATTCTGTCCTTTCAATCCTGCTGTTTTATGTTGGAAGTGCCCTTTCTTTGTAGTCTTACCATCTGCTTCTGTGGAGTTCAACTCTTGTTTCATTACCAGAAACAAAAATCAATATTATCTATTACCTTATATAAGGAAAGCTCCAATATCAGTCTTTTAAGAGCAGTAATTGATCCTGTAATCTGAGCTTGGATTAAATTTCTCCCGTTGAATGTGATTACAAAACTGCTATTCCATTTGTTTAAATACTACTGCCAGCTCCACCCTTTCCCACTTCCTCCTAATTCCTTCAGTTTTTGTAGGAGGCATGCAGGGGTGGCTTGATGGGTAATTCCCCAATTCTATCAAATGTTTCTTTTTCTTTGTCTTAATTGCTTACAGTATTTATGTTTACATCAGAAAATTGAGAGTGCTCTTCACTCCTGGCCTTGCTTTATGTGTTACAAAATTATTATTGGCCTGTGTAAGAAAGAAAAGTCATTATTCCTTTTACAACATAAAGCATTTTATAACTTCTTTCCCTTCTCATGGACTGTCTCGTGCATCTCATCTCTGGACTGACTGAGTGGTTGGTTACTGACTCCAAACAAAAATACCTGCTGTCAGTTGCTGGTGTTTCCAAGTTGATCCTCCAATCTTAGATTAGGCTTTTAAGTATGAAAATAGAATGAAGCTTTCTGCATAGACACAACTTTATAACTTTTTCATCTCCTAACTTGTTTTGCAAATTAAAAAAAATACAAACCAAACTTAATCTGAGTGAGTTCACAGTTTGGAAGTGTTTGGCCATGAAGGAGTTACAGACCAAACATTTGTTTTTAAACGTGACTAAGTTTTAACATACAGCGTAGTTGACATTCTGGCTTTCACAAAAACTAACCTGAAGAGATGGGAAGTGAGAGAGATGCAAGTTCTGCACTTCCCATCAGGATGCTGTAAATACAGTTTGGTGAGGGGAGTCAGGATGCATTTGTCTTTTCTAGCAAGCACTTAACACACTTAATTTCCTCTTCTCTTTTCCACGTACCTAAGAAAAAGAGGAATATGACTTCTCTTAGTGGTTTTCCTTTAATCTTCTAGCAGCGGGAGTAGATTTTTAACATGTTATATAGGTTCTCTACTCACAAACTCAGAGTCCCCAGCTAGAGTTGATTTTTATCCTCTTTGTTCTGGAGTGAAACTGGCTTGAGGCTCGTCTCTTCGGTGTGTGTGTGTGTGGCTTTTCATTTTTTCTGGAGCACAGCAGTAGCATGTTTATATTGTAGTTTAATGCTAGGTGGGAGGTGCAGGATGCTAGGGAATAAAGAGGGCAACTCTGTATTTGTTCTGGTAGCTTTTTTTTCCGTGCTTTCTATCCCATTCGCAAAGCTCACTGACAGAGGTTGAAATAGCATAACGAAATGCCTCCAGAGTTGATGAATGAATGCTGTTTAATTTGGTTGTAAACCAGTGCTATGTGGAATAGTTCATTTATTTGTATATTTGATTAAAAATCTTAGCTGACGCAATTATTTTTAGATCCTAGTGTTGCCTTGAGGTGACCGAAGCAGTTGCAGTGTATTCCAGCAAAACTGACATTTTAATACAGTGTTTTTTGAACAGTGGCTATCAGTTTGAAGTGGAAATCAGTTGAAATCAAAGGCTATCAACCATAAAAAATGAAACAGGCTGTCAAAAATATCATCTGGCTAAAACAAGACTTACCCATAGCAGATTTAGTCTTACAGTCACTCTTGGTGCCTGTGGAGGCATCCTAACAGTTGAGAAGAAGAGCTGAAGATAGAGAGATGGATAGGGAAATGTTAAATCAGCATGGGCTGCATGAAAGTAGAACATTTCTCTACCTGGCCATAGTGTGAAGTTCTGGTTTCCTCAGTGTGTTGAGGGTGGCAAGTCCGCAGTTCTGCAGCATTTGTTTAACGTGGTAACTCAAGAAAGTGACTTTTTTTTTCTGAGTAATGGTTGAAGGCCCTTTTCCATACTGATAAATGAATTTGTTGCCCTGAAAACTGAGTGGGAATGATACTGGCATGTTCGGTTAGGTGGTGTGTAAACAAAAAATGAAATGTGATGTAACTTGATTTTAGTATACGAGATCACTTTTGTTGTTGTTTAGCAGTGAACGTGATGAGCACATAAACATTTCTTTTTGAAATAATGAGTTTATTAATTCCTGTTCTCTGCAGAAGGGAAACATCTTGTTTTTCTAAAGCTGATGGGTAGTGCACTGATTTGGCCAGTTAGAAAATAGACCTGAATATAAATCTGGTTTCACGTGTGCCTGTATGTGTGGTGTTAGAGGTGTTGTCTTAGATGAATGGTTATATGCAGCAGAGCAGGATTGTACCTGACCATATATAGGAAGTGAAGCAGTTAGTGAACTGAGGGTGTTAGTAGGTACATGGATAAATGAAAGCTGCAGATCAAGAAATCCAGAAGTATAGAGCAGCATTAGATGCTGGAAAGAGTTTAAGGAGGATTTTTCAGAAGCTTAGTCAGTATTTCTAGTTAACATCAGATGATGTAATTTTGTTTAAACAGCGAATAGAGTCTCTTGACCTGCACTTATCTGTTTTTTGTTTTGTGTTGTATATTGACACCCAGATCTGTAGTGTGGACCTGCGCATTTCATCCTCTGGCCTACCCTGTAGACGAGCATAATGTTGTGCCATATTTCTTCACCCTTTCTTTACTTAATGTTTTGTGACAGGGGAGTGGGGAGGAACGTGAACTTTACCAGAGGGGACTTCTCCAGTTTGGGAACCCATCTGTTGATTCAGACATAAATTCGTTGGACTCCCTTAGTAGTTTTCCAGTTTCTCACATATCTTTTTCTCCTTAAAAACAGATAATAATAATAATAAAAAAAATTCTTTGTCTCACTGGCAGACACAATAGGAGAGAGGAGAAGGCAGCTTTTTTAACATTGTCTTTGTGCTGCATCAAAGTATTGCAGTGAAATGAGCTCACTCCTCTGTATTCCTCAGGAGTAGGTGCAGATAAAATGTTACCAGCACTTGACAAGTTTTATATGCATGTCCTGGTTTATATATTTTTATATACTATATAAAGGTTGCAGGCAGTCTTTAGTATTTTTTATTTTTATGTAACATATCTGTTCTCTGTCACTCTGGAGAAGGAAAACGTTTCTGTTCTTACATGAGTCTATTATTAAATTATGCTTTGTGTTGAAGGTGGTGAGGAGTCATCAGCATGGGTTCATGAAGGGGGAATTGTTCTTAGCCAACCTAACAGCCTTCTGCAGTGAGGTCTTTGGCTCCGGGAGAAAGGGGGAGTTTACCTCAACTTTAGCAATGCTTAGACAAGCTGACAGTGCACAGGTTAGATAAATGGACAGTGAGGTGGATTGAAAACCACCTGAACAGACAGGCCCAGGGGTGGTGATTAGCAGCACAAAGTCCAGATGGAGGCATGTCCCTGGTGGTGTTCCCCAAGGTGTACCCAGGGGCCAATATTGTTTAACATTTTGATTAATAACCTGGATACTGGGACAGAGTGCACCCTTAGCAAGTCCACAGACAATGTGAAACTGAGAAGTGTGGCTGAAACACCAGGTAAGTGTGCTGCCATCCAGAGTCACCTGGACAGGCTGGAGAATAGGGATGTGAGGGATCTTGTGAAGTTGAACAAAGGAAAATTGAATCTCTGGTTCTGGGGAGGAATAACCCCAAACACGTGCTGGGGGCTGATAGTACAAGAGAGACATAGACTTACTGAAGTGGGCCCAGTGCAGGGCCACCAAGATGATGAAGGAACTGGATCATCTGTCAAATGAGGAGAGGCTGAGAGAGCTGGTAGTGTTCAGCTTGGAGAAAAGGAGACTTGGGTGGGTCCTACACAAGTGTATAAAAAACAGATGGGAGAGAATGAAGATAAGTGAGACAGACTATACTCAGTGGTGTCCAGTCACAGGGCAAGAGGCAATGGGAACCAATTAAAAAACCCTTGAAATTCCATCTGAATACAACATAGAGACATTTTTTATGGTGGGGTGTTGAGACTGCCTGAAGAGATTGTGGAGCCTCCGCTGTGGGAGATGTTCCTTACCCAGCTGAGCATGGACCTGAGCAAACAGTGGTAGCTGGCCCTGCTTGAGCAGTGTGGGGGGAAAATCTCGAATGAGAAGACCCTCAGTGGTCACTGCTAACTTAAGTGACTCTGTATGCGCATTAACATACTGCTTATAGTGGAGCATTAGTGTTACAGGACCTGTGTGCTGAAAATTGTTACTTGAAATAGACAGGAATAATGTCAGAGGCAGTAGCTGATCAGGAGGACTTTAAAGGAAAGTATAAGAAATACTAAGTTTGAAAACAGAGTATTTTACTATTTTCTGTACAGGCAGATCTCATAATTTCTTATGTAAAAACTCAAGAATTTGCCTTATAAAAGAAGTCTTAAGGTCTGCTCTTTCAAAATATTTAATTTACTTGCAACATCTACCTTTTCCTTCTCAGATGTATTTTTGTTACAATTATTAATGACTACAAACTAATGCATACAAAACAATGTTGCTAAAGTAATTTGAAAGCTCCAGTCTTCAGGACACCCAGTCGGTGTTCTGGTAAGTTAGCAGTCTGATCCTTATCATCAAGCCATAAAAAGTAACTTGCATTTTAAATTTTGATATTTTCATCTGCTTCTCAGACCAAATTTATAGCAAATCAGTTATTTATTTCTAGGATTTCCTTTTTCATTAAACTGAAAGAGTAATGGTTGTTCGTTCATCCTTGAGTGCTAATTATTTTTTTTGTAAGTATACAGTTTCATTGGGGTTGGATTGTATAGAATCCTAGAACCATAAACCAGCCCAGGTTGTGAGGGACCTTGAAAGATCTTCTGGCCTAAGCTTACATGGAAAAGGGAGTGTGGCTGAGATTTGGCACCTTGTCCAGTCACCTCCAGTGAGTTTTTCCTCCCTGTCCCGGGGAGGTTCTTGGAGTGAATGATTGGTCTCACTGTAGAATGACTTTAACTACTCAATACTGTGATGAGGTCCCCCCAAGCCTTCTCTTCATCAGGGAGAGGTGGCCTAGCTCTTCTGTTTTTCCTTACAGGGCAGGCTTTCCAGCCCTTTGATCATCTGTGGCCCTCCTTTGTACCCTCTCCAGTCTGTCCTCATCTTCCTGAATTGTGGGGACAAGAACTGGATNCCCAGTACTGATGCCTGGGGGACCTGACCTGTGACAGGCTGCCGGACAGAGTGCAAGTCACTGATCATCATGCTCTGGATGTGGCCTGTGAGTCAAATTCTCACCCATCTTCCACATCACCCATCCAGTTAGTCCAGTTGAAGTTAGTGTTGTGACGTTAGCTCTATGTGATTGTATTTGCAGAAGTTGAGTATGTAGCTATATGGGAATATTTGTTACACTTTGCTGTTAAGGATTTCTGTCATTGTTTCAGTAGGGATACACGTAAGATTTTCTTATTAATAGCAACTCTCAGATATTTGGGCAAGGGTTTCTTCTATCAACGTCCCCTTGAAGTGTACTCTGCATTTTTTTTCCTGGAGTAGTCTCCAGAAACCATCTAGATTTAGCTGGCCTTTGATAATCATCTCAGGAATCATAAGGTACTTCTGTGTAGATTTGTGTAACAAGATTTTTCTTACACAAGTTTTGGTCTCTTCTTTCAATTGGTATAAATTTAAGACCACTTCTTACTTTTCTGTAACATTATGCATATGTATGTAAATGTATGTAGGACATACACAGAAGGATATTTTGTCTGTGGCTTATTCATTGAGGTTTTTTTGCTTAATTTTATAGATAAATTCCATCTGTTTTTTCTATATATAAAAAATATAACAGTAACCATGAAGCAATTATTTCATTTTATAATGTCATCTGTTACTAGAGATGTTATAAAGGTGAATTGGATATTTGCTTAATCCAGAAGGTCAAGGAATTGCTTGCATTATTTTGTGCAAGCACCACATTGTCCATGTATTTTTTTCTTACACAGGATTTTGTGCTTTCTGAGTAACTCAGGAGACTTGGGTTTTGTTTGGTTTTTTTTTTTGAGGGGGGTGGTTTGTTTGTTTTTGTTTGTTTATTTGCTTTTTTTTTAATTCCACTCCTTGGCAATATAGGGGATGCTAGAGAAATGTCTTTATTCCTCCAAAAACCAAAACAGAACCAGTCTTCTTTAGGAATCATATCAGTCCTTACTCAATTCTATAAACAATGCATTTGTGCACATAGTTCTTTGATGTCACACTGTTCCATTTCTTGTGTCTGGGTTGTATTCCCCCACATTCCTAGTGCATGTGAAACAAAATTCAGAGCTTCCAAAGCCCCTCTNAGAACAGAATACCAGTACGGCTAATAAGATTTCATCGACCAGGGAGTGACCAGGGATATCCATCCTTTCCCATGTGGAAGTATCAGACATTTTTACGTTGAGGCATTGTACCTATCTTTAATTTCTAGTGTGTAGCTGTCAACTCTTTCTATAATGAGAAAACCCTCTCTATCCATGGGCACGAGAGGAGAGGCATTGCAGCTTGCAGGAGGTGAGAGTGGAGCAGAAAACCACATCCTGGGCTTGGTTAGAGAGAGTGAAGTGTGAGGAGGGTGAAGGTGAACAGGTCTGTGTTATGTTTAATGAAGTTAATGGCAGGCCATATGAACAGCATCTTAGAAATTCCTTAATGATGGCTGAAGAGTATTTGCTGATTTGTGTAGCCGTTGTTTCTGTAGTAGTTACACTTAGTTCAAACAGAAAAAGGCCTATTTTTGACCTGAGGGCACAAGTAGAAAGCAGGTAAAGATGGGAAGTTTCTTGCTAACAACTTAACGATTTCCAGAATTCACTCCCTAAACTGATCCTTCAGTAAAAAAACGAAAGCTGTTTCAAGAGCTATTTTTCAGGCTGTTTAGCTGTATTTTACCTGGTTGCCAGTGGCTTCTGCAAAAAAAGAGATGGGCAATCAGTATTCTTTTCAGTTGATACATATTGTATGGATCAGAAGAAATCTTCTGACTATGTTGACTGTTAGGCTGTTGTTGTATCTCTCTTTCCAAGCTTATTGTTAACAGTTGAAGCTTTTAGAACCTTTCTTCCCTTAATGAGGTTACTTAATTGTATTCCCTCATGACACTCTCCTTACCTTTCTCTTCCACCTTTACCTCCTCTTTTTGTTAAAATGTGCTGAGGTTTTAGTTTGATCTGCTTTGTCTAGCCCAGAGATGGTGTAAACTCTGCTGAAAGTGTTTTAATGACTTCTTTTGGAGGTTTGTGCAAGTCTCACACTTAACAGGTTGTCACAACCGGTGTACTGAGGAATGTCTTTGGTAGTGACTTGCCATGTTAGTCAGCTGGTTCCTGATCTTGAAGTGCAGCATGGTTCACCTTCCCACATGATCTTTCTGAGGGGTTTTGGAACAGTCAGATGGGAAAAGCAGAATTGTTCCTCATTAGGTTTACGTGGGTATGTTTGCATGCATTGTGCTGCCTCTTAGAAGAATTCACAGGGATGCAAAAGGGATAAAACCCCCGACCCTTCGTTTCCTAGAAGAGTATGTAACACTCAGTTTTATGTGTATACTTGACAAAGAGCAGCTGCTTGGCTTCAGGTTAGCTTTAGCTGTTGTTTATCTTAAAGATGCACTCAGTGTAGCAGTTAATGCATATTTGCAGACCTTTTTCTGGCAGGAAATTCGTGATGTAGAGAGAGCTTCAAAGGACTTGGTCAAAAAATGGTATCTACTGGATAGTAACTAACAAGACAGTAGGAGGATGTGAATTTAGTAAAGTCTGAGTGAAACTTATGTTAATATAATTTCTGGAAATAACATGCAAATAATGTGCCTTACAAATCTGACAGGTGGGGGATAAAGTGTTAAAAGGCAGAGTCTGAATAAAATTGGTAAAACATAAGAATGCATTTTAGGCTGAGAGAAACTGCAGCACTGAAATGACACTTAAGCAGTGAATAGGAGCATTAAGTCTTCAGATGGAAAGCTTGAGGGGGGGTAATTGGTGTTAGCAGGATAAGAAGCAAATAATACAGGATATTTTGTTCTGTTGGTTTGGTTTTTTTTTTTTTTACTCCTCTGTCTTCATGAAACTGTACTTGAGATTTCTTTGTGCGATTGAAATTGAGGATTTCTCCAGATCAAGGTCCATCCGCCACCTTTACTCTCTTTTGCCTCTAATGAGAGCAGAGCTGATGTAGTCTCAGTAGGTGATAACAAGATTGTGTTAAGTATGAAAGGCACTAGAGCAGTGATGGAGTTGATAGGAGGGGAGTTCTGACCATGACTCCTAGAAGCTCCCTTCTTGTGAGGTGTGTTGAAGCAGCAAGGTATGCCTGAGAAGGGCTTGGAGTGAAGTAGATGGACATTCTGCTACTGTTTTTCTCACAACTCCTTCTAGATGGAAACAGAGATCTGCAGCTGTTACCAAAATCTATGTAATAAGTGGCTGAAAAACACTTTCGCTCCCTTTTCAGCAAATCCCTCCTGCATTCTGTCTTCCCTAACCTACTTTGTTTCTATGTAAAACTTGCAGCATACTGTAACAGCAGAATGCTTTAGTGTAACAACAAAGCTACGTAATATTTGCCTTTCCCACATGTAAAAAGGAAATATGTAAATAAAAGGATTTGGTTGAACAATGTGATATGCTTCCACACACAATAGCGACTGCCTCCTTCCAGATGGTAAATTCACCATCTGCTACCCCTTTGTGAACAGCCTGTGCCTTGCATGGGCTTGTGATCTGTTCAGGTTGGTGGCCAAAAATCCTGTTAGGGTGCCATGAGCTGGCTATAGGGA
>VWZY01002540.1:0-18062 GCA_013399075.1 Chloroceryle aenea | reverse complement strand
CATGAGCTGGCTATAGGGATTCAGTGTAGTTTCATTCCTGCTCGCAATAGAATGTGCTGGCTGGGCCTGATGAGGCTGGTGTGACTGGGTGTCTGGTACCCAGCATCTTCCATGGAGCAGAGGATTTATTCCATGGAGATACTGTTTGCACATCCAGAGGTAACAGTTCTAACTGCAAACTGCAGTGCAGGTCATTTCATGAGGTTCATAACTTGGCTTATGGCTGTCAGCCACACCATGTGTAATGTAGGGACCATTCTTCTGCACAGCTGCACATTGCTTTTGTAGCTCTATCAGCTGCTCGTGATGTTGTGTCTGCATTCTGTCTGTTTGCTGTAATTAAAAGGCGCTCTGTAGGGTTGGAGTTTTGAACATGCTGCTTTTGATTTAAACTGGCAGATGGGAGTAATTTCTTGCACAGCTTCTGACTCCTGAAACCTGGAAGCCTTATTGTGGATATTCTCTTGAAAGGAAAATAAAGGGTGTAATTTAGATAACAATTTTACAATTTTTTTTATAGCTATTAAATAGGGGTCATAGAAACAAACACCTAAATTGTGATCTGTGGGTAGTAAGACATTTTATAGTTGAATCACTCTGTAACATTCTGTTGCAAGCCTTCTTTCATTTTCTCTTTTAATGCATCTCATAATAGCTATTGTATTGTCAGGGCACTAGCTGTGATTCACAATGTCATTAATTATGTTTGCTCAAAACAATGTGAAAGTGGTGCATTGCCAGCATTTAAAAATTGACAGGGATCTCATCTTTGGCAGTGGTGTGGGACATGCATCTAAGTGATAGTGACTTAGAGTTCTGAGTGCCTGCATTTGGTAAGTCACAGCCACAGGGGCAGCTTTGTTTCTGAACAGCTAGGTGGTTTTTTTTATTTGACACCTTCCTGTCCAAACCTTAATTCCCTTCATGAGACTCATAGTACACTGTAGGTCAGAATTCTTTTGACATCTGTTTGGAAGCTGTATGATGTAAATCAAGAGATATGGTTAAGCATAGCTTCTGACTGTGAGCACATAAAAACTGAAGCTGTTAATGGCTGCAAAATGCTGAAGTTGATCTATAAAGCTCAAAATGGTGCAGAGCCTCCAAAGAGGGAACATTCATTTCTTCTCATGAGTTTTTTTCAGAAGCACTGAACTCAAGCCTCATTGAGATAGATTGTTTAAATCTGGAGGATCTAGGATTCATGTTATTTTAGAATTTATGATATCCTGGTCCTATCTTTCAGAGTGTTCTGTGATCTGCATTCTCTGATGAAACTGCAATGAGTAGTGCAGGTTCTATAGTCAAGTGATTTCTGTTGTGCTTTCTTTGGATAGCAGCAAGTATTGGATGGATCTTCCTCTATAATACAGCAGAAGTGATCTTAATATTTATCACTAATTTGTGAAATTGTCATTAATTTGTGCACAGTAGGTTAGTCAATACACAAAAAAATCTATGGATGCATTTCAAAACAGAAAAAATCACACAACTTTTTAAGACAAGTATTAAAAAAAGAAGATAGTGCCACTCATTAACTGAGCACTTGCTATCCTTAGATTAAGTACTGCAATTTTGTTAAACTTCACTACTTGAAGATAATGATGTGAAGTTACAGACTGCGCACCTTCTTAAAATACTGAAAACAGTAGCTGCATGAAATGTAAGATGTGCAGTTCTAAGAATGAAGTATTTTCAACGTTTCTGTCTAGTAGTGAAACTGCTCTCTGGAAAAATGCAGTTATTTCTCAACAAGTATGTTACATACTCTAATGGTATTTTAAAAGCTTGTACTTAAGCATGTATCCTGGTTTTTAAAGATGAGTGCTATCTGCAGAGGTTTACTGAGATTATGAGTTGAGCTGTTTTCTGCTATCATTGCTCAGTATTGACTGCTTTACTGGCATTTGTGTCTTCATGTTAGATGGTAACTAAATTAAGTGTTAATCCTTCTTTCCATAGCTAGTGTTATAGAGAAAATTGTGTATTAAACTAATCCATGGCAAGCTGTAAAATTGTGTATTTTCTGTCAGCTGTTAATTTTTCAGATATCTGCTCAGTAACACTGATTTTAGTTGCACTCAGAAGTCTTTTTTTTCAGAAAACAAACCTTTTCTGAAATAGGGGAGCACATAATTTTTAACCCTGCTTCTGCTTCAACCAGTTAATAAATGTCTTCTATTAGGCTTAATGTAAAACTGTTGAATGGGAGACAATATGCAATAGCCTGTTCAGCGTTAGAGGAAGTGATCCCCAATACATGTGATAAATCAATACATATGTCACTGTCANCTAAATGGTGCAAGGGAGGCCAAGAACAGAATACCAGTATGGCTAATAAGATTTCATCGACCAGGGAGTGACCAGGGAGATCAGCCCTTTCAGTCACTGGAAAGGAGGGTGGTGTCCTCTTTGTTCAAAGTCTTCTAGTCTTAACATTTGGAGCACCCAAGTTTTGTGCTATCAGTGTAAGAAATCCTGATCCCTTACAGGAAAGTTTCATGTTTTGTTTTCAAGTATTCCTGCCTTTTTGTTTTCCTGGTATATATTTTTTTTATGAGTACTTTACATTCTTATTAACACTCCCACCTTCCAAGCCATTCCAAAAGTGTGCCTTTAAACTTGGCATTGTAATGCAATATGTCTCAATAGAGTTAAGATTATTTTTCTCAAGTGGGTGATAAATAGGAACAAATAAAAGCTTAGTGAACCTATTGTTAGTTTAAAATAGGCTTCATGGAATGTTGGTTTCAAAGAATTTTTTGATCAGGAAAGTTTCTCGGGTCTCTGGGGAGTTTCCTACTTTGTGAAAGTTGGTCGATCCAGAATAGCTGGGCATGAACAAACTTGGCTTTCAGCCATGCTGTGCACACTGACAAGCCAAATATTTAATCCTAGCTACTTCCAAATAGTGTTGATTTTCCTTCTTTTCCTAAAGGACCCTCCTGGCCAGGGTGGTGTGATCTAATTGTTTTTTTCAGGCTGTCTTTAAGCGACAGGTTTCTGTCTGTGAGGCTGCATTGCTCTGGAATGGGATGAGATGGGACCTCGCTAATGTAACTGGGCCTGCAGCAGCCTCAAGTGCTGTATGTTGTACAGACACAGCAGTGCTTTTTCTGGTTTAACTTGTTTTAATCAGGGTGAGGAAGAGAAGCAATGCAGAGGTACACTATCCAGCACACAGTTTTGCCAGGGTATATATTATCTGTGCTGGTGCTGCTTCTGGTGGTATATATGATGTTTATTGGTTTAGTCTATCTGATTTTCATTCTGATAAAAGCTTTCAGAACTTTTGCTTACATCTCATATAAAAAAAAAAAGAAATGCTTCTGGTTAGATTTTATCAACAGCCCAGCTAACATGTATATATTTTTTATGAACTGTGGAATTTTTCGTATTCTTGCATGTCTTAGTTCAAAAGGTCATTGACCTGTGTCTTCCAAAATACATTTTTCTGACTCTTCCAAGACATTTGTGAACTGTTAGAACTAAAAGGTGAATAGTCTGAAGTGGTAAAGGATTTAAATGATCTAGAACAGTGGCTGTATGGAAGCTGACATTTTCTTGAGTGCATATACTAAAGGTTGAATTGAACACAGTGGTTGATGGATACAGAGGTAATAAAATATTGCACAGTATGTTGCCCTGGAAGATAATGTGATTTTGTGAACATGATGAGAACGATGCTTGGCTTTATATTTGAATGGTGCTTAAAAACAAACAACCCCAACAAACAAACAAAACCAAAACCAAGCTAATAATTGATTGTTTGGAGTAAATGAGTGTTCTGACAAAAGCTGTGTAAATAAACTGAGGTAAGGCAAATGAATACTTGAATGTTGACAGTTCAACCTTTACTTTGGACTGAAACGTTCCCTAATCCTATTTTTCAGTCTGATTTGTCATGCATCTGCACATGTTTTGATTGCTAGAGTATGCATTGTGATTAGGAAAGACTGTTTTGGGACTGGATGGTGGTCTGTTGGCTGCTGTCACTCCAGTTCAGTGCAGGCTTTGCTACAGCAGTACCTGTGTCAGCTGAGAAACTAATTTTTACAATTCACTTCTCAACTGATGCTTTTGGAAAATCCAGCCTGAACTGAAGCCCATGTAGATTTAAAATGCGACAGTCTTCCCAGTCAGATCAGTCACCTCTGGTTCTTTATATATAAAATAAGAAAATTAGGGAGGAGGGGAAAGCTGATGATTGCTATAGAGTCTCTGCCCCTTGGGATGATTCAATGTGAGAAACAGGTTATCTCCAAAACTATGTTATCTTAAAAATACCGGTCACTGAAATAGGTAAACTGGGAAGTGGATCATGTGAAGGTATTGATAACTTTGAAAGAAGCAGTTGGAGTTACATCAATTTTGACTGAAAGCTTTTGTTATTTCATAGGTCGGTTTCTGTGAGAATAAACAAACTCCTTCAGCCCTCAGGACACCTCTTGTTACTTTTTCTTTCAGGTGGTATCATGGAAAACTTGACAGAACAATTGCAGAAGAACGTCTTCGACAAGCAGGAAAACCTGGAAGTTACCTCATTCGAGAGAGTGATCGGAGACCAGGTTCATTTGTGCTTTCATTCCTTAGTAAAACAAATGTCAATCACTTTAGGTGAGAATTAAATGTTTTATTCTAAAATACTGTAACCTCTTTACTTTTGGTTTTAGAACACAAAAGAATACAAGCAAAACAATTGTATTATAGTTGAATATTTCTGACTCTATGCTTGCATGGTATAGGTTTTCACTTGTGTTTAATTGTCTTAAAATGTGGTGCCTAAAAATTACTTTATAGGCTAAAGAACAAAAATTTGAGGAAACCAACAACACTGGGATAGAGAAGCCTGTCTAAAGCAGTTGTGAATAGACTTAAAGCAACACGTGGGTTTCCTTAGTCAAGGAGTGCTGCTGTTCTGTAGTAGCCATTGTAGCTCACAGGACATACTTAAAGTGCTAGCACATGTGGCTGCTTCCTGAATTTTGAGGGAAAAACCTCAAAATACCCCAAGAATAAACAAACAAAAAAACCCAAACCAAGAAACAAAGAGATCATCTATTTAATAATCAGGAGGTTTTCTGGAAGCAGCTTTCAGTATGAGTTAGAATTAGTTGTAAATACAAATAGCTCTTTATCCAGAGTTGTAACTAGGATTATTTTACCATTGCCAAGCTGTGTATCTTAGTACGTTCATCTATTCTTTAGTGTAAATGAGATGTATTCTTTGAGAAGTGCTTGAAGGTTAGTCAGTGAGTGGAGTGCTGCAGTGTAATGTTCGTCTTCACAAAAGAGGAAAGCAAATGTTTCTTGGGCAGTCAAATCTTTCTTAGTTGTCTTGATAGCAGCAAATAAATTCTTCAACTTCTGAATTATCCAGAAATCCAACATATGAGCCACTACATGCATGGTTTGCAAATATAGGGAGTTTTTGGATGCATCTGCTGTGTGAAGAAGTGTGGTTCAGAGGTCCTGACCTGACATTGACATGAAGGCATAATTCCCTTCAATGCAGACAATATACCACAGAAATAGTATCTTCTGTTTGCATCTTGCCATCTGAGCTATCACTTTCAGCTCCTCAGCTACACTGATACTCATTTGGGAACTGGTTACTGCAGAGCAGTAGCAGTATTCACAGTTGTGCTAATTCTTGCTTTCTAGTGCTGTTTTAGACCCCTGGATTGTTTTTAATAACTTCTCCATTTGACACCAGTACCAGGCAATTAATTATTGATTCTTGCCCACCATAAAAGTGTTTCTAGCTTCTTAGATAGAATTTAATCTAATGATTTATGATTCCCTAAGGAGAAGGTCCTTAAAACATTTTCAGACTTTAAAGAATCTTTCATTCTGAGATCCATAAAACACACAGAGATAGATACCCAAAGGGTCTTAATTTGCTAGCTAATAGGGTTTTTGAGAGATTGGACATGTTTTCAGTTTCGTTCTTTGACTTCATTAGATAGGCCAGTGTTAAAGTCAAGAACACTGTCAACCTCAAGAATGGCAGCCTTGAAGTAGTTTCAAGTGAATAGAGGGATGGATCTTTTCATGGAACACTGACACAGGTTGCCCAGGAAGGTGGTGGAGACCCCATCCCTGGAGACATTCAGGGTCTGGCTTGATGAGGCTCTGAGTAGCCTCATCTAGTTGAGGATGTCCCTGCTCACTACAGCAGAGTTGGACCAGACGGCCTTTAATGGTCCCTTTCAACCTGGGGCATTCTGTGATCTCCAGTGTCCCAAAGAGTTAAAGTGCTGTTTCCACAAAGCTTTGCCAAGTGCAGCCTACCAGGAATGGATGAAGCTTCCATTGCTAAAAATTGTGCATCACATTTTGTTTCGTAAAACTTATTTTTCACATTAAACTTTTCTTAGATTTCTGTGCAACTGAATTCCTGGCATTTTAGATGAAGGTTTCCTAAACTCTGAATTCTCTTGGTGCCTTTTGAAAGTTGAATGCAGACATATATGCTCATGCAGCATATGATTGACGTATAGCATAGGAATCTGTCAAAGCTAGATCTTTTTTCACTGAAGTGTTACCTTTTTTTTCTGCGTGTCAGAGTGACGCAAAGTACTTTGAAGGAAAATATTTATGTTCTGATCTTGTCCTTCAGACTATTCTGTGGTTACGGAAGGCCTTCTGTATCTATCTGTAAGTCGCTAGCTTAGTGGTCTGAAGAACAGCTTCATTTAAGCCTGAAGAAATAATAATCTGAAGCAGTAAACTTCTTACATTTTTGTAAGAATGAAAGTGAGGTGCTACTCAGGACTCCTGTCTGATCTCTGTGCTGCTGGAACTCGGGTGTGCTTGATGCCATCGATTTACAGTGTGATCCTATCTTCGGGTTACCTGGTCGAACATACTGAAGTTGTTTCAGATGAAGTACTCACTTCTGCAAATGTCTGTTGAGTGTAACAGGAATGTTTTAGATGGTGTTAACCTTTAACATAAATAAAATTTTTGACTGCTTTTAGATTTTGTATTGGTTAGCAGTGTGAAAAGACATGGTTCTTCCCATTGTTACGTGTCAGTGCATTAAGCAATCTCTGTACTTTCAGAAGAACACAACCCTTAAAGAATTGTTTTGTAAGACTGTTGTGTTAAATTACTGAAATAGGGTTTTTCTCCATTAATTACCAAATTTTTAAATTGAGTAGAAGGAGATGTTTTGATTACTGCAAAGCAATTTCTTAAATTTTAATAGGGATGCTAAACTGTCAGAAAGTGACTGATTTTTGAAGGTGTTGTTTTTCTGCACTGTATAATCAACTGAATTTATTTGTTCTTAAATTATTTTAACCATTGTTAAATTTATATAACCTAGTAATAAAGGGTTGTGTGTCCTGCGTGCTACTGGCAATAATGCTGTTGGGTCTGTTAGTGCATTACTTCTGCTTCATTTAGTTCCAATACATGTACTATCTTTTTTGGAAATCAGCACTTTCTTTATAGTTTTAAAATAAAGGGTGTATCATGTGGTATATATCCTTAGTTTATAAATGAAATATTCATTAGTTAAGATTTACTTACATGTTTATAGAGAGCTTGTAATTCTGCATTTTGCTGAATGTAGGCATTGCTTTAAAAATTAACATTATCCTATTTGTTTTTTTTTTAAAAAAAAAACCCAACTTGTTAAAAAAAAAATATGATGCCAACCACCTTCTCTTTTATTAACAGGATTATTGCCATGTGCGGGGATTATTATATCGGCGGACGTCGTTTTGCTTCACTCTCAGACTTAATTGGTTATTACAGTCATGTGTCCTGTTTGCTGAAAGGGGAAAAGCTTTTATTTCCAGTAGCACCTCCAGAGGCAAGTAGTAGAAGTTGTATTGTAAAATTGTTAAATATAATTTACTTAAATGTTAGTAACTAATCACCATTAATAGTTTGCTTTGGAAAAAAGCATGGTAGAAAGTTTCCTGTAGTTCTACATAAGCTCAGCACACATTGAAGTATAAGGAATGTAAAAATGTATTCTTACTGATACAAAGTAATGATTAAAAAAAAATTGCTATTTAATTAAAATGTGTAATGAGAAGGCTAGATGTCAGGTGTTGCAGTTGGTATTGATATTGATAGATCAAATGTATTGATAGCACTGTAAGTAAACAGAGATAAAGAAGAAAATGTGCAGCACTTGTCTAGTGAAGAGCACCACTGTAATAATGGAACTGCTACTGTTCTGTGATACTTCGTGTTTCAAAATAAGCATCCTGGAAGTAACCAAGCTTTCTGAACATAGGGCTTTTTTCACATGCCCATCCCTAAAGCAATAAAAATAATTAAAATGAAACAAACACCACCACCACCAAAACCTAAGTAGTGATGTTTCTGAATGTTAAACTTCTTGAAATTTTCACTTTAAGTGAAAGAAAGCTTTAAGTGTACTTCTATGGGAATTACCTTACTGTGTGACAGGACCAGAGGGAATGGAGGCAAGCTGTGCTAGGGGAGGCTTAGGTTGGATATTAGGAAACATTTCTTCACTGAAAGGGTTATCAGACATTGGAATGGTCTGCCCAGGCAGTGGTGGAGTCACCATCCCTGAAGGCATTCAAATGGTGTGTGGACCTGATGCTCAGGGATAGGGTTTACTGGTGAGTTTGCAGTGTTGGGTCCATCGGGACTAAATGATCATGAAGGTCTCTTAAGTTCTGTGAAAAATTACTTTGAAGACAATAAATATACATTATCTGTCACGTTACAAGACAAAAGAGCTGTTGTAGCTAACTGCATGCATTGTGCTTTTCTAGCTCATTTTGAGCTTTGAAAATTTAAAACTGGCAAGGGGGATGTGAGTGACTCTTACCAGTCCTTTGGCTCAGAATAACCTAGCCCTGGGGAGAAGAGAAGGATTCTATACTAGAAAGAGGCAAAAGTAATATCTTTGCTCTTTTATCCTAAATTGTAGCCTGTGGAGGACAGAAGGAGAGTTCGAGCAATTCTACCTTACACCAAAGTGCCAGAAACAGATGAAATAAGGTATGTTTTAATAGTAGCAATTGTGATAGTCTTGGGAGTATTCACAAATACTAATGATTTAAGTGTGTGTTCGTAAGTAAATACTGTCCACTTGCATCTTGAGCTTAATATGGGTTAAAGGATGATGCCTCTCTGTTTGTTTGGTTGGGTTTTTTTTGTAAATAGCAAAATAGTAGTTTTATTCTCAGTATTTTTTTTGATTCTAATTACAAGTAGAAGTAAAATTTGTAACGTTACAGTTTTGAGGAATGCTTCATAAAGCCCAACATTCTTCTCTAAGAGGGTAAATTCATGTATGAAAGAATTCCATGCAGAAATGACTCATGTTGAGTGTGTGAAATAAATGAGCTAGGCTTTTTTTTCCCCGGAACTGCCACAGAACTAACTCATAGCAGATAAATAGTTCAAGCCAAACCAATTCTGACCACTAGAAAGAGAATGTGAGCATTGACTACTCATAAATGGAAGAAGAGAGTATTTAATGCTTTCTTTGAAATAACAAAAAAGGGGCAATGTTAATAAAGCTTTGCCTTTAATGTTCTAGTGTTCTTTTTGTTGCCTGTGCTTAGAAACTTGGTGACTATTTTTAATAAGTTCTCTTTAATTCTCTGTCTGTGAAATGGAGCAACAATAATTCTCCCTTCTCATTACTCCCTCCTTTTGGGAAGAGTCTGCGTTGAACAGATGTTAATTCTAAATGTGTAATCTCTGTTGGTTTTAAGTATTAAAAGAAATCAGTGAATTACAGGCTTCTCTGTCATATTCTCCTACTTTTCTGTTAGCTTACTTCCTTTCTAACATTGGTACCTCAATAATTGCTTAGGGGTTGTCTGTACTCCCTACCTTTCTTGCATTTTCCTGAGATGCTGTGAGCACAGGAAACAAAACCAACAGTCCCATGTCCAGTAGAAGAGCTTTCTTGAGATGGCAGCGCTCTTTTTTTTTTTTTTTCCCAGACTGAAAAGTAGGAGAATTTGAAGGAGATTTGTAGCAATTTCTAATCTCTCTAATGAGACAGTCTTGGTTTCATAAGTTGACTTAGCACACCAATTAAATTGGGAATTGGCTTGGTTTGGGGAGTATTAGCCTAAGATACAGAGGACCGTCTATGAAGTTTTATCTTCCTGTTGGGATGAGAATTTATCCCAAGGCTCACAGTCCAGTCCTGCCTGACCTCTTTAAAGAATGCTGTGAGGATATTTGTTTTTGAGATTGTTTTTCTAAGGAGATGATAAGACAAGTCGTAATACCAGGGACTCTCTAATTGTATGTTGCAAGTAAGGCTTCCTACTGCTATGTGTAAGAATATAAAGATAGATGAGTCCATTATGTACCTTATTGAAGAATACTTATTTTCCAAGGGGAAAAGCATTTTATTACTTTGCCACCATAACAAAAATATGTAGAGAATTACACCTTTTCTCCCTATTTTCAGATACAGCAAAAATTCAGATTTCTGTGTTTGCTTTTGATATCCCCATGACTAAAATAGTTCTGTTTGTGGCCTAACTTTGACAAAAGTTTTCTGTTCTTGGTCAAGTTAATATGCTCGTGAAGACGTCATGCATTTCAGAGGATCTTGACTTAAAATTCTAATATCATCCTTTATATTTAGAAAGTTAGAGGTACTACAGGATTCATTTCAGCTTCTCTTCCATGCAGAACCTTAATGTATAGTTCTTTGTAATAGTTGATGAAGGGTGTTCTTGCTGTCTGCCACCCCTTCTTAGGATTTATGTCTATTAGCAGCTGAATTTATTCTGTGTTTTCAATAGTACTGCTTTTGTTCTTTAACTCTTGATGTTTGCTTTGTGCTCGGGTTAAACTGACTCAGGTCAATTACCTTTTCTGTTAGCCTTCTTCAGATGAGAGAAATGCCATAGAAATTTGCTCAGCAATTTTGGACTGAAATAGTAAATGAGCTTCAATCCTTCATTGCTATTTCCTGTATCCTGATGCATCATCAGATTTGACTGAGAAGCCTTGCTGTGCTACAGTGAAATGCTATCCTATGACTGAGTTTGAGATAACACTGAAGGAGTAACTTCCACTAGCCTTCCAGAAATGAAACTCCCTTAGACATGTTAGTGCTTCTTACTTACCCTTCCCCTGTAGCTGATGGCATCTTGGGTCTTTTAATATTGTTGTTATTTTTGTTTTATACAGCCTTAGCACACTTTGAAATTGACAGAAGTATGTATTAGATAATAAATGTAAATAAAAAGTATACTCACATACAGTAGCCATTTAACAGTTAGGAGAAATACACGTGATATTCTTGGGGTATCAATTCATGCATTTTGTACAACCAGGTTTTCTCAAAGACTTTGTGGATATGAAACCATATATTTCATTGTGTTCATTAAACTGTATTATGAATGTATCTTTGATTTAAATCTTGCTGTATCTCCTTTCAGTTTCCTTAAAGGAGACATGTTTATTGTCCATAACGAATTGGAAGATGGCTGGATGTGGGTTACAAACCTGCGGACAGATGAGCAAGGTCTTATTGTAGAAGACCTGGTAGAAGAAGTGGTACGTAATTTTTAGATTGAAATTTCTTAAAGGAATGAGGATTTTTTTAGGTAAATAATATTAAAATCAACCTTATTCACATACTGTGGAAAGAGAAGTACGAAAGCATAGTCCCCTACTAGGCAGTTTCATAAACTCGGTTGTCCTGGTGAAGAATCTTACTACTCACAAGAGCAGTGCTACTGCACTAATCTACAATTGAGTTGCCTTTTTTTTTTAATTTCCATGAAATGTTCACAAACTGTACAGAATGTAATTTTACATTGTACTGGGTATTTCTCTCTTTTTTTTCCTAAGGATGAAATACGGGTTAAAAACGTATGGATGAGCTAATTACAAATAGAAGGGCTTGCACAGGCTCAGGAAGCTGACCAGATGATGTGTGGATAATTCAGTTACTGTAGAGAAACTCATGGTATACATACTTCAGAAGAAGAAGAAAATTAAAAAAAAAAATCTATGTTCTTTTATTTAACAAGCTCAGCATTGCATTTGTCAACTATTGTCAAATATATTTGGATAATATTTTCCCACACAATCTATGTGTTTTGCTAATAGCAATGCAGGTGCTTCTCACAGATCTGAGGCAGGATGGGAATGGCTAGCACTAGACTCTAGACTATAATCTAGTAGACTGTAAACTTATATATCAGACATTAAGTTAACCTTAAGAAAGTTGAGTTTTTAAGGAGTTAGTACCTCTAAAGAAAGACTTCAAACGTGACAGAAACAATCCCCTGAAATAACATTTTGCCTGAATTACCATTTAGTGAATGAAGAGGAAAACTTCTTATCATAAAACTGCAATAAGCTCTTTAGTTCAAAAATGCCTCATTTTTTCTCTATGGGAAATCTTAACCTATGAAGTTTCTTTTGTTTTTTAAACTGAGCTGTACTGTTGCCATGCACTTAATATGTTAATTTTCTCATTAGGGAAGAGAAGAAGATCCACATGAAGGCAAAATGTAAGGATATTTGGTTTGTTGTTCTTGAAAGCATTCATAACTGTTTATAAACTGCAGTGATGAGGTTTCCCAGCTGTTGGGAAGATGTTTCAAAGAGATTGATGTTTTTCATCTCAAGACTTTTTTCTATACTAGCTGCAGAAAATTCATGGATAATAAAGAGTCCTGTAATAGGTATGCCTATTGCTAGTGGGTTTTTCATCTTAGGATGAGTCCCTGTATGATCACTTTCAGCCAATACATGCATAATGCATTATTTCTTGAAGATAATGTTTGCCTTAGATATAACCTCTCTACGATCTACACAACTCCAAATACTGGAGAGAGCAAAGTACCTGTAGAAAAATGGTCATGTGAGAGTTACAGCTTGTCTCTGTTAGCTTCAAGTAGTAACACTTCAGCTTTAAAGAGAAAGCCAGAGGACTATAAAATTTGTTCTGTTTGCTTAAATACTTAATTTTTTTTTAAAGACTGAATACAATTTAGAATCAACAATGTATTGATATATATGTCAAGCTTTTGATAGATTATTTTCAGTAGTGAAGATGAGTGGCAAAAGAAAGTTCAAAGCAACTTCCAGTGGCTTGATGATTTCATCTATCCCCCATTTGCTTGACATATTTTACACCAGCTGCTTTTTTTTCCATCACCCAGTTTGAGGTCTCCAGAAGGCTGATAGCTGAAGCAGTCATTTCTTGTTGTCTTAATAGAAGAAAGAAAACGAGTGGTGTATTTCTTGTTTGTTTACAGTTTGTTGGTATTCTTCTAGTCAATTTAGCAGTGCGGATGCCTTCAAATGTAGGATTATTTATTTATTTATTTATTTATTTGCAAAGTAGTTTGTAGTAGATGCTTGAAGCTTTGATCCTGCCTGTCCACAGTTATTTGTGCCACTCGGAGGAACCCTGGGGAGATAGTTACTCCTTCAAATGCTCCAGTAGCCAGAAGTTATCCTCTAAAGGTAGTAGAGAAAGTTAGAGCTAAAACTCTTTCCTGATACATAAAAATGATGTATTTTTAGCTTTTGTTTATACAACAGAATAACCTACTGAGTTGCATTATGTCAGGCTGTTCTGTATTGTCATCAGTATCAGCCTGTGACTGGACAGAGACTGATGAACTTTTTTGGACTCTGCTTTGATACAGGACTCTGGAAGGTGCAGGATGTGAGATCAAGGCATTTGTATTCAGTAGCCTAACAAAGATAGGTTTTATTTCCACAGCATCTGGCAAAATTCAGGTAGAGTTTTCCTGTACAGTGTTTAACCTCCTTGTCCTAGCTTTGGATTTCATGAATCAGGTAAATTGCTCTATGAGACTGACTTCAAGCAATGCCTGTAACATTACCTACCATTTAGACAAAACATTTTTATCCTGAAACACAGCTGGGTTTGAACATCAACTCTAAGCATGGGATATTTTTATTGAAATTAATTCATACACCTGCTAATGTTCGTTTTTTTCATGCTGTTGGTAGAACAGAATCATTAAGTAGCAAAATCATGATTATCTCATCTGTATGTATTAGGCCTTTTTTTAATAAAGGTGCCAGAGGCTTGGATGTCACCACACAGCCAAAAAAGAGAGCTGGTAGTCTTGCTTTCTAATTTTTCTCTTCATCTTTGTTAAGATGGTTCCATGGGAAGATCTCCAAACAAGAGGCTTACAATTTGCTGATGACAGGTACTTGTATTTCTGTTTGAAATACAGTGATAATGAAATGACACAAAGTGATCCTGTTCATATTAAACTGTGTCAGAACCTCCTTCTATATTTAACCATACATGAGTGTCTTAGTCTGACCAGCCCCTGTGGCTTTTACCTCAGCAGAATGGGAAGAATTTTGCCCATGAGTGTTGAGTATATTCACAAGTACAGTTAATTTAATATATTTTTTTAATTCAAAGACTTAAAAAAATTAATACATGTAATAAATTATTTCATCTATTGATATCTCTGTCAAAATATTGTGGAGAATATGGTTTTGTATNTGGAGCTAGATGATCTTTAAGGTTAATTTTCTACTTTAAATATTAGAAGAGGAATTGTTAATTTTTTGAAAACATGTTGCCAAACTTTTTTTTTCCCTATGCTCTTGTAAAGAGGTGGCAAAGATGTGACTAGATTGCCAGCTGCAATGCAAAATTTTGCATTAATTTTGGTAGTTTGGTACAAGGTCATCCAGTCTGAAATCACTGTTGAAAGATACCTTATAGACTTGGTATTTCTCCAAGTGTGCAATGCTTGCTAATTTATGTGGAAATAGATTTCATAAGGTCTCATATATAGCACTAGAACAGTAACACTATTATATCTTTTCAGTTGGTCAGGTGTGCAGTTTTCTTGTGAGGCCTTCAGATAATACACCTGGTGATTACTCACTTTATTTTCGGACCAGTGAAAATATTCAGCGTTTTAAAATATGCCCAACGTCGAACAATCAGTTTATGATGGGAGGCAGATACTACAATAGGTAAGTTCTAATGGTAAAAATAATTGTGCACATTTTAGATTGGTGTAAAGAACTTGTATAACTTGCTCCTGATAATTATTTAATACTGTAAGACTATAGTTTTATTAATAGTATACAAACCATTTTACCTAAATTGCTTTGTAGCTACTTGTAACTGACCACGTTCTTAAAACATGCAGTAGCCTAAGCATAGCTTGTTTTTTATGAAGTGTTGTCCTTCTTTCGTAAACCATTTTTTTCTGCACTATAAATTGTAGATTTAGGGATCATATCTTGATCTATAATTAAGATAATACTCTGTTAATCTTGGAAACTGCTGTTTGTATTCTTGTCTATTTGAAAAGGGAAAATAAAACTATAAATTTTATGTGAGATGTTCAATAGTTTTCAAATAATAGAATTTGATATTTAGAGGAAGAGGGGAAAAAATACCTTCATTGTTGGAAGAAGTAATAAAATTCAGTTGTGATATGTGTGTGATACTTGGGTCAGAAGTACAGATCACATCATTTAGAGTGAGCAAATTTGGGATGCATTAGTTTTACCTTTGGTACACAAACATAATCATTTGTACAAAAAGAAAAAAAATAACAAGAGATAACGTTTCCCCTTCTGTGGGAGAAGCAATCAGTACAGCTCCATCCCTGATGAGCTTGTTTTTAGAGTTGTAGATGGAATATTTCTCGGTACCGAAAAATACCCTCTTTCTTCCTGCCTCATAAAATCAGCATTTTTCCAGACTTGTTTACCTAGAACCAGGGCATTCTGCACTCCAGTAGAGACTTTCTCTCACTTCATCTTATGAGTGGGTTGAAATCCAGCAGCTGGTTTGTCTAAGCAGTTCTATGAAGTTTTCCACATGACTTCAAATGGATGATGGTGTGAGGCTAAGGAATTGGATCCTTTTGAACCTCTGCACATCCCACACCCAGGCTGCTTGAATACCTTCTGCATCAATCAGCCTGGCCTCCAGACATCGCTATTGAAAGCCAAGGTAGCTTCAGTGTCAGCCTTTCATGAAGGTAAAAACTCTTCTGCCCATTCTCTAATTAAATGGCTTATTAGGAGAATGATGGACTAGGAGCCCCCACTCTAGGTGATGTCTAACTGGCAAATTAGTGGAACTCTTTAAAGAGTCTCAAATGGTTTTGCAGCATTATATAGTGTCTTTTCAGAAAGTTGCTACATTAAATAAATTACTGCTTTAGATTACTTCAGAATACAGTGCTGGCTTCACATGAGGCTTATATGTAAATTACTTTTATCTGAAGAGGATGCTTTCCGTGGTGTTGAACAGAAAATAAAATTGTAAACTGAAGTAGAATTATTATTTTTAATGTTTTGCTACCTAGCTTGCAGAGATCTCAGTGTGAAAGACAATCTGCATAGGTATAAACTGATTCACTTTTGTTGCATGTCTTGAAGAATTACTGCTATACTCCTGAGCTCACATTAAGTCCAACTTAGTATGTGGTGCAGGTTAGTAAACTTCCTGGAAGTTAAAGCATGTAATGAAGTATGCAATGCAAGAGAATAAGGACACAAAATGAAGACATTAATTGCCCAAATTCTGCAATATAAGATCTGCTGCAGAGGGCAATAGATAAGGAGCAGGAAAGACAGAGTAACTTTGAGGGCTTTTTAATTCTTGTATTAGTTCATTTAATGGGTACTCTGAACGCCGTAAGAAATAAGTCTTTAAATGTGTGAAGGCTGGTGTTGTTTAATTGTATGGAACAACTGGAAGTGGCTGAAAAACAGAAAACAGGTTTCCAAATCCACAGCAGATATATACAAAGCATGAATTTGAGCAAGATAATGAAACTATTTATAAGCATTTATGTATACAGACAGCTCTGCCATTGTGGCTTATCTAAAAATGTAGGGCTTGCCTTCAAGGTGAAAATTTCAGGCGTAACAAATGCTGTTTCTGGTTTAAATGCATAAGTTTGACAGTTCCCATTAACTAAAACCTTTTTCAGATTAAGCTGCTTCCATACATGCTTTCAAGGTATCTCCTGAAATCTGACATTAGCGTTGGAATAGATCTTTATAAAATTGTCCTTGGTTGTACAGTATTTTTAATGCTTTCCGACAGTTTTTGTGATGTAATTGAAGTACAAGATAAAAGGAGAGCAATCTGCACTTTGTTTGCGGAGTATTAATGACAGCTACAGTCTCAGTAAATTACAGAGCAAGATTTTTCCACACAAAAGTAATAAGCTGAAGAGTAGTAAGGAAACACCAAAAAATGTTTTTTAGGTTTTATTTATCAGATGTTTCGAATATCCAGACATGGGACTGGAATCATGATAACCTATAGAAGCATCAGTATATGTGCTTGTATTCCAGAAGTAGTTACTGTGGGTGATCATAGGGAAAGAGGTCCTGGGTAGACCTCAGGAACCTCATATTCTGTGCTATGTAGGAAAAATGAGTATTTTTCCATGAGCTTTAGAAAAGCATGTAACTTCATGTGGATCTTTCTGTTTACTCCATGGATAACAAATTAGTCCATTATCAATATTTCTGTATTTTCACAGAAAAACTGGCAAAGCCATTTCTTGGTGCTTGTATCGGGTTTGTCTGGGGCAGAGTTCATTTTCTTTACAGCAGCATATGTGGTACCATGTTGTATCTAAAGCAGTGTTGATAACGTATCTATGTTTGGCTTTTGCTGAGCAGTGCTTGCATGGCATTGAGGCTTTCTCTGTTTTTCAGAGGACCAAATTGTCCAGAGAGATAATGCTCAGCAATAAAAAACAAAGGGGACGTTTCGTCTTCTGAGGTGGATGTTGCTCAGACTGAGCATCAGCCTGCTTGTAAGAGGTGGTGAGTGATTGCTTTTGCATCACAGGTGTCCCTTCTCCCACTTCTTAAACTGTCTTTATCTTGATCCACACATTTTGTCACGTTTGGCTTTTCCTGCTTGCTCCCCTGTCCCAAGACCCCAGAGAATGAGTAAGCACCGTGTAGTATTTAGCTGCTGGCTGAAGCCACCCCTCCACAGATCTTGCAACGTCCCCCTCTTTCTCCTGCTTTTATTGGATTGTTAAGCATCACATTGCGTGGCAGGGAATATCCCTTTGGCT
>VWZY01002532.1:119293-130011 GCA_013399075.1 Chloroceryle aenea | reverse complement strand
TTCCTTCTTTCCTTCTTTCCTTCTTTCCTTCTTTCCTTCTTTCCTTCTTTCCTTCCTTCCCCTTTACTGGATAATAATGATCCAAAGGTTCTTTTCCTAGGAGAGTTGTTGCTCTCTCCACATCTATGGTCCCAGACACTCTTATGGAATTGACTTGCCAGAGACAGAAATATCTTTAATGAATTAACCTTAAAAATCTGTACTGAATATTGCAAATAGCAGAAATAAAGGGATATCTAATAGCTACATTATTTTTTTCCCCACAACTGATCTTTGTCTAGCTCTGTTTTACTTTCTTTGGTTACAGCTAGTTGGTGACCCCAGAAAAAGACCCGAGAAAAGCTCTTCATTTCTACATTGCACATGAGTGGGTTACTCAACCTTAATAAGGGATGACTTTGTTTTGCTAATGGTTATGTGCATGACAGATCAGTTTGGTTTACATGGGTCAACTCAGCACATGTAATTTTTTGGCAAAGCCTCTGAAGAGTCCCCTGAGTGAGAACTTCTTTTTTGCCTGGAATTGCAAAAGGAACAGGCAAACTACCTTGTTGCCTTGTTACAGCTTAATATGAAAATACACAGCTGCAAACTGTGCTGGTAGAAAGGCATGTAAACAAGTATTTACAGGCTTTTGATCATGGTGTAGATGCCCCTGACGGTATGAATGGCAATCTGTTACAGAGATATATAGTAAGATAAAATAGGATAGTTTAATGAGTTTAAAAATATAAAAACATATTTCTTCAGCTATTAATCAGTTTCTGTGTAAATACCTCCCCAAATCTGAGCCTTCACCATGTAAATGAGGAACAGCAGCTTCCACTGCAGCCAGGTTGGAATGCCCCAGGAGGATGGGGCTCAACAGGGGGGCCCCAGCTCTACAAGTCCTCCCCTGGGATCAGGCACTGAAGACCACCTCCTTCTCCCACATACCTGATCACCTTTGCCCAAGAGAAAAAATGTCTTCCCCTGTGCCAGTTCAATGGTAATAAGTAGACACCATGCCCAGACCTTGGCCTCACTGTAAGAACCACTGAAGGCTGGGTTTTTGCGGGAACTCCTTGTGTATTACCAAAAGAGAAAATCAGTCTTCTGATTATTTAGATATTTCAAACCTAGCACAAGAGTTTAAAAATCTTATGAGAAGTTCACCGCAAAGTTAGCTTAATAGACACATCTCACAATTAAATATTTTAGACATCTTACATTTTTCCCATAATTCCAACAATTATTAGGTTGCAATATAGATTAATTCCTTGTCACATCCAATATTTAGTGCCAAGATGTTTTGAGGGAGTGGAACACATAACAAGATTCTGACATTTGTTAGTCTCCCTTTTGTCATACACATTGCCATGGTTTAATCCCAGACAGCAACTAAGTCCCACACAGCCACACACTCACTTCCCGCTAGCAGGATAAGGGAAGAAATAAGAAGACTAAAAGTGAGAAAACTGATGGTTGAGATAAAGACAGCTTAACAGGTAAAACAAAAGCTGTGCACACTAGCAAAGCAAAACAAGGAATTAATTCACCACTTACCATCAGCAGGCAGGTTTTCAGCCATCTCCAGGACAGCAGGGCTCCATCATGTGTAACAGATTCTTGGGAAGACAAATACAATCATTCCAGATATCCCTCCCTTCCTTCTTCTTCCCCCAGCTTTTTATTGCTGAGCATGACATCATATGGTATGGAACATCCTTTTGGTCAGTTGGGGTCAGATATCCCTGCTGTGTCCTCTCAAAGCTTCTTCATCACTCCAGCCTATTCACTGGTGGGGCAACATGAGAAGCAGAAGAGACCTTGTCTCTGTATAAGCACTGCTCAGCTATTAACTAAAACATCCCTGAATTGTTGACACTGTTTTCAGCACAAATCCAAAAAACAGCCCCATGCTAACTACTAACTAATAATAATTCTATCACAGCCAAAACCAGCACACATATAAATATAAAATAACTGACTTTTGTCTCTTCATTTCCTGCTTGTTCAGTGCAAATAGTATCCAGAGAGACATGTTAACAAATACCGTATTATTTACAAACACAGATGTATAAACCTCATTGCCCTGATCACCAGCTCAGGACCAAACTATCCTTCTAAGCAAGTCTGATCTGTATGTGACCTTGAGCTCATTGCTTTCCTACTCTGCTAAATGAAGGTCACTAGACTTTCTAATCTCTTGAAATGTACATATTTATACTGTATCAATACCAAAAAGGTAACCTCAAAATTGCATTCATATATTTTTATGGGGTGCAACTGGAAGATGATTTATAAGGAAATTCCTGACACTGTTTTCTTGTCACTGTAATCAGATGAACATAATCAAGACCATTTTTCTCAGTGTTCAATGGCAGAACTACAATATCTCTGAAAATTGGCAAGATTTTCATGGCTGCTAAAACTCTGCAGCTCCTGGTGCAAATGTACTATGCAGTGCATTTCTTCAGAATTTGTCTCTCAGTCATGTTATCTTCTAAAAAAGAGTTGTTATTTTATGTTTTAAGATTTTTGTTGATGTGTGAAAACATGATTAACCAGAAAAGATTATACTTTAATGGTAAGCTGCGATAAGTAATATGATAGCCTCTACGGTGACTTCTGTAAACACAGTCAATGCTCAGTATATCCCAGGATCAAATGTCTTATGAAAGAGGAAGAAAATGATTCACTGTTTGCTGCTTTCTTATTAAAAGGTTTTAAATTTATTTTATAAGCAGGTGAAACTCCAGTCTTAGAAAATTAAGAGGTTATGGAGAAATGGCAGAATTAGCTAAATAGAAGAGCTATTCTCCTCTGGGAACTGATTCTGGAAGAACCACACACTTTAAGGCCCTGATTCAGGGACGTATGTCAATACCGTGGATAGTGCTTAATCGTGAAATCAATACTTCAAATTAAGCGCACTTGCTTACCACTTGGAGAGGAGCTGGTTTGCAAGAGCATTTCCATACTGTGTAAGAACAGGGTGCTAATTTCCTTTGAAACATTTTCTTAACATCTTATTATTCAACACTCTACAAACCTGCTTTCCTTTCATAATCTTCATCACAATCTGAAGAAGTTGTCACCATCTGTGACTTTGAACCCCTTGGAAAGGGAAACCTTTGGTGAAACTTTTAGCTGTGAATGGGTTTATAAACCTTGATTTTCAAACTCATCATCAACAACCAGACACTAGTGACAGTGGAGGGTTCTTGAACAGGTTTTCTTGTGACTAGCAAAAGTGGCCAGGGCTTACTTATGTCTGGATTTACTCTTTTTTTTTTTTTTTTTTTTTTTTTTTTTTTTTTTTTTCTTTCTGATGGTATTAGGAGACAGGAAATGTATATTGTATACATTTGGCTTGCTGGGGTTTTGTCAGAGTCTGGGCTGTGCAGAACCTGTGGCAGGTTAGCCACAGCATAGGCAGCCACACCAAAGCAGACAGAAAGGCTTTGAAGTTTTGCTAAAACTAGCCTGTAACTACAAAAACTGAGAGGCTTGCTTCCAGTAGCCTGACACAGGATCTCCACCTTCTGAAACCCAATCTGATTTTCCACATTTACTTCCAAATTAACAAGGGATTCATTCCAGCATGCTAGTAATGGGAGAATACCAGTCTGAGGACACCTGGAGCAGCATCTTCTAGAGCTAAAAGCACAATCTATATTAAATGTAAGTCATGATCTCACACCTCAGATAGTATTAATGGGGAAAAAAAATAATATTAGGTGACATGTAAAGCCCACACAGAAATACCAGTCTGTGAAAACCAGTTCCTTGCCTGTTTCTAGGGGCATGGAGATATGATGAAGCCTTCAGCATAGACTGTGAAGATGTCATCTTATTGGCAATCTATCCCAGCTACCTGTGGTCTCACCATGTAGAAACAAGCAGTGAAGACATCCATGCAGACATTCTATCCACTGGTTATTAGTTATTTGATATTTCTACTATTGTAGTCCTGGTGTCTTTCATCATGTTGCACATGCTTACATGCTGGAACTCAAGGAGTAGTGCACAAATGCATCATGAACTACATTTGTGTAGCAGAGTGAAACTGCAGCTCTGAAATCATAGACTCATAGAATGGTAGGGGTTGGAAGGAACCCCTAGAGATCATCAAGTCCAATCCCCACCCCCAGCCAGAGCAGGATCACCCAGGGCAGGCCACCCAGAAACAGATCCAGGAAGGTCTTGAAAGTCTGTAGAGAAGGAGACTCTACAACTCTGGGCAGCCTGTTCCAGTGCTTTGTCACCCTCAGAGTTAAGAACNGGGCCTACCTCTACCCATGTACTGTACCAGCACATAGTGTTGTTCCTCCCCAGGTGTAGTAGTCTACACTTATTGTTGTTGAACTTCACTAGGTTTGCCTTTGCCCAGCTCTCCAGTCTGTCCAGACCTCGCTGGATGGCAGCACAGCCATGGTGTATCAACCACACCTCCCAGTCTAGTATCATTAGTAAACTTACTGAGGGTACACTGTACCCCTTCATCCAGGCCATTGATGAAGATGTCGAATAAGACTGGACCCAGAACTGACCCCTGGGGATCACCACTAGTTACAGGTCACCAGCTGAACTCTGCACCACAGAACAAAACACTCTGAGCTCTATTGTTCAGTCAGTTCTCAACCAATCTCACTGTCTGCTCTTCTAACCCACACTTCCTGAGCATACCTGCAAGGATTTTAGGGGAGACACTGTCAAAGGCCTTGCTGAAGGCAAGGTAGATGACATCTACTGCTCTCTCTGCATCTCTGCATTCAGTCACACCGTATAGAAGGCTATCAGATTAGTCAGACATGACTTCCCTTTAGTAAATCCATGTTGGCTACTCTTGATAACCTTCTTTTCTTCCCTGTGCTGAGAGATGAACTCCAGAATGAGCTGCTCCATTACCTTTGCAGGGATGGAGGTGAGGCTGACTGGTCTGTAATTACCAGGGTCTTCCTTCTTGCCTTTTTTGAAGACTGGAGTGACACTGGCTTTCCTCCAGTCCTCAGGAACCTCTCCTGTTACCCATGATCTTTCCAAAATGATGGAGAGCTGCAAAAATGATTCATCGAGGGCTTCAGGGCTAACTGTAGGTCAGGTAGCTGTGGGGCTGTGGTGGGCTGTTCTTGCCTGGCTCCCAGGTGACCACTGAGCTGCTGTTTCATTGCTCCTCCTCAACAGCACAATGGGGAGACAATAAGATGGAAAACTTGTGTGGGTAGAGATAAAGAGAGAAAGACCACTCAGAGTTACTGTCAGGGATAAAACAGACTCAACCTGGGGAAAATGAATTTAATTTGCTGCCAATTAAAATAAGTTTGGAGAGGAAGATAGAAAGACAAATACTTTTCTCCTCCTAATCCTCCTCCAGACTCAACATCTCTCTTTCATTCCCAACTCCTTCACCCACTCCCTGCAAGCAACACAAGGGAATGGGGAATAGGGGTTGCAGTCAGTTGGTGACAGCTCCTCTATGTCATTCCTGCCTCCTCAGATAGCTTTCTTACCTGTTTTCTGATGCAAGACAGACCCAGGATGAGTTTTTGGCCAGCCCACCTGAGCACATAAAGGAGGCTGCGTAATGGCCCTGCTGGGGAAAACAGAACATACCTTGCAGACAAAGACTTAATAAGTGCCAGCACTCTCAATATCCAACAGGGGCCTAAAAATAGATGTGTGTAAATTTCCTTCCCTTCTGGGTTCTACAGGGTGGTTTGCAAGCAGTTTGGAGAAGTGAGTTTTCCCAGAGGGGAGCAGACCTCTGGTTAGCAATTAATAAAGCAATCCTTTAATATTCCTCTGACTGGAAAAAAAAAAAAAGAAGTGTGTGCTACAAATTTGTATTGAAAGGATGCTGTCTCCCCTCCTCTGAGGAAGAGCCTACAACAGAAGAAGATGGATAAACAAATAATCCTCTGGTTTTAATGAATACATCCATTATATCAGCAATAGTTATGGCAACAGGAATTATGTACTTTGAGGCAACATCTCTTGAGCCTTATAAACACCTCAGCCTTCTGTCAGGGCCCCCGCTGGGGCTATTTACAGCTTCAATATTACAAGGTAGCTACTGTCTAATTATACACAACTGGATTGGTTTCTACCACTCAGGTCCTTGGTTAACCCTTAATAATAATTAATTTTTTACTCTTACATTGTATATCAACTTAAAACTTTCAAGATGCTAAGGTGTCCCAATAGAGTAGAAAACCTATTAAGATACCAAGACATGCATGCTTTGCAACTTTTGTTTTTGTTAGTGGTAAAAGGCCCCATAGAAAAAAAACAAAAACAAAAGCAAAAAAAAACACAGAAAAACAGAACAAAAAAAAAAGGAGAGAAAAAAGGGAACAGCACAACATCATTAGAACTAGGACTCAGTGCTTACACAACAGCATTTGCAATTGCAAGAGGCCTGCTGTCCTCATTTACTTGTATGGGTTTTTTAACAAAGAATTAGACTATATTCAGGACTAGGTTCCAACATATGAGTGTGTTAATCAGATCTACATTAGGCAGTCAGTAAGTGACATGAAGTCCTGTCTCAGTTGATTGAGTTTTCCTCACTGCTAAGCTTGGAGAGATTTTATTTATTCTGTCAGTGGGGGCTGCAATCTTTATGTGGGTGTTTATTTAAGTCATTTTGTAAACAGAAATGACCTGCTTAGAGGAGATGAGGAGAAGGAAAGAGAATATCTGCTGCTAGCATAGTACTGTTCTTCATAGTGATGTCCTTTGGATCAAATGATCAGAACTACTCTTGGGTCCAGACCAAGAGGGTAATTAGGACCTTTTCCTCAACCTGCACCCACAGACTACACTTTTACACTGGGAAAAGGTAAAACAGTAAATAAAACAAATGATCAAACGAACAAAAAACCCAAACCCAATTAATCTATTTATTCCAGTAACCCTTCCTTTCCTTCCACAGCATTTGATTAAAACAATAGTCTGGGCTCTGTTTTCTTTGACACAGTTCATAATCAAACAAATCAAAGAATATGCATTTCTCTCATTCCAGGAAACATTCAGGGTGAACAGCTGGTGAGAAGTGAATGTGGATCCATTTGACAGGAAGGAATATCTACCCCTGAGAGTAATTCTAGAGGAAATCAACATCAAAATGAATGACTAACAAGGAACTTCAACTTCATTTGTTGGCAAACTGAAAACTCTTGCTACATATAAATATTTTTTGAGCAGAGATCTGATCTTGTGGTCTCACAGCTATAAAAACAGCACAGTCTTAACAGCATGCAATGGTAAGCTGAACAAACATCTGAGATGTAAAACTCATTAATGAGCCGTCACAAACCAGTAAATTTGAGAGTAGGAAATCTAGAAAATCATTGGGTCTCACGGTATTCACACATGGATGAACAGAGGAAATAGCAGAGAGAACAGCACTTCAGACAGGGTGAAATAGCTCTGCTGGGTGAGCTGTGAAAGGATTGTATGGTGCTGCTGTACAGAAAAGGTGATAGGTGTTCTTCAGCAGGAGGCAGGTGCAAGGACAGTGCATTGGTCTGACTGCAAGGGGTTTCATGCAATAGACAATCCTTTTGGGATGGTCCATGCTGCAGTTTGATAAGCTCAGAGTACAACAGGGAGACACTGGCCTCTGCATCACAAGTTGAGAGTAGGTAAAAAACAGATGGAATGGTAGATTCTTAGTACTGTACTCAGAGTGTGACTGTGGTAGATACTGGACAATGAGAGAATGCTAAAACAGGAGGACTATCAGTTTCACTTGCACATGCCTCCAGGCTAAGGTTGAAAAAAAATTTTTTTTTTTCTTTGTAACCTAAAGGGAAAGGAATTAAAGGGAAAACAACCTATTTTGGGTCTCTCCAGGAAGACAAATATAGATTAAGAATAGGGCTTTATTAGCTCTGGGACCCATTTCTAGAAGTCTGTATTTTAACCAAGAAAATTAATAAATTATTAAATAAACCTTTGGGTATTTATTCAAATTTGCTTTCCCTCCTTTATGCTCAAAGTTTCAGCAACTGCACCAAATGAATGTAGAAGCGTGTATCAGCCCTGGCAAAGCAATTCACATGATGCTTTTATTGCATCCTCTCTTTTTAAACCCAGGAGAGAAGACTGCGATTAACTTAATGGTAAGGCTTCCTTCATTTATAGGAATGACTAAGCTAGGGGGTTTTCTGTGGAAGCATGAACAGCAAATGTTTTTTGTCATGTTTTCAGAAGGCATACTTTTAGAGAAAATAGAGTTTTCAACACACAGTTGCTGTATATCAGAACCCGGGCCAGATAACAGTTGTATAGTTAATCATTTGCCTGTACAAATGTGGCTTCTGGATGTGTACACTGATGGATGAAAGTGATTGTATGCAAAATGAATACCATTACAAATTCAGCCTGAGATGCCTGAAAATATACAAGAAAGAACAGCTTTTTTTCACATCTCTGTCCTACCAATATATTCAGTTTTAATTTCTTTCATTCATTACAAGGGAGGTACTGTAAGGTTTATGAGCCTCTAATAAACTAATAAACTTACCTACTAAAGCAGGACCTTGAAATATGAATGTTCATTTCTCTGAACTAATATTCTTTGCCATTTTCTTCTTTGTAATACTGTATATTGTTTACATTTGTTTAGTTAATTTCCAAAATAATTTGTTTTGTTTTTAATTTTTCATTTGTATAATGTGGGTCAGAGGTGACAAGAAATAATGTTCCTAAGTATTACCTCACAAAGTTTTGGATCAACATACCAAGGAAAAGGCAGGGTAGAAGGAGTACTGGGGCAAAAATAACAAATGTAGCTCCACAGTGTCTGTCAGTGATAAGAGTGTGCAGCATCATAATGCCATCATAACCTCTCAGCATACTGCTCTATGTCAGTTGAAGCTGGCTTTCCACCATTTTAAACTTCCAAAGAGAAAAGAGTGTTTGGTAGAGCTTCTGCATCTAACATTGAAATTTAAACTTTTCCTATGAAATTAACATTTGTTATATTTTGGCAGAAGATCTTCAGTAGTGGCCTTTTTTTTTTTTCTTTTTCTTTTTTTTCTTCTTCTCCTTTTTCCTATTTTCACCTAAACCAAGACAGGATGGTTTTTAATCTCTCCATTTGTACTTTCAGTTTTCTCTATCTTTCCATATTCCATATATTTTCATGCTAAGGAGTGTTACAGGGTGACAATGGAGATGCTGCAGAATTTTTAGTCTGCAACTTGAAAACATTGCAGAATATTTGAAAACTGACTGAGAAGAAAGGAAAGAGGAGATAAAACCAAAAATATGTTATTTTATACAGAGGCAACAGAGGGAAAGGGAAAAAAAAACCAAATTGTTTGTTTGTTTTAAATAGTACAAAAATAATATTTCTGCTCCAAATTTGTCCAAAGTCCTTAGGTAAAAGTCAACAATGACATTATATTTATAAACCAAAATAAATTAATCTCCTAAAAGAAGTTCTAGTAAGAACAGAGCATTTAGCTGAAAACCCCTTTTCTTCCCTTCAAAAATCACTCGATTTTCAATTGTGCTCCCATTTCTGTAGTCCGACTGTAGCTTCTACTCAGAGTTTCAGTCATTAGGTAAAACCATAACCCATTCAGTATATACTGGTATGGTGATGCTCTATCACCCATAGTATAAGTGGATTAACAATGGACCTGCATTACCTTCAATTAAAAATCTACTAAAAACTTACTGTCTGATAAAATGACAATCTGTAAATCCTTAAAATGTTTTATTGCTTAAAAAAATTTTTTTAGACAAAACATTCTAAAGACAGACATATATTGTCAAATCAGAGAGTTACTGTATTACAGAGCTTGCACTGTAATTTAAGAAAATAGTTTAAGATTAAGACAGCCTAATGTATGTGTATCCTCATGTTTTGTACAGGGTTCTTCACTGCATTTTGTAAACTCCACTAGGTGATCTTTGTGTGGGGAAAGTCAGTTCAAAACAAAGCACAGCTCAGCAGACCAATAGACATCATGGGCCTTCAGGTTCAACAGGCCCTTGAAAGACAAGGCTTGTGTTCAGGAATGTTTGGGAAAACAGAGAAAGGTTAAATAACCAGGTGTTCATTAGGAGGCTATTTCAAGCACAGTACTCTCATCCCTGCGTCAGCTTTGGGGCTGGCAGGTGGTACAGGAATGGCATTGCTCTGCTGTCAACCCAAGTTAATAGTCAATTTGGCAGCCTTCCTTTTCACTAACCATGAATGAAATCCTAGACACACAAAAGTCAGCGGTAAAACTCCCACTGTCATAATTAGCGAGGAGTCGAGGTTATGTCTTCTGTGATGAAAGGCCAAAGTTTATTCTATTATTTGTACTGACTGGATCTGCAAATGAGATGCTGGCAAGTCTGTGTTATGCCCTCAGCTTGGGTTTCATCTGTCTTGCTGCCATAGTCCATTCATTTGTATAATAGGTGTAAAATTAACTATTTCACAACGAATTTTACTACCTTAAATTTATACTTTGGGGTGAAAATAACTCTGTAAATGCAAAGTAATAACAATCATGTGAAAATTTTGAATTCTACCCTCAGTGTTCACATTTATGTAGCAGCAAGCTGAAAACATTACATGATGAAAAACAAGTATAGACCTCCAGAAGTCAGTTTAAACCCCTAGCCAGTGCACTTTCTAGCAATATTCTCCCGTTCCTCTGCTGGGTGCTATGAAATGATGTCACAAATAAACATAGGGACTGGAAATGGAGCAACAGCAAAAAAAA
>VWZY01002532.1:98051-108969 GCA_013399075.1 Chloroceryle aenea | reverse complement strand
TTGTGGGTTTTTTTTTTTTTTTTTTTTACCTTAAAAAGGTCCCTTTGTCTATAGCTTCCTGCTACAATTTCAAGGAAGAGACATTTATCTATTACCTTACTGCTACACTGTGAAAATCATGAATTATGTTCATGTNCTTGATCTTACTCAACATCTCTTAGTTTTCACCACAGAGATCTTTACGGAGCTCCACTGCTGAGGAAGCCTCCAAAATCCTAAAGGAAATGCAAAAAATAATATTTTTTCTTCTATTAAAGCTTAGTAAACACTGAATCAGATAGTACTAACTATATAGAAATAATTAAACAACAGATGACTTAATTTTTCTTTCTGAATACAAAAAAAAACAAAGGAGAAAAATTGGAAAGTTACTATGTCATAGTCTGAAATAGAATTTCTAAACAATTTATTTCTTTTCAATCAGGTCTCTGAAAAAGACTCCCACCATACAGCACCCTTTCCAGTTTGCAGAAAACTGGGCCTGTTATTTTCTTGCTTCGAGGACTGTTCAGATTACTAAATCCAGCCTCCCCTTTGTGATTTTTTCTGGTGTTGCTATTTTACAGTTTCTAGAGATGCTAGGACCTGAGAATCTCAGTACATCTACCTAGGAAATTGTTTGACAGGTTGTGAAGGGGAAATCCATCACTTTTTAGTTGTCCAAACGGAAGCTGCACCTAAAAAAAGGGTAAATAACTTACTTTTTATTCCATAATACTGCTGCTTTCTCTGAACAACAGTCTTGCACTATTCTTCACTTAGGATGATCTTCAATGCACTGAATATCAATATTTTAGCATTTTTATATTTTATATTAAACTCATTGTCAGTATTTAGTTGGAGTTGACTGTTTATAGCTATAACAAGACCTCATTTACCATGTGGCTTTCTTGTACTTGGTTACATTGATACAAATGCCTGCAGCCCAGTGATTTTAATATTTTTAAATGAATATAACACATTTAATTATAACAGGCTATTGGAGTTACTTCAGGTTACTTTTATCCTAAACAAAATACAAGGCTGAACTGTCTGGTGGTTTCTTCATCAGACATCAAATGAACAACAAAAGCATTGAGGAAATGAGTTCTGTGATGATATATGCTGCAACACAGTGTCACCCAGGAGAAAAATGTTTGATTTATGGGTCATCCCAGAGAAACAAACCCAGTAAGACTTCAAAATGTTAATAAAATCATTTGGAGTTCTACTTTCCCTTGAAGAACTATAAGAAATTTTTATTCCAAAACAAGAAGTCTCCACTTAGCAGACTGGTTTTTGTTTGTTTATTTTTCAGAACGAGTAAATACTGTGTTTGATAAATTTGTTTGCCAGAGATTGGTGCCAAAAACTTAGCAATTCATTATAATAATTTAACCAAATGCATTTAAGAGCAGATTGTTCTGTATTATCTTTCTGAGTGGCCCGTTACATAAAATACTGCATGTGCAGATCTCAGTATGTGCACAGATGTTCTTATGCACAGTCATACACATAACTTGGCCTGCATAAATGTACATTATTTATCTGTATATCAAAATAGATTGCACAGGACCAAAAGTAGATCCTTCACCAAGAATATGTTACTAACCTCTAGAATAGTTGAGAATCAGACCTGCTGAAGCCAGAACTCATAGAGCAGGATTTTTTGTTTGCATAATATTTATCTCTGTAATATTACATAGTTAATAACAACTTCATACAGTCCATAGCATTTTTTTTTTTTTTTTAGACAACATATTTTCCTGTGCAAATGTTATAAAAGTTATACAGAAAAGGTTTGTTTTACTATTCAGTTAATTCAAAACTTCTGTGTTCTGGTCCAATTTAAAAAGCTGTAGGAGATGAGACTGAAACAAACAAAAAGATTACTTCTTCCAGTGTTGACTTTCAAATTGGTTGAAGGACCCCAGAGATTAAACAATGGATGTTTGGTATCTCTCTGTTAGGATAATTTTTTATTTTTAATAGAAAAATTCTGACTGAGACAAAAAGGACAAGCAAGTTAGTGCCTAGCAAGGTATATCTCATGTGGATAAGGCAATGGGAAAATGAAAAATCCTAAGCACCACAGAGCACCTCAAGCCCAAGCATCTTTGAAGCTAGTAGTAATTCATTCATCTATGGATCTACATCTGTTAGCTTAATAGGTGACACAAGGCTGGATTTTAAATGTGTCTAACCCAGTAACCAGACTTATGTGATAGGCTTTTCAGGAAGACAGAGAAGGAAGCCCTAACATTAAGAAACTCTAGCTCAAAGTATCAGTTCCAGTAGCTCCAATGGCTAACATTAAACCTTTCTGTCTGTCTGTCAGTATAACTGTCCTTTGTATTTGCTATACTCTGGCTATCACATTTGCACTAAGGCTCCTTTTGCCCTGCCGTTAACCTATGTGAATGCACAGGTGTGTGCATAATCCATGAACAAAGAAATGCTATTTTTTGAAAGAACTTCTTTCTCATGGTTGTTGCTTGAAAAAAATGCACATCACATGCAACTATCTTTCCTAATTACACCTGAAATATTGTGGATATTATGTGTCCCACTCTCACTTAAACTACATTGAAAAACATATTAATGAGTAAGTTTCTGTAACTTGGTTGTTTGTAATAAAGGTTGTATCTTGTTTTCTTTTACAGGACTGATCAGGCAGAACACAATTTTCTCTGGTGTAACTCCATTGACTCCAGAAGAATTACACTTGATTCACTCTAGTGAGAGATGAAGAGGCTGCTGTTTTTCTACCTTAGATGTGCTGCTGGCACAATAGCAGAAATATTATATGTGTTGGAGAAAAAAAAAATACGGTGTGCACAAGCAGAATGTCTCACACAACTCAGTTAACTTTAACTTAAGAAATATTGTCTCTCAGAAAATACCAATAAATTGTACCAACATTTTATTTAATGGTGTGGAAAAAAATCCACAATATAGCCATATGAGAAATGTATTTAATTTTCTTTTTTTGGGCAAGTCAGCAAGTGAAGCAAGAGTGAATATTACTAAGTTTGCTAGCACAGCCTAGAAGAGCATTTTGAAAGATCCCCTGTAATGCACAAGTGGATGAAGTGCTAAGATGGAGTGCTTTGTGTAGCTTCAGAGCTCTTTGCTGAACTGATTGGTTTCAGATGCTGTGAATCTCCAACCTTGTTATGGGCAGACATTAAAACGACAGTGTTAACCTTTTTTCTCTTATTCTCTCCTTACTATACAGAACATGGTGAGATAGAATAAACATAGCAGGACATCTGAATGTTGGAGATGTTTTCAGCAATAAATAGAACCTTGGCATAGGCAGGTACAACTCTTTTTTACTTCAGTCAGTGCTATGCTGGATTACTCTTGAAATGAGTCTGATCCTCAGTGTTCTTCTAGTAATGAGTGTTCTGGAAAGAGCATTACAAACAGAGAATTAGCAGCTCCAGTATTATCCATGTCGTCAATAGACATGGAGAGCAAGCAGGAGGCAGAAGGAAAATATTGTGTGTGCTTTACTGGTTTGCAAATAGATAATGATTAAATCAGCACCAATGCACTGACAAAGTTAGGACTTCCTCCTCCTCCCTTGTATCTGTACATAAATAATACATATTTAAAATAGTTTAAGGAATTTATTGAGATGCATTAACTGCAAAGAAGAGTAGGTGGTTAGATAGTGAGGACTGTAAGAGGAATAGATGTGATGCTGTCTTTTGAGAGGTACTCACAATGCTGAAAAACATTTTATACATAAAAATTTCAAAGCAGTATCTATCTTACCTTGAAAATAGATTGTCAAGATCTTAACATGAATAAGGAAGCTCACGTTGGCACTACAAGAAGTCTGGCAATGTTTATGTATGTTCTTGTTAAAACTGGTATGTTTAATTCCTGTCTGAGCTCCAAGTAAAGCCTTTCTGTTCAAAATTACTTTATTTCATGACAGGGCAAGGAGGGCTACACTCTGGAAGAAAGGAGTAAATTGTAATAACCTCCAAATAGGAAAAAAAAAAAAAGTTGAGACTGAAAAAAAGCCCAAACAACCTATCAGCAGGCATCAAATGAGACAGTAAGAAGTAGAAAAGAAATTGGCAGCCAGAGACAGGTGATAAAAGAATTGTAATAGGCATGCCAGGTTTCCAGTGACACATTCTCCCTCTCTTACTCTCTCTTCTCTATATGTAGCAATGAGACCACTGGTCACCAGCACTCACCTTGCTCCTGGTGCATCCCCCTGGCCAGGGTACAGCAGAACTTGGACCAAGCTGGGGGCCAGAAGAAGCACAGGGAAGTAGCTGAGGGTGCTGGCTGCTTCTCCTCCCTTCTTGAGTGCTCCTTCCCCTCTGCCTCCCATCACAGCAAGTGGCTGTGTTTTGTCTGGGGGGTTCATGAAGGCCTATGCCTAGTAAAGAAAAGTCTGGGTATCCCACTTGATCAGTTCTGTCAGCTGGGGAGGAAGAACCTGTACAGCCAGACTTTACACCCTGCCATTGCACTAAGCAAAGCTTAGTCCCACAGAGATTTTTAACTTTTCTTCCTCTCTTTGTGTTTCTCCCTCTGTCCTATTTGTTCTTTATTCTTCTTTTCTTTACCTGTATGTTTTTTAGAGCATGGTCCTGATCTTTTCCCCACTTTTCTGGAGCACCAGACACTTCTTATAACACAAAGTAAACAATAATCTTATGAAAAGTCCTGTGGAGTGTGAAGGATGGCCTGTTTGGTTTGGGTTTGGTTTTTTTTGGTGGTGGGTTTTTTTGCGTGTGTGTGTGGTTTGTTTTGTTTGGTTGGTTGGTTTTGTTTCTTTCTGTTTTGTTTTGTGTCAAACACACATCTCCCTCTGTATTTTGACTGTTGATGACTATGCAAGAAAACTGAAGACTGCTGTTAATAGTCTCTGTTCTAGCTATATATACCAAAGACAAAGGCCGTTATGTATTTTCAGAGATAATGTAGCCCTAAGGTTTGTGACACTACAGCATCTGAAAAGAAAGCGGCTTCTAGGTAGCTAAGGTTTGTTTCTGAGATAGATGAAGCTATGCAAGATATAAATGACCAATAAAGTCTTTTCAGCATAGCTGCACTAGGAAGTTATTCCAGGTATGTCTGTGAACTCATTTTTGTGAGTAAATCAGTATAAATGGTTTAGAGAAATAAAATGTCACATTCCCTGGTAAATGAGAGATACATGGAGCTTCTATTGTGAATAATGCAAGCTTATCAGAGATAAAAGTACCAGTGAATTATAGCTATAGTTTCCATATTTACTACTGCAAGATCTAATTTTTTATCCTATGAACAAGTAAACTGTGAAGGGATGGATTGATTTCTGATAAAACAAGAGCTGATAAAAGCCCTGGTGTAGAATGAAGTATATTTGTGTTGTTTATAGCATGCAATTAGTTTTTCTCCCTAATCTCCTGACCTTCACTGCTGCTGCTAACTCATGACTATCCTCTTAAATGTAGCAACACTGCAAAGCAAAATATGGACTTCTTCCCAGTAAAGGTGATATAGGAAAAAACAACAAGAAATCAGGTTTTATCCTAAGCTATAGGTCTTCTGCCAAGTTAGAGAAACATAATTCCCCTGCTATTCTTTCTTTAAAACGCAAAAGAGATTTAAAAGAACACTGTGAGAGAAGCATCTGAGCTTCATCTAAACTAGTCCATTTTCATGTAGTGGAACTCAAACAATATACAATGTGTGAAGAAAATAATATACTTAGTCATGAGGTAGTCATTGATTCTGAAAATGGCTGTTGGAAGGTTCCTCTGGAAGACTTTACTTCAGCATCTACCTTGTAGCGAAATTATTAACAGCTGTAGATCAGGTGAGGTGTAACTTTAACTAGTCAAGACATGAAAAACTTCAGGGGCAGAGTTCCTACAACCTCTCACTATTTCCGTGATGCACATATAATTTTTAGGAATTTTTCCCAAACATTTAGTCTGAACCTCGCAGCTGCAGTAAGTGTTCATTGCTCCTTTTGATGTTATTTTCTTCTAATGTGAAGAGTTTGGCTCCATCAAATCACAAATTCCTTTCCAGCAGTTGTAAGCTGCTGTTGAGTAACCGCCATGTCATACTGAACGAGTCTATCTCTCTCAACTTCTCCTTGAATGTCATGTTATCTAGGCTCCTAACTATCTTGGTAGGTTTTGGTTGACAGTCGGTCTCCTTACCCCTCTTGATCTGGAACCCAAAACTGGACACAGTATTTTAGGAGTAGCCTCACAGTGGTTGGGAAACGATTTACAGGAACTCCCTGTGATCTGCTGGCCAGGATCCTAATAATAGGCAGTGTACACTTTTTCTTCTTGTGATGTGATTGCAATGCTGGCTTCACTGCCACTTCCAGGCATTTACATCAGGACTGCTACTCAGCTAGTCAGTTTCAGCCTGTACCTGTGCATGAATTAGGCCTCTATGCCCAAGTGAAGAATTTACATTTCCTGAACCAAATAAAATGTTTGTTGACCAATCTTCTAGTTTCCTGAGGTACATTACGTCTGAGATTTTACTTTACAGACTAATACTCTTCCCTATATTTATTAACATTCACAAATTGCTTTCTTAGCATCCAAGTTACTGATTAAATTATGGAGGCATATAGGCCTCAACTCCATTTGTTTCCAGCTGCTGACCAGATGACATGCTATTGATTACTTCTAGTTAGTCTGCCTTCCTTGTTCAAAAATAGGCGTGTGTTTTCTCCGAAATTCCTTTCAGTACTAGCATACTAACTAAAATTACATTGTCCTCTAAGTCTAGACCTGAGTTTAGTTCCACCTAAGCTTTTGCCTTCTCACTAAGTACTTTAGCAAAAAAACCCTATAGTTTACCACATCACTATAGGTGGTTGATGCATATGATATATTTTTTCTAAACTGTGTTCCCTGTTATATCCCCATAATAATCCCAAGGTTCATTGGTCTTGATCAAAAGACCACCAAAAGACAAGCCTCTGATCCTGTACAGGAACCGTACCACCAAGAAGCTCCTTTACACAGGATGCAATCCTTCCTCCTCTTGTCTCCACAAATAAGCCCATGCCCATAGTGCAATGTGACTGTGCTCACACTTTAGCCATGTAACCCTTCTGTTCCTCAAGATCCATACACTCTCTACACAAAACATAGGTCTCTGCATTTGACTTTGAGCCCAGACCTGATGCATTGGCCAGCAGACACTGTCACATAAATATACCAGATGTGGAAAAGCTAATCAAAAAAGATGATCAAAGATCAGAGGCTTGATAAAAAAAAGAAAGTATTAAAATAGAAACAACAATCTGTTTTTAACAGACAAAACTGATCATTCAGAAACAGTCACTGATAATGACCAATATTAATCCTGCAGAGAAGACAAGTTTTATAGTATACCCACCACTAACATTACTGATGACTGAGACATGGGACAGTTTTTTCTAACTTACTTCCCTTCCCCGTTGTCTCTATGTACCAGAACTTGAAAGCAGACCGCCTACCACTTGGATAACCACAGAGTTATCATTAANATGACTTACTTGTTAAAAGCCCGTGAGCAGTGACACAGAGAGTACAGAATACACAGTTTTGCTTCTAATCACATAACGATAAACTGGTCTCAGCCCCTCTAGCTATGACAAAGTCACAGCACAAACCAGCCCTATATTGTGTCTTAGTTTCATTCAGTGACTTGACCCTGACAACAAATTCTACAAGAGTGCAAAACAGTTGCTTGTTCTTTTGCACTATGTTTACTGGCCATTACATGCAGCATCTTCAGTGGTCTTTCTACTGTTTCACAATTTCATTTCCTTTGGTAATTTTTGAGGAGCTTTACCTGAGCGATGTGATTTGCTGTAGTTGAATTATAGGAGCTGCTTTCTAAGATTCATTGCAACATTGCTCTGGTATTTACATACTTATTTGCCAAGGCCATTACACTCAAAAATTTATCAGAGAATCTTTTTTTTCTCCATAGTTCTTTTGTGCATTTGTCCAATTGATAGTGCCCCATTCCGTTGTAACCACAGTATTCTCTTTGTTGCCCTCCAGTTTCTTAAAAGAATCTGTCAGGATGGGTGAGGTTTGCTCCAGTCTAGATTGTCTCAGACAGCCACTATTACAACTGATTCATAATTTTTAACCTGCTCACTTTAGCACAACCCACCAAGCACATTGTAAAGAAGAATGGCCTCTACAAGCTTTCCTCCATCTTCTCAGACAAATCGTTCAGAACATGTACTTTTTAGCCACCTAGTCTGTGAATGTCACCATATCCCAAGGCTAGGAGTTTGTAGTTTTCTTCCCACCAAAGAAATAAATGAAAGTTTGCCTCACTTTAAACTGTCATTGGCACCTATTCAGAAGTGACCACCTGGCCCAAGATTGGTGAAGATGTACTAGAAACATGTCCATTTATACAAGGAAACAAATCCTTGAAGAGGTTTCTTCAAGATCTGTTCTCATCACTGCTGTCGTTTGCAGACTGATTTAGCTGCTATTCATGAACTGTTGATGTCCCTCTCTAAATTGCATAATGTTCTAAACACAGGGCCATTATCACCTTATTTTCCTCAGTCAATCCTCAGCAGTACCTAGATGAATTATTTCTTTTTAATGGGAACTCTTATAAAAGTACACAACCCTCTCTTTCTCTGGCACCAATTGCTCTACATTAGTTTGAGAAGAAAGTTTCAGCTTCTGTCTATTCCACAGCGTCAACATGAAGAAAGGGCCTCACAAACTTACATTATGTTTATATGTAACTTCCCTTAGAATCTCTTGGTTATTGACAGAGACAAGGCACTGTGCTGGATGGTTTGGTCTGGTCTAGAAGGACTAATTTAATTTTCTAATGTTCTTGCCTTCATGACTCAAAGTAGACCCTAAAAGCTAATGTATGGGCTCTGCCTGCTACATACTTTCTGTCTTAATGTGGGCAGCTGCTTGCAGCTTACTTGGTTGTGCTCTACTTCTTACACAATCAAGTTGCTCTCTGTGTATGATTTTACGAGAAAAAAAAAAGCAACCTGTAAATGAGAACCCAAATTTACCGCTGTCTGTGTTAAAAGTGACTAAGAACACAGTAGGAGAAAAGCTGCAGAACAGGGGAGAGTGGATGCAGCGACAGAAAATGGCATACATTCTTCTTCTGTCCATAGATACGGGGGAACTGGGGAAGGGGCTGAAAAGCAGTGCCTTTTGGTAAAAGGGTTCTGTCAACATGATCAATAGTTGTGGTGATAAACCAGAATTCTGTGCACTATTATCAACAAACACAAACTTTCTTTGTTCAGATAAATTCCCCTGGGGAAGTAAGACCTGTTTCTCTTAAAATATGTATGGTTTATATTTCTATGGACCTGTTGCATTGAAATAGCCAGTATCTCTTATTTTGTGGTAGTAAGGCTTTGTAACTAACAGATCAGAAGACCATACTTCAGGTATAGTATTCTATTGTATTTAAATTATTTTCCTTAATATTCAGATATGTTGTCTTAGCATAAACAGATTGCTTGTAAAACATAAAAATGCAAGCCAAACAATCTCCTTCCCCATTAACTTGAGAGGTGGCTGTTGATCCTCAGGTTTTCTTATTTACTATAATACTGATTTACTGCTTTATGAAATTTTTATGTTCTGACAGTCCTTCTCTATAGTTCTCTCTAAAGTGTATTGCAAAGTCTGCTTGGATTTTGCACTGTGTTCAAGATTGTCCTTTTATAGCAGAAATAGCATGCGTTATTCGTGGAACGGAGTGGCTTATGCTTTATGATGGTTTAAGGTTATGTGGAGTTAAGGCTGAACATTTATAAAAGCATTCAGTTTACCTGCTACAAGGTAGCCTACCATACAGTATGTTGCACTGTCAGCAATATTACTGTTTCATGCACTGAAATGACTATGCCTATGCATTCTAGTAAAGTGCTTAAATACCTCTTCAAAAACTGGTATCATTTTGTATCTTAACAAACACACACCCCTCCTACAACTACAGAACCTTAATATTCCTTGCTATGTTTTCTTTTAAAATACCTGTGAAATGCTTACTGGATTTTAGAAACATTAGGCCAATAACCCAATGACCTGTGTTTATCTACTGAACGGAACAAGAACAGCTGCTGAACAGATACAGGCACTATGAAAGTTGGACATGATCCTAACAGGTGACCTGAGAAGCCTGCACGAGTTTCCAACAGTCTCTGTGCACTTCCTTTTGTCTTGTCTACTCAGAGCAAGACCTCTGTGTATGCTACTGAACAGACAATGCAGCTGAATACTTACTTGGATTTGATTTGAGCTGGTGACTGTTGCCTGTGAGCATTCACCTTCTCTATTCTAATGCAAGCTACAAGTCAAAACTCACCTGGGGTCAGTCTCTGAAAAGAAATAGCATACAATTTCCAGACTTGGATGTTCCTGAGGATTCACAACACTGCTTTTCTTCTTTCACTGCCTGACTAAAGGATATTAATAGTGGAGGAAATATTTCCTACCTCTGTAACCCTCTGCAGATATATAAGGGGTCTCAGCTCCAGTTGCCACCTTCTTTGAGCACAAAATCCTCAGGAAAGAAAGCACTGTTCTTTCTTTTTTAACAAAAGGCAGTCCAATGATAGCTGATAAGCACAGAGTGGGCAAACACCTGTCTCAGTGTACCAAGACTCTTGCCATGGTAGTAGCATAGTTTTAGAATGTATTCACTATGGCTAGGAAGAAATAAGTAAAAGTAACAGAGACTCATTTTGTGCCTAGTAGGCTGGTATCTGTTTTGCTGCTGTCTATTATTGACTAGATTCCATTGACTGTGATGCTTCAAACACTGTAATTCATCAGACAGATGCTCACTTGCTACTTGTTCATTGTTTATTTATGAGCAGGGAAAAATTTCCAAAGATATTCAGATAATTTAGACCCCAGTAATCAATATATATATATATATTTTAGGT
>VWZY01002532.1:48531-68541 GCA_013399075.1 Chloroceryle aenea | reverse complement strand
TGTAAAAAAAAAAAAAAGATCCTCTGAACCAGAATTCTGAATCCATTTAGTTGCCTAGAGTTTCTGACAGGAGTCGTGGGATTTTTGAGGCTGCTTAGTGCCCATCTTAGATTTTATTTCTGCTCTTTTATACCCATTGGTTCTTAAATGCCTTTCAAAAAATTGTCCTGAAAATTGATTAAGAAAAGCAGTTTAAATAAATATCCTAGTTTCTGAAAGTTGCTGAAGTCAGTAGGAGATGATGGATACTAATGAGGAATGATGGAAGTCTATTTATTTGAATTGTATGCCTTGATATGTACTACAAGATCTAATTTTTTTTTTTTTAAACACTACCTTTTGATATGTGTGGGTTTTTGATTTTTTTACTGCATTATTATGGGCAGCACTCAGATCCAGCCCTATGGATATAAAGAGTTTCTCACATTGATTTGGATGGGAGTTGTTTAGGTTGATGATTTTATGGTGTAGGTCATGAATAAGTGCTTCAGTAGTTAGGCAATCTTGCATGAATCAAATCTAGTGAGAGGGCACAGCAGCATGAGACTATATATCCTTATGGTTACTTGTCTGATTTGGTCCAAATAAGTTTTAGAATGAGATTTTTTGAATGTTTTTACAGAATTGGTACCTCCACACTTGTGGGATTGGAGGGGGACCTTGTCTTAAGTGATTAGCACATAGGCATTAGTGAAACTCCGAGGTGTTGCGTGCCTAATACAGTGGAGGACAACTTTTTATGTGAAAAAAAAATAATTAATTTAAGGTCATGGAGGTAAAATCAATCAGTTGAGATACAGGTTTTGTATTTTCCAAAGCACTATATGCAATATACAGGTCATTTCTGTATGATAGTCCTTAAAGAACATATGTATCTTGTGAAGGATAGAATTGTTTCCTTACTGAATACTTAAAACGCTGTGTTCAGGAAAGAAGTCTCTGTTTTCTATAAAAACAGAACAATAGTCATCTACAAAACAGAAGCCCCCGTTCTGCTGAAAATTGGTACTTTTCCTTGCAAATATTAACTCTTTAATATAAAAATTATGTAATTTATTACCTGTTTACCAGAATAGTGAGCAGGGATTCTTGTAGTGTGGCATGGTCATTATATTTTGAGGCTGCTGGAAGAATGAGAAATAAATTTTTCTCAAAGTAATTTCATTTAATGGTAAACGAGGTTGTTTGGTTTTTTTTTTGTCAATTTCCAGTGGACTTGCTCATGTCAAGTGGCAGTGAGGTGCAATGTAATGAGAGGAATACACACCTTTCAGGAAATGTGGCACATGTTTAATTTGAGAAGAAACATGTTGATGAAATAAACTTGTTTTCCTTAAAAAGAAGTCTCAGAAAAAAAGAAAAAAAAAAATCTAATTCTTTAAGTTATATCCATTGCACATACATTTGAAATTTGATCAAGTCTTGTAGTCTGTGTTGGTAGATCCAGTTTTAAGGCATTGTGCCCAGTTTAATGTTACTTGTATTTATTTGTAGTGAATTGCCTGCAAGGTTTCCAGAAATATTTGAAAATTTTCTGTGAAGTTGACTTTTTAAAATATATTTCAAAAATATCATGTGAATCCTTAATAGCTTTTTATGGTGAGTTCACAAATATTGTAAAGGAATCCAAGCAGAATTTTTTTAAAGAACTTGTGTCTTAGAACAGTCTCTGGACAAACTACCTTTACAAAAAATACTGGGAACACTTCCTGCAGAGAGTGCGATCAGTTTGTAACATGCTTAATAGCATATTTGTCACTTAAACCCATGAAATGTAAATCAGTCTCTCAAAAGTTTTATTGTAGATAAGAATTTAGATAGCAGCCGTTCTGTACATTTGTTGAGTATTTTGAGAGTATAAAGTCTTTACTAAAATAAAAAAAAAAAGGTTTTTTTATGTGCAATATTTTTAATCATGGTGGAATTAAATTTCTCATTAAGATTTAGATTCAAATTATCATAAGTGATATTGTGGGTGAAGACGAAAAATTAATTGGAGAGGTAGATCATACTTGTTTCTCATTATATCATGGCTATTCAGTGCATCCATATTCCAAGCAAACTCTTTTCTCTATATCTCAAGTATATAAAAGTTACTTGCAAAGAACACTTTATGAAGAGAATTTCTGTATTCACTTTTTCTAGTCTAAAGCACGATAGTTAGGTTTAAAAAAAATAAATAAAAAAGAAAAAGAAAAGGTTTTTTATTGGTTTATAGCATCGATTGAATATTACTTTTCAGACCCTGTCTTTGACTGAATTACATTTTATAGCTTACTGTAAAAAGAAATCTCCTTTTTCCATTTTTCATACTAGCTATCTTGGTTTAGTGCTGATATAATGGCCTTCTTCAGAACAAAGCATTTCAAAGAGTTTCCTAAGCACTTTATTTTAGGTGTAGAGTTTGGAGCTAATATATATATTAGCAGTGATGAAAGCAATTTTGCCTTTGTAACTTTTATGAAAAAATCACATGGTTACAGTGCCCAATTAGGATTTCTGTACTGTATTTTTCTTACGTACGACAGAGGAATGATTGCATCATCTTTGAGTTTGTGTCATAATTTTCTTCATAAATCCAGTACAGTGGACGACTATAAGACTTGGTTTTTGGATTATAATTAGTATCAGGTAGAATCAACCCAATCTTCTTGAATTATCTGTTTTCTTTCTTATTCATCCCTATCCTGAAAACAAAATGTCCTCTGCTTTCCACACTGTAATGAAAATGTCAGAGACAAACGAAGTCTTGGTAGTGTTTTAGTCCCAGAAGTATGGTGAAGTACACAGGTGAGAAAGTTTTGTGGTTTTCAGTTAAATGTGCTAGAGATTAGTTCTCTTACCTGTGATTCCTGTTAGGCATGGTGTTAATGGTTATAGTCTGAGCTACATTCCACCTTTGAGAATGAGAAGAAATATTTATTTTTTACCTTTTTTTTTAATCTAAGTTCATAGGTTTTAGAGAGAACCTTTCCTGTATTCTTTACTTATTTTTGTCCATATTGCTGCAGTAATGTTCTTATTTAAGTAGTGTATCAGAAGCAAGAATAGTGTTTATGCAAATATGGCTTGTCAATTGAGAAATTATCTGATTAGTATAGAATATCTTGATTTATGATAATACTAGATTACTAATTACATTTTTGTTTTCAGTATTCCATCATAAGTGATTTGGAATAGAGTAAGTAGTTTTCTGCCATATTTATCTAATGAACGGAGAATAAAGGAAATAGTATGTTCACACATTCTGACCAGATACTGTGCTATATTTGCATGAAATTCTCATTGAGTTTACTGAATCATTGGGGATGTTATTTTCTAAGTTGCAATAATAAAAGAGAATGAAGTATCAACTGTTCAGTCAACAGTACTTCACTGTGCCATCTTCTCTTTTATTCTTCTCCAAACTGAAAAAACATTATTAGTAATACTATTCTTTTTTAAACAGAACATGATTAAATCTCTCTGAAATGATTTACTGTGTGTTTTAATTTACCATTTCTGCAGAACCTGTTTTACTTTTTACTTCAGTTGTTTACTGAATGTTTTTTTCCTCTTCAAAACTTTAATTCCATTTTAGCTACTTTTTTAGGCATGGTTACATACTTATTTCATATATATTAAAACTTATCCATATATTGATTGAAATTCTCACCATAAATTTGGTGTTAAGAAAAGGTAGTGTAAAAGATGGGTAAAAGAAATTTGTTACAAACTGATTTTTATTGTAAAGGAGCTTGTACTTACTTCTTTAGGACTGGGAAGCCTCATAACTTTATTCTTTTGAACTCTGGAAAAAAAAAAATTCTCAGTTATTAGGAGTCTTACCTGTGTTGCAGATGTGTTTCTGTGTTCCTTTAATTGTACTGCTTATTTCCACCTGTCTTTTTGTGCTCAAAAGCTTTCATGCCTTCCTTTAAAGTGAGAGGAGTGTTACTGGGAATCCCATGTAGTGTTATCATATTTTAAAAATCACGTGAATGTCATAATAATAATATAACATTTTCAAATGAAGCAACTCAGTAAGAACTTCATGCATCTGAAAATTGAGTTCGTGAGGTGGAAAGGTGCATCAGTTCTGCTGTTGCATGGCTTTAACCCCAAAGCCGACATAAAACGTATTTTTCAAAAGATCTTGACACATCTGGAGCTAAAGCTGTAATTTTGCCTGTGTCAGAAGTGGCTTGTCAGACTCCTTGACTCAAAACTTTCGGTGGAGTCTAACAAAAGAAAGTATGTTCAGACAGGACTCGAACCACTCTAAACAAAAAAACGATACAGCTGCCTTTCAGTTTGAACAGGTAAATGAAGATTGTCAATGCAGTTGTATTTCACTGTTAGAATATGTTTTGGGAAGAGTTGGGTTGCTTTTTTTTTAATTTTTAATTAATTTTTATATATAATGTGGATGGTTATGGGGACTAAGGGAAGAAGCTGAAGAAGAGGGAAGGGGTTTTACAAATGACAGTCTCAGTTTTCCACCAGGATGCTTCCTTTGAATTTGTTGGTTTTGCTGCAATTCTGCAAGTTTCTGGAAATAAGTGAATACTTCTACAGAAGTGCGATTGCAATGCAAAAAGAAAAAACTTTTCTAATCATCTTTAGGGGAAAAATTACTTCCCTAATTATATAAGAGTCTTTTCAAATTAAGTTGTGATATTGTTCAGTGTCTTCTCTCTTTCTTGTTCCCTATCTCTTTACCTTTTTTCTTTTTGATTTGTGACCATAAGTACTTTGAAGAAAAAAGTAGTTTGTCTGTAATATATTTATTCCCTTATTTTTACCTCATTAGAATAAAATCGAATAAAGTTTTGGGGTTCTTGACTAGCGTGTTCTGCTTGGAAGGACCCATGAAACAGTGGCTTCAAACTGCAGTAAATATTGACTAAGTCTCTGAGCTGAGCCTTGCTTAAAACTCACTCTGAAGAAAGGATCTTATTGTTTCTTCTCAGTCAGCACTTCATAGCCAAGTCTAACGTATGCATGTGTTAGGACAAGTGAAAAAGGCAATGGGGAAAATTAAACAGTGAACACAGCTGAAGGTAGTGCTTAGTGCAGAGGAAAGGGAAGCCTCCAACAAAAAGGGAGCAAGGACTTGCTGTGGGCTGCATAAAGCTTTGCAGAAGTGCAATATCCAACACCATCCACCATCTTGCTGTATAAAGGGCTATATAAATGTAGCCTTAGCATTGTTTAGGGAGGATGTAAAGAAGGGATACCAAGTTTTTATTTCAGGGGATGGTTCCTTACAAAGATTCTGCAGTCCTTTGTGAACAGCTAGTCAGTGAAGGTGGTTTCTTGGGCAACTGTCTCTCCATCAGCCTCAGAGTTGTGACAGATAAAGCATTTTGGAGAGTTTAACCAGTACTGTTCTGTTCCATGTAGTTGTTGTGTTGCTGTACAGAAGGAAGGCAAGATGCAGAGGATGTACTTAAATTAGGCTACCACTTTTTATTAATTTTCTTGGGAGCAGCTTGGCAATAAAACACAAACTGCAGATTGTTGTGCTTTCCTTGGCCAGGCCATCCTCCTTGGAGAAGCTTCTGCTAGCAAGTGCCAGGCACATGATGGACACTTTCTCAAAGGCAGGATGGGGAGCTGCATCATCTGTTTATACCCTCCTGTCCCCTTTTTTTTTTCCTTAGGAGTGTTTTTTCCTAAGTTTCTTTCAAATTCTTTTTTGTAAGGTTATTTCACCTCTTTATAGGATGAGTACTTGTGTTTGATTGGGTGGGTAATACTGCCTACTACATTACATTCACATGAACCAAATCCCTATATACATACAGATCACTGACTTGCTGTGATGAAAGTGAAATTCATCTCGCCAGGCTACCTAGTTTCCTGCCTCCCTTCCCACCCAAGAAAACCTTTAAAGAAAAATGTGATTAACGTTGTACCTGCTTCCAGTTTAAAAAAAAAATTATATAATCTTTCCTGATGATCAATTTTTGCTTCTAGTTGGTTTCTCTTTGAATGTGAAGAAAGAGATATGTCTCACACATTTCACAATAGTCAGGTGTCCTCCTCCTTTTCTCTTTTGTTTCAGTTACTTTCTCCAGTCCCTCCTGTCCTTCAGTCTAGAAGATGTAAAGGAACTTCAAAGGACCTATGACCTCCATTTCTCCCCACTTTTTTGACAAAGCTTTCCTTTTTGTATTTTCCTTTTTGTATTTAAGATTACAGAAATGGCAGTGTATCTGTCTCGTTATTGTAAAGCATATTGGGATATTTTGAATATGAAAGGAGCTGTATAAAAGCAAATGCTGTTTACTCTCTTCAGATGGGAATAGGATTGTCTTGTTACTGCACTGCTCCTTTGTCTACGAAGAAGTGCTTGACACCGCTAGTAGTGAGTTTGCACTGTGTTTGCTTGCACCCTCTAGCAGCCGGAAGAAATCCAGTCTTCAGGGGTGGGGTGGGAGAAGCTGAGACAAAGATGGGAATTCCCTGAAATATGAATACACTGTTGATAAGAAACTTAAAGTACAGTGCCTTAAAGCTAGTAAAATCATTGTTTTTCAAGCTGATAGATAGCAGTACTACTTCAAAGCCAGAAAAAATGACTTTTGATAAGTAGGCAACACATTATTATAAATAGCTGTGGAACAATGGGATTGAATTTTAGTTAGCCAGGATTTTCATTTCACTAGAAATTGGCTGATTTGGTGTGTAGGATAGTTAGGAATATAAAATCTGTTACGTTGAAGTAGAGTCCTTCCCACTCCTCACAAACATTTTTTTCCCTTTTTTTCCCATAATGAGAAGAATACTCTGTGTAAATATTGCATACTATTCACCAGATCCTGTTCAAGCTACTTTCTCTGTTCTGAAGACAGAAACATGTAGCTGATGCAATTATAGATGTGATACAGAGGAAGGTTTATGAACTGATTTTTTTTTTTTTTAAAGCAGTGAATCTGTTTTCCTTTCTTTTAACTAGTATTTTAAACACATAACAGGTTTACATCTTGTTAGTTTTCAATTTTAACCATTACTTATGTGTTCTTCTGTTCTGGAATTTAAACGAACAGCTGCAAAGTATATTTTACTGAAAAGCATTGCATCACAAACACCAACTTGGAAAAGTTAAACATCATTAGGAAATACTTTTATGTATGCCTTGAATGCAAAGTGACTTTCAATAAAGTCAGTGTAAGGAAACAAGTAACCAGACTCTTGTCTAGGCAATTCTCTTGCCTTTTTTAATAACCTCCTCATTTGTGTGTATTCATTCTGTCTTCCTTACCTAACACAACAATTTTAATATTATTAATATTTTACAGACAGGAAAAATCAGAGTTTTCTGTAACATAGGAACACTTCTTTGTTACATGAATCATAAGATTTTTATTTTAACCTTAAAGCATGTGTATATGAGTTAGCATAAAATGCCTGCATTTTGGAATCATTTATTGTTCAGACTGAAAAACAACATATTGTACAAATTATCCCTCTTCTAACTGTAAAATTAAGTGTGGAGTTGTTTTTTTGTACTTGCCGAATCAACTATTCTGAATGACACCTACTTTTTATTTAACTGTCTTTTATGAAAAAATAATGACCAATCAAAACTGTAGTATATTTATGTCCTCTTTATTCTGTCTCATGCTAAAAAAAGCCCATAAATCATGTACCTTCACTACTGTAGTTGATATTTCAACTGTAACCATGAGTTTTTTAGAAAGCTTGTAAGTCTTGGTAGACTAACTGTCTAAATATTTTTTTTTGTCTCTGTAATGCTGTGTTTGCCTGACAGCTTCATAATGAAGCTTTATTTTGTACACTAACATTCTGATGACCTTTTTTCCCATTTTAGCAGAAGTGAATGTGAAAGACAGGCGGTTGTTGGTACTTACCTCTGCACAGAGTGGCATCTGTTTTCTTTAAACTTTTTTGATTCTTTTATTCTGTAAATATCTACCTGGATTTCAAATAAGTGCACTAACTGGACCATATTAATTCAAAATATTCTTCATATGCAGTCTTGCCCACTATTTCTCTTAGAAGCTCTAGATTTATCTTTCGTGTTTTATAACAACATTTTATGATGTACAAATATTGTCACAAGACTGTGGTTTTTTTCTTCATGTTTTAAGGTTTTGTTTTGTTTAGTTTTTTTAAAATCTAATTCTACCAGTACTTTCTTAAAAGAACTTAAAGAATTAAAAAATTGTAAGAGCTGGGAATTGAATTTCTCCAACACTCTTCTCAAGAAGAGTCTTTTAATTTATAGTAGGGGTCTGCAGAGAACAAAACAAAATCACACAAAGACCTGTTAGGCATGTCTTCATGAAGACTGAAGCAAAGGATGCAGGGCCGGGCGTCAACATAGTTACACTGCCTAGTGCACTGCTAACCATTTATGCCTTTCACATTGAAAACCTGCTTGAGAACAAAGGGAAGAAAAGCCCTTGCCATGCTTGCAGGTACAGATTTTCAGTACAGCTTCACTGTAATCAGTTTCCCGTTTTGATGGGAACAGACTGTTTCCTATAGTAGTGTAGCCTTTCGATTAATTAATTGAACGTGATGTATAGTTGTTCTTCTAGAGCACAGGGTTTGTGCTCAGCGAGTCCGTTGCTTTAGGTAGATTAATCGGGGATGTACATGACCTCTTAACTGAACACAGTTCATGTGTCTTTGTCTCCCGTGTTTCAGATTCAGAAGGGAGTTGAATTTTGTATTCTATATTTGTCTCTGAACCAGATTCTGCACTGACTTGTTCATTTGTGACTAATGAGAAATGTAGAATTGAGGTTTAGCAGAACTAAACTTAACTTGACTTGATCAGTCAGAAACAATAGCAAATAATGTTACTGTAATTGGGCAACATAATTTTATTTTTTGACAATCTGAGTTTCACTGCTATATTTTAATTGTAATGATAAGATAAATTAGGACATGAAATTCAGAACAATATATAGGTGTTTATTTTTGTTATATTTCAATTATTCTTAGGAAGGATTACTGCAATTGCTGCTTTTGTCCACACTGAGGATATATGTGTATATCCTACATGTATATTTCATATTTCAGTTTAAAAAATCAGTTGTGATTCAACACCAATGAAATAAATGCATTTATTACCGAACTGTTATCTCTGAGCTGGTTTCCTTCTATTTTTCTGTATTCTTCACATATGTATGGTATGTCTTACTTCCTTATTTCTCATCTGACAGAAGTTTTAATATTATGTTTGTTATTTTACAGACAGGAAAATTCAGGACAGATCAATGAAAGTACCTTTTGAAGCATTAAAACTTGCTTCTTTATAGTGCAAGGTCCACAACATTGATGGACATTTTCTTTTGCATAATTACTTAACCTATTCTAAAGTATTTGAGTGGCTGTACCAAACAAGACATAATAACATATGTACCAAACAAGGCATAAGAACATATGAACTCCACAGGTTCCTGATGATCTCCTTTGTAGTTTGTAGTCTCTTATCTGAATTAAAAGTTCGGAACACAGGATTTTTTTTGTCCTTTTGTAAACAGAACATGAAAATGCTTTTTTAATCTCTGTGGATGTTAGATTAGAGCCCAAATCATCCTTAAGAAGAAAGTGCCTTGAAAGAATATTCCCCAGTTTGACACAAGGCTTCTAGCTAAATGCTGCAGTAACATGCCTTGTGGAGCAAAGAAATCTGTACATGTTTTACAGTGATCTGTGTGTGTTTCAGCAGATAAAAGTCGTGATATCTGGTCTAGCATTCAACCTTAATGGAGAATAAAGAAAATGGTACAGACTCATATATGTATATTTATGCATGAGAGTTACTTTTTTTTGGTCACATTTTTGAAAAAATATCCTGGAATTTTGGTTTAATACCTATAAATATACTTAGAACTTGTAATGTAAGTACCTGTCTCATCAGGTACCTCTCTAAAGAACAGGGACATTGTAGCATTTTAGAAAAGTATGAAACTGTGGAGGGCTGATTTTATTTGTAGTAACTGAGATACTGTGAGGTTTTCTGCTTAAAATAGTTTCAAGAAACATAATTTATAATATACTTTGTCTTAAATAGTCAGGAAATGGGTAAAACAGATTTGATTTTTAGTCATTACTTGAGCAATCAACCTCTGACATACTGGGAAAAAATATTTTTAGAAATGGTTCCTGCAAATATAATACCTCAAAATACAAAATTTGTAATTTTCAGCTGGAGAACAGATGTATCATTCTATCCTTAGGGCCTTAGATGATGAATTACATTCATTCATAGTATTTAAGAAACTAAATACATGTAATGGCTTTCAACTTTATTAATGCAGACTTTTTAAATTTTGGGCTCTAGAATATTTTTTTAAACACTGTTTAAGTTACAGCAGTTTCTGAAGATATGCAAATTGCACATTCAATTTCAATGTTGAGATAATTTTTGTACTAAAATGTAGTGACTGACCAGTTTATAGTCTTCATTTTCCACAACATTTTCCAGATAGGTGTTCAACAATGCCTTTCCAATAGCTTCTTTATATAATTGCTGAAATGAGAGAAAGCTTTCACTTAACTTGGTGAATTATAAATCACACCCACAAAAATCCCCGCAGCTTGGGTTAAAGATTTTCATAAAGGTTAATAGAAAATAAAGAAGTGTAGCAATGTAGTGTTTGTTTGAAGAATTTGAGCCAAGGTGTCCATTTATCTCTAATGGAGGATGACAACGAAGGATTTAAGAAGTCATCTCACTTATTGTCTCCAACACAAAACCCTTCCGCCCGCATCTTTCAACTTGCTTCACCACTTCTGAAGAAGCAATAGGCAAAGTGCTGAATTTTTATTAATCAGCTTAACCTAATGAGATGAAAAGACCTTTTCAGAATTATAGGGTGAAAGATATGCACATACACAGAAAAGTGGTTTTGAATTCTTTTGCATCTAGAAATTTTCTTCATACCAGCTGGGAAAAAGCAGACCAGTTCTGCTTCTGTCTTCCTCACCTGCCTTCCTTGTTTAGATCCTAAATTTTAGATCTAATTTTAGACTTAATTTTAGATCTTCTGTAAGTGTATGTTTATGAGGTGTTTCCCCACTTCCCCACCCCTTCTGTAAAAAGTAAAAGGAAGAAGACTTAATGTGGGTTTGAGGTGGAGATATCTTTGGGAACTGAGGGAAGAAAGCCTAAGCCGATAAAACGTGACTCTTTTGATGGGGGCCCTGTTTGGATAACTTGCTTCTTCTAAATTCGTCTTTTTTTCGCCCTTCTCCCCCAGCTCCCTCTCCTTTTCTCTCTCTTGTCAAGCCCACTTCATAAACGGTAGCAGCTGGAGATCTTTTTAGTGGCATTCAGGGATTACTGCCCTTCAGGATTTTAATAAGCCTCGCTGCCTGAAATGCCTGTGAGGGTGCTCTCTGAGACAATTGCCATTCAGGGCTGGGATTGAGAGCCCTTCATGGCCCAGATGGCCAAGGAGCTGTGCACGGGCAGATAGCATTCCCCAAACAACAGATCACTGGAGCAAAGAGAGTGCTTTGCTTTTTCTCTCTCTTCTTTTTTTTTTCCCTTCCCCTGCTTGGTTAGGATGAAGAGTGCAGAGGAGAAAAGGAAGCGAATAAGGGGTTCTCTCACTCTACAGCTAATCAAAGATAAGTTTGCTCATCCTCCTATACATAACTGGATTTAAACTGTGACCTCTTAAGAACTGCAATTTGAGGTTAAATATCCCTATTCACTGTAAAGCAGCTGCTCTTTGTAATTTAAAAACACAATGCCTCTGATTATGAGTATTTCTTAGCTGCCTCCGCAGGAAGAAATAACCTGCAAAGTGCTAGAAGAAGATCTCTTCCTACTTCAGTAGTGGGAACAGAGGACAGAAAGTGCACGCAGAACTAATTGGTATCTATGAATATCTGGGACAGTCTGGAAAATACAGATGATTAACAGAGGGCAAACTTTTCACCAAAAGGAGTTGCACACTTAGGTTTGTTTTTACCTGTGGTATGACATGGCTTCTACATGAAGCACATGGAAATATAGTGGACTTCAGAAAAGACTTTTTCCTTGGATTAAATTTTACCCTCTGAATTAAGTGATGTGCAGGATTTAGGAGAGAAAGTTTGGAATTGTTTTTACAAGGAGCACTCCTTAGTGACTTAAGTGCTTGCAAAGCTTATTTCACTACAGCCAGAGATTTTTTTTGGTCTTGAAGTCCTGTGCAAAAAGTGGGAAAAGTAGCTTATTAGCGGAACAGCTGTTCTCTGTCTGGATGGACAGACATTCATTTTTTAATCTGTGGACCCCCTGATGCCAGAAAAACCAATTTGTGCCTCTTCACATTAAAGTTAATATTTGTGATACAGAGCTCAGTTGCTGCCCATTTGCTTTTGAGTTCTGCAATGAATACTTCATTCTTTTAAATCATATTTAATAAGAAAATAAAATGCATCATGTCATAAAAGAGAGAAATTGCCTTAAATAAAAAGCATGCAGCTGGACTGTCTCATGGCTGAATAGTTTGGATGAATGGGTCTAATTCTGTAGTTATTGATCTTGAGGTTTCTTCTCCCAAACCCTAGTAAGCTGTAGCAAGTTAATTTGTGAAATGGATGAATTTTAGAGTATTTGATTGCTCTCTGAGAAAAAGAATAGATATGAAATGGTGGTAGAATTTTTCATGCTGACAGTGCTTACGTACACATTTCTGCTTCATAAATGGTTGATTTCAAAGAATTACAGAAAATTAAAGTAGCATGACAGTTTCTCTAGAGTGTGTGGCAACAACTAGGGCACAGAGAAAGGTCCTTCTGTTTTAACTGTACTGAACTCTTCCTCCTTCCTCTGAATATTCAGAGTTGTCATGTAGAGTACCTTTGCTGAGGGACACTTCTCTTGTTAAGATACTGTTTGTAACAGAAATACTAATAAAGTATGACAGTTCATGTGAAGATGATGTTTCATTAACCCCTTTGAAACTGATAAGCATGTTTGCTTGCATATGCTCCCATTATGAAACTTAATGACCACCTTTGTTCCTCTCCTACAGTTCCATCAGACCCATTTTCTCTCTGCACTGAAGTGTTACTAGGATAACAAAATTAAAAAGAAATAAATTGTTCATAAATCAGAGAGGACTTCAGAAATGCAAGCAGGCTGCTCACATCTTAACAACTATCAGTGGACAAATAAGCCAGACAGTCCAATGCTTGTAGCAGTTTCTGTATGTTACAAGTAATGAAACAAATTCTGCTTGCCATTTTTGATAAGTAGACTTACTGAAATAACTGGAAGAATCATTAAAGCGTATATAGCGAGTAAAATTTGTGCAGTTTTAAGAAATAACACAATTTTACTTACTATCTTTTGAGTCTTCAAATTTTAATTTACATGAGAGAAAGCATTATAAATTAGAATAATTTACTTAACATTGAAACAAGTCTTCTGTTCAATTTGAATTCCTAAGACTGGAAAACTTGAGCTAGAGATTACTTATGTATATATAAGCAGTGCTTCAACAGTGTGGTGTGTGGTCTGACACTTCTGAGAACATCGAGCATATGCATTGCTGCATTTCAGCTCTGTGCTGCAGGATGTGTAGTTTCCTACTGGAACATCTAGGATTTTATGCTTTATGGATTTTATGTTTTTATGGAACACCTAGGATTCTATGTGTGTTTATTTTGATAACAGATACATGTGTAATGTTATATATAATAGCAGTTGTGTTTTTCAGGAACATTGGTGTGATTCACTGATTGTCTTAGAATTGGGTGAATGTAAGAGTGGACTAACAGTGTCACAGTGAATGAGGCTGAAGATTTAGTTAGGATATGCAGAACTATATAGAATAATGGTACAGTGTTTCTGTGTGTCTGTGTAGCATAAAATTTGCTTTATAGGCTCTTGTTTATTGTTATAATTTTGGATCATTTCAAGATATTTCTGGTTTCTGATATGTGTGATATATGTCCGGAATGGTGTATTTTCAGAAATAATTCTGGTCTGTAAATTTAGTGGCCTGTGTATCCCTTCATCTCTGAGGATTGCTGCAATGTCCAAATATTGATCAAAATATATATTTAAGCTCCTATGTGATATTTCTTATGTAAGACCTATGATTTCTCAGATCATGTTCAACATCTAGGTTCCTTCTCAGTGTTCAAGGTTTTGCCAGTTTTGGGGTTTTTTTTCAGTATCTTCTTTTGTCCCAGTTCTAGGGTAGGTCTAATTTTTAGTACATGAAGAGGAGAATTTCTTACTGTCTTCTATCATGATTCTTTGTTAATAGCAAAAAAAATTGCTAAAGATACAAACACAGAACTTGAAATACAGATACTGTAACTGAAGGCTTATTTGTAACATATAGAAGTATATAGCTCTGGAATATTTTTATTCCCTTTCCTGCATCTTCCAGCGTGACATATATGACTTTAGCCTTTTCACATTTTTGTAGTTCAGTGCCAGCAGACAGTGTATGCACAGTAATTCACCTGACAGTGTCTACTGAAGCCAGGTCTAGAAGCTTGATGGAGTCATGGAACAGCGTTACAGTGCTTGTCATTCTAAATGTCATGGGCATTTAGCTAAGGGCTCCTACATCCTGAAGGGATTCTCTCAAGTTTTTGTTTTAAAGAGAGGTACAACCCTTATTTAGAATTTATGCATTTTTCCTGGTTAATAATATATGCTATGAAATAATTATTGGATCCTAGGTGTGTAAAAAATTGTTTTACTTTCATTTATCAACAATGTTGACATACCTGTGTGTTTTGTATTCCTAAATAGCTGCAGAAGTCACTGTGGAAATACTTCTTAGTGGAGATCAGCTGGATAAAATAAACACAGTTAAAAGGTGGTTGATAGGCCATTACCGTAATCTGTAGGTACTATTTATTAATTTTATCATCAATTTTTAATCTAGTGGAAGTAATAGTTTAACATTCAAATATAAATTATTTTATTAACATGTATTTAACAGAGAAGGGAATTGCTATCTAAATGTTTCTGTGAGCACATCCAGACCATGCTATTCAAAGTGCAGTCCCACAATATAATCTAATACATTATAAATGGAAAATATTTTTAGGTGTTCTTTAGTGAAATGAGATGATAGCATTAGTCTCGGTATGTGGGATAATTAAGGAAACCCTAAAAATGCAGTGAAATTTGGCAGTTTTTCTGAGTCTTTTTGAAAGGGATCTGTGGATATAGTTCCCCATTGTATGTTAGGTTGGATTTGTTAAATAGCATTGCTTTTTTTTCTATTTTGTAAATGAAACCAATTGCCTCATGAAAACAAAACAAAACAAAACCAAAACAGTTTCAAAGAATCCATCAGAGTAGTAGTATTCCAGTAACCAGTTAGGTTCTTGACACTGGTTTTGGTTTATGCATCAGTGAATGAAAGGCACTTAACTGGTGTTTATTCACTCCAAGTGTCCCAAACAGTAAACAAGGATAAAAGTGTTCAGAAGTGTCTGCACGTCATTTCCTCACAACTTGCCATGACTCCCTGGTGCTTCTGGTTTTGTCAGACTATTAGTCTGTGAAGGAAGAGATAAAGCATTTCCTTGTATTGAATTTGAGCACGCTCTGTGCTTTGGGCTGAATAAAATATTAAAGGCTGTTTGCGATCTCACAGATGAGTAGGGCAGGCAAACTTTCGCACGCACAGGGAAAAGGTGGGGTGGACTGAGGTAGAGGCATCCATCAATGACTGATTTTTTTTAGGAGGTTTGTTCATGATTACTGGTATTATTTCCTTCCCATTTACAAGGATGCTCCACACACGTGGAGTGACTACTTTGAATGACTACTTTTAGTTATTTTTGAAAGCATTTCTGGACCACATGCCCTTGTTAAACCTTCCGTTTACTGTCGCTACTTAAACTATTTCATAAACACAGTAACCGTCACTAATTGTAATGAAGTCTCCCAATCTAGCATTCCTGAAACTGTGGAACCTGCAAGACGTGCTCCTGCAAATGAGAGGGTGTGGATGGTACTGCTCTCATTTTCATCAACAGAACAGATTAATTACAGTTGGGAAGGACAGAAATAAATGTCTACTTGGGAAAGTAAAATACTTTAGGATATTGCAGGATTGTTAAAATGTGAAGTGTTGAGCTTGTCATCCATCTTTATTTCTCTTTTTTTGTAAATATGTATACTTTGTATACATGCTTATGTAATAGCACACTCTCATGACATAGATGGTCAGAGAAGGGTTTCTATAGTGTTGACTAATTTTCTTGATACTGTCTAATACTACACAAATGGTAATTGTCCTTTAGCGAAATGTTGTCCGTGGTAATCCTTCTTGATTAAAATTACCTTACATGTTGGCTCACTGAAGAGACGTTTCATCCCATGGATGGTTGATTTTACAAGTTTTGCCTTATCTGTCAGCCTGCCTGTGTGGAACCAAACTGAAATCAATCTATATTACTTAATGAGAAACTTTGTCTTCAGTCTATGGAGTACTCCCACTATGAGGCTGTCGGCTATCTAAGCCCTAAAATCCATTATAATTACCATGTCTATAAAATGCCCCTCATTATGGCATATAAAATGCTTGGCTGCAAAGAACTGCTGTGTGAATATTGTATGCTGCATACCAGTCAGCATAAAATAAAACTCCCGGGTAAAAAATAAATAAATAGACATTATACTTGGTTCATTTGCACATTTTTTGATGAAGGAGATTTCCAAGCTCTCTGGCAGTGGTACAGAAACAATTTCATGCATGCAGTCTTTACCACAGAGGAACTTTGTGGCAATCCTACAGTTTGGTGTCTCCTAGTCTGTTACAAATAAATGTGCTCATCCTGGGAGAAACGGTGAAAAAGGAGTTAAGCAATTTGCTGTTGATCAATACTGGAAAAAATATGCTGTAAGAATCTAGTAACCTTCCACAGTGTTTGCTTTGAAATATTCATATAACAATAAAGGTGCAAATCCTCCTCTATTTGAAGGGAACTTGGCAAAGATGCATCTAACAGAAGAAAATATGAAAACACTTTTTCTCAATTACCAATTGTTAGCTCAGATCAAGTAATGAAATTGTTTCAGAAAAGAACTGCATGAATATTTATTGACTTTGGCCACACTGATTTGCTAAATCATATGGATGCTATTAAGGTTTGCTGTTTTAAGCAGCAACACCCACTGCCCTCCTTCAGCTCTTTCTTTCAGTTGACATGGTCAAATCCCAACACAGTTTTAAAACCAAAGTTTGTGTATTTCAGTTATACATGTACTGGTTTCATATTTCTTAATTCTGTCCCCTTGGCCATCACCACCCTTTGTATTTTCGAGTTTTCCTGTGTAGCATGACCCTTAGCTCAGATGTGAAACTATGAACTGTGTTATTGTCTGTGCACTTTTGGTTCAAACCCAATTTAACTGCAGTATGGACTATGTTTTTCAAGTGGAAACGTTCCATGTATACTACATTACAATGTAAAATTATTAGTGGATTTTCAAAGCAAGCAAAAAATGTAAGTTAAATCCATTCCTCTCAACTGATGATTTTTAACAGTCCCTTGATTGTTTTAAAATAGCATATGTTATAGCTGTCCTGCATTTAATACTGTGTAGGGTGGTGACAGAAATGCTGAATCATGCAAAGAATATTGTGGAAAACTCAGAGCATATTTAAACTAATCCAGATAATGCAAATGTTTCCTTAGCCATTTTTATCTGAGGAGGGCCTCATTTTAAGCTTTGCCTATTCATTTTGAAGCAAGTATCAGGTGTTTTAAGCCACATACTAGGAGCAAAATAGAAATTGTAATATTTGATACTGGTATCTTAAGTGGCCACAGCAATGTACTTAGCCGCCTAGAAGAGGAAAATGAATTTTCTGTAGTTAGTAGTACAAAAGCAAATTTTCTTATAGGGTGTTCCTTAAAAGGTGGGTTTCTCTTCAACTCTGAAGTAGCCTAACATTGTTTTATAAAAGCCTTTTATAACTTTGAGCTTTCATTTCTCACCTGAAACCCCATTTTTAACCTTTCCTTTGAATGAATTATAGGTGAGTGAGTTTGTGTAACAGAGATCTAAAGAGTTTGCCAGCTTCCCTGGACCATGAAACTTCTGTCTTCTTGCATGTGTGACTCTGAGTGATTTTTGTTTCTAATTAAGAAACTCATTTTTAGCTCTCCTTGTTAAAGCCAACTGCAACATTGCAGCAGGCCCTCCCCATCATCTGAATGAGGGAGCTATCAGTACATTAAAAAGCTGATCCTTCCCTGCGAGTGCATTGCATCCGCCAGCCATGTATCACTGCTAAAAGAAGCATGGCACGCAAGTGTTTAAATTATTTACACTCATAATCGGCCTTTATGTTACATAGCTGAGCCAAGCCTCTGTTATTCTAGTGCATAATTGATGGTGCTCAGTAGTGGAAAAGTTAGAAAAGCAGAAGTAATGTGATGCGAAAGTTGAGGGAGGCAGCTCCAGCTGGCTCAGCCTGCCTAGGCTGAGCTGCCTGCAGAGCCGCCTGGAGAAGGCAGAGTAACGGCCCAGGATGAGGCATTGATTGTGTGAGGGACTTGATTTATCATTTGACGGGGAAAGGATTTCTTCAGCTGAGCCCCATGACTAGCATGGACTTGAAGGCTTTAGTAGTTTGCTGCAAACTACTTCCATAAAGCTATCAGAGGAATTAGAAGTCTGTATTGTCAGAAAAGGGTAGTTTACCATGAATCTCGAATGATTTGGGATGGTGTGCTGACAGGTATCATAATGTCATAATGCCCTAGTGATTTTAGTACAGAGAACTTTGTAACCAGGAATAGTTCATAATGGCTACAGACCTACAGAGATGCTGACCAATTTATCATACATGGGTAGCTCTCTCACATAAAAATAATCCAAATACTGCCCTACTTTGAAATTACTTTTGAAACATTCTGTCTATCTTGGGTGCAAATTATTACAATATAGAATGCAGCAAATTATTTTAAAATACCAATCAAGTTATTTCCAGAAGCTTCTGCTAATTTATAAAGCAACTTAATCTCTCATTTTTGACATAAGTATTAAAATATTTTTAAAACAATATATGTGATTTACAAATACAAGCTCACTTTAAATGTACATTTCTTCTGTCTCCTCCCTTCACTGGGGTTTACTTTAATTTTAAGTCAGCACTTTTATTTTCCTGTCTCTCCAGCATGCTACACTTGTATCTTGCCCAGTAGTGCACCTCACACCATAATATGACAGAGAAGGAATGATTGCTTCTTCAATATGAAAAATATAACCTTTTTTTAAACAATAATGATTGTTGTTTTGGGCTTTGTCCTGTATCTAATAAAATCTGTAAAAGTTTAGTACTCAGTTATTTTGAAACGAAAACAGTTCCTTTGTTGCTAGTTTCTCTAGATGAATGTCCCAACCATCAGAACTCTTGGCATTTCTTGATCACAAAAAGGATATTTCACTACAGAAACAAAGACGATGGTCAGAGTAACAATGTAAGGTAGTCATGAAGTTTTTGTGGTTTGTAATACTGACCTGTAGATACAATGAATTTTTTATTTTATTATTTTTTAAAATTATTTTTATTATTTTATATTTTTTTGTAGCAGTATTTGTCTTTGAGGCAACTAGTGTTTAGCCATTTGGTGTAGTTGAAGCATGCACGTAGACCTCTTGTGTAACTCGTAATGAATAGTTCTAATGAGTAGGACTTTCTCCACTCGTGAAAACAAGGGCTGTTATTGTGACAGTGGCTGAAATAATGCATCTCACTTTTATTTTGATAGAAATGCATTTCTAATAGTTGGAGAGCTTGACACAAAAATGCTTTTAATGCACTTGAACTGATTATGTATTTTTATAGTAAGTAGCACACTTTCTTGTGTGCATGTTGTAAATGACCACACACTGCTTAACTAAACCTTTGCTTATGTTACCATCATACACAGAGGTACTGCTAACACTGGCATTTACATGCTAAATGCTCACTCTGTGACAATTCTTAAGGTGATAAAGTGGTTAATAACTTCTATTATTATTTCTAAGCAGAGAAAATGCATATTTCATCCCCCTTC
>VWZY01002532.1:5118-19556 GCA_013399075.1 Chloroceryle aenea | reverse complement strand
CAACTGGGAAAGACTAAGATAATTTTTTGCTTGCTTACTGGAGGAATTGTGGTGGGAATGAACCCTAACAAAGGTGACTGGAGTAAAATCCTGCGTTCTTGGATTAGTAGCAGTTGCAGAAGCAATGAATAAACAAGGAATTAAAGGTTGGCTATTTCTTAATGGTTTAGACAAATAATGAGGAAAGAGCAGCAAAGGATTTATCTTCTTGCCCAACAGATGGAAAAAGTGCTCCTCCTTCCTTTTGCTGGATTCTTCTAAGTGGGACAGTGTTACCCAAAACATGGGTGGAAAAGTATGTGTTGCACTGAAGTGTGCTTATATGAAGTTACAATGTATTCTCTGCCATAAAATATGCTAGCAGCTTTAGGTTCTGTGTATAGCTTAAGGCCTCACATGAGACTGCAGATATTGATGATCAAAGGAGAAAAATAAAAAATCCCCCCCCACAACGGGATTCTGATGCAGAGCTGGTCAACAAAATGCTGCCTGTGCCATAAAAGCTTGAATGGTGTATACATTTGTGCCATAGAGACAAAGTACTTGCTCCATGAGAATGATCAGTGAAATTACTAGACATAATTGATTTTTTGTGCAAAACAGGGACTATGTGTTTTTTCCCTTCTTGTGGTTATGTTCACTGTGATAATGCAAATGACTCCTCCATACCACTCCTTACTCTGTCCTGTCACATGTACTCTTTATCTTTTTCCTTTGTCTTGTGGGTACTAGCAGTTGCTAAATGGCTTTTATGGAGGATAATATATTTAGGAAGCAATTTCTATTTGATATTTTTACTGCTACCTCCCTCTCTGTGACCTAGGGAGTGGAAGACTTCTATAATACAGATATCTTTCCAAATTGAGTCACATTAAAGCATGTTCTTGTAATATATGGTTTTTAATAATCTCTCCTGCAACAGAGCAGAAACTAGTCTCTGAATGAGGACAACCAGATGAAACTTACTTCCGTGTAAACATGGCTTGGGCAGAATCAGTCAATTTCAAGGCGGATTAGTGTCAGTGCAGTGAAAACAGGATAAGGAAAGTATGAATATGAGAAGAACTTGAGCATCACTTGTAAAAAAAATAAAAATCTGCATGATATTGTTTCCCGTCCTTAGTCCCTCCAACTCCAACTTCTTGTCCTGTCTCATGAGCCTTTTGTGATTTAAGGGTAGGGCAACACAACAGGACAAAAAGACGGGAGAGCTGGCCTCTTGTGCAGGCGAGCAGAGTGTAATACTAGCTGCTCTCTTGTCCTGATCCTCAAGACTGCAGGTCCAAAAAAACAGGTTTATGTTCCTTACACTCCTGCTAGAAGCTGCCTCTGTTTTTTGTCCTGTTTTTGACCAGCCTGGGATTTTTGTTCTAAGAATGTTGGTGACCAGGCTGAGGAAGATGTACTTTAAACAAAAAAGGCCTTGTAAAGTAATATATTTTGAGAGATTTTTACCTGCTGCCTTGGCAGACAGTTCTTAAGCCTGGGATATCTGGGCACCCGCAGAGACCTTTTTCCTTAGGAGTCTATCTTGGAAATACTCTTTCACTGGATTGTGAGTACATCTTTTTGGCCCTTGGGAATGGTTCTGAGAGCTGCAACTTGCAGAAGTGAGTTGTATAAAAACTTGTGTGTATTGCAAATTTAATGATGCGCATTTGACTGAGTAGCCTAGAGCTCCTCGTCACTAGTTTTGTTTTTCTCTTGTGACCTTTTTCACCTGCAGATGATAGTCCAGGACATGCTGTGTCATTAAATACATTTCTGCTGCAGGTTTCTTATATGATGCTGGTTTAACAGGGAATTTTTATTATGTCAAGTATATAGTGTATCTGAACATTTAGTTTCTCCAAATTATCTTTATTCATGAAAACAGTAAAAAGTGAAATTTACCTTGGAAATCTTTTTTATGTGGTTTACAAAAAGCTTACTCATTCTTAGTACTTCTTTCAGATGTGATTTTTTTTTTTTTTTAAATGGCCTGCTAAAATTATCTGAGGATGCAGGTACAAAAAGCTGAGGGCTTGCACATCTGAAATGATGAAGAAAATGAAACCTGCAGAAATTTCATTGTGATTTACATATTGGGAGTGATAGCTGGGGTTTTGCCTTCAGGAGAAAAGATTAGCAAGAGGCAAAGCTTTTTGTAGGAGTTTTGAAGTAATGATGTGTTTGTCCCAGCTTGCAGCAGCTCATTGAAAAGCATAAAATTTACTTCTGGATCAGATTGCTCCTAAACTATGTCATTTAGGATAGCATAAATGTGTTTCATATTATGTGGTATCTTATGTTTATTTATTACCTGACTTATGTTATTCTTCCTATTCGAAGTGATGTGTTTCCAGATTCCATTTCCTACTAATTGTTAGTACATAGTTTCTCCAGGGCTGTACTGTGGAGGGAGTTTCTCTTGGGATGAAACATTTCTGGAAGCAGGCTTCTTTTTGCTCAAAAGCCACGTGTTTCCTAAGCAGGTTCAGCCAACAGCATCCACATATTTGAATCTGTAGAGATTTCTGTGGAAGATCAATCATTTTTAACAGTTGCTTTCAGTCCCCTCAGCTTTCATTTTGCCTCTCTTTGCAAATGTAAGGCATCCCAAAATTTCATTTTTTTTTCTCCTCCTATAAAAAAGCATGCAAAGCAAGAAATGAGACATTTCTGCTGCAGTATTTTGGATGAGCTTCCAGCTTTACTAACCCTGTTTAATTTTAATCTTCTGTCACATACTGTAGATCTTGGCAAGCTGAAAGTTGTGGTTCAGCTGTTGCTTACATTTTATTTTCTAAAGATGTGATATGTTTATCCAAATAATGAAGAGCTGTGAAAAGAGCGTGATAAACTCTTTTCCCCACCTCCTTTCCTCTACTAACGTATTTTAGGGGTATATAAAATATGAGAAATTAATCTACACCTCAGAAAGTATCCATCTACTTTCTTATGATGGGGTAGATACAGCATGGCAAGTCCTTTTCTTCTTCGAAACCATAAAAGGAGTTCTGACAGAAAGTTATTTAAGCTGTTTGTCTAAAAAAGCCAAAATTCTCCTTGCCTGTTGTTTAAAATGACTGGATAGCTGTTTATTAACTTTGTTGGGTTTCTTTCATACTTCTTTAGTATAGGAAACTGTGTCTGTGAAGTAATTATCGGTAGTAATATGGAAGCAAAGAAGCAGTAATTTTACAGGAGCTTTTTTTTTCTTTTCAAAGCAGAATCTCTCAAGCAGTTAAGCTTGTTGTTGTTTTACATTCGAATGCATTCACCATAAGCAATAAAGTTTCCAATTCAGTGGTAAACAGTCTTTTTGAACTGAGCTAGGGAGCAAGCTGTCTAATTTAAGTCCTGATCACGAACTTTAGTAAAATAGGAAAATGTTGTGCTGGAAGGGATAGTTTTCAGTTACCTGATACCATTGGGGTCTCTGAAAGGAGATTAGAGGAGCCTAGTTCAGTTCTCGCTCTTCTAGTGTTACACAAAATTGGTAACAACAGCTTGCTTTCTTCTGTTGCTAATTTTTGGCTGTACTTATGCACCTGGCATTACTACAATTTCGTTGTAAGTTTCATAAACTTTCAAGGAAGGAGTCATTAAGCATCTGTTTGTAACTGTGGAAGAAATGCTGTAGATGCTTTCACAGAGAATAGGTTGTTTGGGTGTTTTTTGACTTTGGGTATGCACAGATTAGTTTGGATAATAGGAGCAGCAGTGTTGGCTCTCTCTTGCACAAAGTCAGATGTTTTATTCTGGTAGTAGCTGTATTAAAGAAAGCTTAGAAAAATGTTGCAAATATAAATCAATATATTTCCTTAGTGCACTAGCCTGACTTGTCAGTTGGTGACTTAAAATAAGGGAAAAAAAAAATGAATGAAGAGTCAGTTAAAATACTGATCAATAATGAGATCTGGAAGTGTTTCTTTTTTGGGAATTTTTGGGAAATACTTCTACGAATACTTCTGATGGCCTAAAACTGCACAAAATCATTCTTTTAGTTGCCCATAGATCATAAGGATTTTAAAAACAGATGGAAAACCTTCTAGAGCTCTAGAGAAAATATTTGACTAGGCTTCCTATGTTCTTTGCTGTGTCTGTGCAGAGTCTTCTGTAAATGATTTATGTATCTTATTTTGTTTAGATGTGGGGATGTGAATTGTTCATGTCACAGAAGTGTGTTTTGATTTCAGAAAAAATGCTACACTATTTGAAAATCCCTTCATTCCAAAGCCATATAGTATAGAGTACAATATTTTGGTGGCAATAAAATTTCTAAATTTTTAAAGATCACCATTCAAAAAGTAGAGATAAAGTAGAAGCAGATTAAATATTTTTAATGTTACTTTTATGAATATCATTATGAACTTAATACAACTAAGGAATAGAACTTCAGCACAAAGTTGATCCAGAGAAAATTTACTCTGAAGTTATTTATATAGGTAGCTTTTTTTCATTTTTGATATTTAAATCCATGGACCTTCAGTAGTAAGCAGTACTCTGGCTGCTGTTTGGATGTCTGTGTTGCTAAATATGCTTTCTTGCAGCTTTGATAATGTGATTATCTATTTGACTAATAGGTTGTCTTTATGACAGGACTGATATATTGGTACACAACTTGTCCAGAGTATGTAAGATCCCTTTTTATATTCTGTGTAAGTCAGTGATATACTTACAACTCATGAAAGATTTATTAACAAAGACTTAAAGAGTGATTATTCTGTATTTTTTAATTGGTAAGGCATTCTCTTCTTCGTTAATTACAGTTACTATAAGCAGGGAAGAGTGAAAATAACCATCATATAAAATTATCAAACAAAGTAGCAACAGAATTAAGTCTTAATACAGTCTTACATGAGATGTAAGATATCACAAACTACTCTTTTAAAACAGATAGAGAGAGTGCAGCTGGTGCTCCAGTAGCCTCCTGGGGCCTGCTGTTGCTCCTTTTCAATTTCCCCTCATCCTGAGTTTGCAGTTTTAGTCTGGTGAGGATTTGAAGGACTTTTGCAGCTCACGGCAGGGATCTTTCAAAGATATGCATGGGAGCAGCTGAGCCATTTGAGCACAGAGAAAGCTTGAAAATGAGCTGACCTTGAACAAAACATTTTGCTTTGGTTATCGTTGAAGGTAGGAGGCCTGCCTGTTACTTTCTGCCAGACAGCTCACCCATTGAAATGAGAACCTTAGCTTCCCCTCGGATTAGCTGTGAAGCTGGAGTACTAAACACTCTACTCCAGTTTGTGTAAAGGTTTGTGCTTACTAGTGCTAAATCAATTTGCTTACATTTTTCCAATTTGAAGATTGACTTTTGCCTGACCTAAGTTTTACAAAATGTTTAGCACAGATTTCTGCTAGGATGGAGTATTGCAGTTCATTTTTTCCTTTAAAAACAAAGTGTTTGTGTGTACAAAGAGAACAACGCTTTTCAAATCAAAGGTGCACCTAAAATACGCAGTTAGAAGATGATGTCCCCACCCTCCACTCCAGCCAAATCTCAATTGAAAAGTGTAACCCAGAACTTTGAAATGGGACCCTTAGGTTTCAAGCTCCAACATGCTGAGGTTCTTCTCAGGTTTCGGATGGTAAACAAGATCTGTGATTTCCATCGATGGTACAGTTTAACTTTTGGCAAGGTATTAGGCTTTGCTCAGAAAGGAGAGATGAGCTCTGTGGCTAAAGCTACTGAGGGACACATTTTACATTTAAAGATCACACAACTAATCTCTCTTTTTAAGTCTCTAGAAAAGCATCTCTTTGTGGTGCTCAGCGGTTTAAAAGAAAATCATGTTTGCCTTTCCAAAATTTGGCAAAACACTGTGCCCAGATTTCTTCTACACAGGGAGAGGCCAGGCTAATCTCTCTTTGTATTTTTAATGATACTCTTTCTCATTCTATGTTGGATGAGTGGGTTTTAGATAAATTCCATCTGGAATGTTAGTTGCATCATAGAAACATCCCACTTATGAAGAGCTGCTCTAATTTCCAGGTGCTACTAGGCAAATTGTAACTCTAGTTCTGCCAGCATTATGTCTTGGGGGTTTAACAGATAGGATCAGTATCTTTGAGACAAAGGCAGATATGCTTTTTCTGTGTACTGAAAACACTGCTGTGTAAGCAGCATCTATGTAAAAATACACAAACAAACCCTTTGCCAGAATCCCAGAGAGTTACTGTTCATATATTTTGATCCATTTATTAAGGAAAACAATAACCAAATATGAATGATGGCTTCAGACGAACTCTGAATGACACAAGTAGTGAGAATGATGTTTGCTGCTTTGAAAGTGAGGATCTTGGCTTAGGTTTTTTGACCTGAAAAGAAGCGCTGGCAATGAGAAGTGAAAACCTGATTGATTGGCCTGTTGTCTTTTTGATCTGTGAACACAATTTAGCATACCATCAGGGGAAGGTGTCTTCTACTGGCACGGAGAGGAAGTAGACAAACCAACAACAGTGTCCTAATGTACTTTAATTTTTGTTGCTCTTGAATCTGTTCAGTCTCATTTTGATTAAGGGACTAGAATTGTACATCTGCAAGGTAAAATGCACAGCTCTTCCTGCCACTGCATACTAGATTACAAAGATATGTTTAGTCATATCACTATTACAGTCTGTTACCAGGTCTTTAAAGATTCCTTCCTCTGCCTTGTCCTCAGCTTCCCCACTCCAAAAAAACTAACAGAAAGTTGTTTTAGTTACTAGTAAAGATGGTTTTCTTTATGAGGGGCACTACAAGCTAGCAAAGAAAATTGAGGTTTGCTATTGTTAGTATTACTTATTTTTAGTTGTTATATGTGCACTTCTTTGTAGATTGCATAGGAATTGTATTTGAATCTTGCATCAAAGCATGGATTAATTAATTGGATAAACTGAGTTATCAGGGTGCCTTTGTTAGGCTGTACTATACTAGCATTGGTTTTTGTATAACTTTTAGTTTGGCTTTGTTTTTGTTGGGGTTTTTTTGACAAACAAATCTGTAGCTCTCTCTGTAAAGAAACAAGTTTCTAATTTAATCATAAAAGACACTGGCTCTTTGGAACTGGAAGGCAAAATATATCCAAGACATTTCCAGCTGTCTCATTAATCTCTAGAATCTACTGTTCCCTCAATAGCAAATACCAGATCTTTTCTCCCTATAAAATTCTTTACAGACACAGAGTAATTTAGACTCTCCTTTTCTTCTGTTTTTGTACTTCTCTGCTAAGTATGCATGGAAGTCATGACATAAACAATTATGAATTAGAGAATGGAGGGGAAGTGCAATATGTTGTAACTAAAGAGAAAACAAAACTGGATCTATAGAAACGAGGATGTATATGAAGGAAAAGGAGAGGAGCTTAAAGCACATTTAAAGATGGAGACAAGTCTTCATGATGATCTGAAGAAATTTTTCTTTTCACAGGGTGTTCAGAAATACTGTGCAGATGATACATTGTTGAAAGCAGAGAAGGAAGTTGCCAACATAAATAAGTTGAACATGAAAAAGCAGTTAGATGTGTATGGCTTTATTCCATCCTCTGCTGTGCTGAATTAACCTTCTTCTAAATTTTCCTAAGTCATTAAACAAATCAAATCTTCCCCAAACTTTTGAGAAATATATGAAACTTTGTAGTTTGTTTTAGTTGACGCTCAGCAAGCTGAAGGAATTGCCCCTCTACTTGCTTTTCACCACTTTGATGCACTTACAAAAGGTACTGCTACCACAGAGGTTTTTGGAATAAATTATCATGCTTTGGTTATAATAGTCTGAGTTTAAAATATAATCCTACCAGTAAAGGTGTACAAACCTACCTTGACTTACTGGGGCCATACCAGGCTGTATTGTAGAAGCATTGGCAGTGACATGGATGGTTTGGAGTAGCAGAGCCGCTGCTACCTGGAGCAGCACAGCGGGCAAAGGGTTTGAACAAGTTTGTTTCTGAATCATCATGTACTGATTTATCCCTCTGATGTGATGCAGAGCAGATTTCTGCTAGCGAGGAGGGGGGGAGAGGAGTTTGGGAGGATTTACTGTGCTCATCTGATGGATGGGATCAATGTAGTCTGAGACCGGCCAAGGGTGGGAGTGGAAAGAAATGTTGCTTAGAACTGTGTCAAACCCCTCTGTTTTTCTAATTCAATAATCACAGAGGATGCCAAAATTGGTGCAAAATGGTGAAAGACCTTGCCTGGGAAAAAAACAAACATGGCTTTTGTAAGAGACCACTTTATGGCAAATATTTTTACATCCTTGAGCCCTACTGCTAATTCTAGTATTTGACCATTCCCCAAATTTTACAAACAAAAATGTGTATTTTACTTCTTTCAAAGGGAAATCTATAAAATGATCACTTGGTATATTATCCATATTGTTTTTTGTCTCTTATCTCTCTTTATTTTTATTTCTGGACATCCAAGGAAAAATCTGCCACTATGATGTAATCTTTTTAGGTCACTTCCTTAAATAACATGCTAAAGTTATATGATGGCAGGACTGTTCTCACATGTAAGTCTGAGTGACACTATTGTTATGTGAAAAGTACTATAAATAAATATTTAGCAATTTATATGTTTGAGAGTGAAAGATGATCATGTGTAAAACACCTTAGCAAAGGCAGGGGGGGAGAAGGGGTTAGTTAAGGAAGCAATGTCATGGTAATAGTTGCTCTGTTGCTTCACATTATGGACTGAGCCAAAATGTTGATCACTTTAAAATCTGTTTTGTGTAGAGCACTTGTCAAGCTTACATTTGGAGATCATCCTGTAATGGCTGAAGTCTGGTGTATGTGAATACTTGAATTTACTGTAGGTCTTCATAGACAAGTCAGTTTATACAGCACAACATACGGTGTTGAAGGCATGTGCTGGAGAGGGTAGTAGCCCCTGGGGAATATTTCTTGCAGGGGAAAGGTTACTATGGTAATGCCAGTAAAGCAAGAAATGAGGTAATACTTTGTGATGGTTGGAGGGAGAAGTGAGCAACTCCCGTGAATGACTTTTTGATACCTTGGGCACCAAAGAATATATTATGATTTATTTTTTTTTTTCATGTTTGATCTGATTAATCAGTTATGAATTTCTGTCTGCAAGAGTTACGTTTCACACAGTATATTTTTACCTTATGGTCCACTTTGATTAATCATCCGTATCTTCCCTAGACTCCAGTTTCCCTCTTTGCTGTATTTCAGGAATTAATGGGAAATAGTGTCATGCTTTGTCAAGGGACAATTTTTCATATTAACATTTTCACAGCAGAGACAGTGCCCTGTGCTGTGGCTCTTTGCCATATTAGACAAGAATGCCCTTCAAAGTCTTTGTCAATGATGGGTGTAAATCAAAATGAGAAAAACAGTACATGCTGAATTTAACATAAATGCATTTTTTAATATGTAAGGAGGCTTCACTTTCCCCCCATCTTAAGTCCATCAAGATTAAACTCACAAGTTCACATCTACAATTGAAACTTGCCAACCCCTTCCTTTAAGTTAATGATAGTCCAAACTCTCCCCCACTGCTTTTGTCAATATATCTTTTAAAGGCAAGCATTAAACTTAGTTTGCCTTAGCCTTTCTTTTCTTTATTCTTTATTCTTTGGTTATTCACAGCCTCAGGCCCAAAGACTTCTTTTAGTAGACATTAGTTAAGGCCTTGAATTGAGTAGGCATTTGTGAAGGAGACTTGAAGTTGAGAACAGAATTGTCCTTTATGGTTTTTCCATGGAGGAAAAAAATCTTCTTATGAGAATAAAGAATTTAGCCTAATCTCTTGCCATCTGGAAAATGTAGAAGCCAGAGGTTGTTGGCACTAGGTCACATCCCTTATGTAAACTGTTGAGTTCTTTTCATAATTATGACCTATCAAGTTAAAACCCATGAGATTTGTCATTGGCCAGAGTTCACTTATTGATTTTTTTTTAAATTGTTTTTATTTTCATTCTGTCCTATTAGTACATGGTAGCATTGACTGATTTTTAATAAATGATGGTAATCTTGGTTTAGTACAGAATTTTCTAGTCTTGCCCAGTTCCTCAGTTCTCTGCTGGGTGATGATGTTTTTTAGAGTTCTATCTGTGAAATCCCCATAAAGTGGAGAATTTTCTCAAGTGACTTTTGAAGCTAATTAACTTCAAATGAAGCTGGAGACAACGGTTAGGTGCAGTGAGATGACCTGACACGTGCCACCATATATAATTCCAGAGCTTCAGATTTCTGGATGTGTGCCAGGATCCAGTGTGGCAGTTATCTGTGGATGACTCCTCCATAGCTTTATGCACAGCCAATCAAATTAAGGGCTTTCTTCCTTGTCCTCAAACGATTAGCATGATGTTCATTGTTGTTTTTTGTTTGTTTCACGAGCAGGCAAGATAGGGAGGGTAGGGTTGCCATCACATCACACTCCCCTTCTTTCTGCTTACAACATGTACATAGAAGTGACAGCTTGCTTCTGCTGATTACAACGGGAAAACAGTGTGGGGATGGGGCAGAAACAAAGGAGAATTATTATAATCATTAATTTTTTAGTCTGGAAAGGTAATTCTCTCTGGAAATTGGCCCTCAAACTCCTACCTATATTGACAGCTTTATTTAAAGAAGGAACACTTGCCAACATCTGCTGTTACCACTGTTGATGTGTATTGTTTTGGATTTTTCTCTTTTCTGAATTTTTTCATAGCTTCCCTCCAATCCCCAAATAAAAGACATACCATGAACTCTGTTTTAGACCTTTTGATAGGCTAAACCATTGCATCAGTGAAAGTCTTGAAGACTTGCTATTGGAGAAAATTCTTTAATGTTTCTTGCTGAAATAATGGCCAGTAGAAGGAAACCGTTATGTATTATTGCCAGACACTTTATACTCGGAATATTTTGCCAGAAAGTAAGATGTGTTTGGGACAGGACAGCGTACTTAAGTGTTTTCTCCTTCCCTTTTCCTACATGATTAGTGTCCTGCCTAATTCAGAACAGTAAAACAAGGCCAAAGCCCCTAAAGTTTGTTATGACTTCTGATGTGTTTCAGCCATTATGTCTCTTCTCACTCTCTCCTTTTCTCTGTGATTTCTGGAGGAGAGAGAGGAGCAGGCACAGGGCAGAGGTCCCAAGGGGAGACAGAGAATGCTTACCGTGGGACGGGTAGTTCTCCCACACGTGATAAACAGAAGGTTTTGTTTTTATTGCCCAGGGATAGCACATCTGAAGTAGGGCTGTTAAAGAGAGGGGAAACTTTCAGGGGTGGCAGCAGCACCCCTTCTAGTAAGTTAGCTGGTGCTCATTTCCAGCAGTGGCATTGCCATTAGAGCTGCCAGAGCTGAGTGGGACATACTGGCAAAATTTCTTAAGTAAGTATTTCCAACTGATGATGGTGGCTATGTGCCAGTGGACAAGCTCGCTGCCCGCATTTCATAGGATTTTCTGTCAAAACCTTGTGGTACTACAGTGGTGTTGAGTAAAGGGGCCCTGTTCCGGTGGTACAGAGAACCGTTGCTACAAAATAACTTTGTCAAATCATAGTCTCAAAACAATGCAAAAAGGGAGGGTTCAGTTAAGTGTGAATGTGGAATGAAGAAAAGCAGTGTGATGGAAGGGAGAGAAAGAGATACCTTTTCAGTTGCTATACAGAACTCTTAAGCAGTCCAAATACTGTGTCCTTAATGTTGACTATCAGGATGTAAAGTTGGTTTTTTTGACATATTGCTTATAAAAAACTTTATCATTTGCTTATTTCCTATCTGTCAGTGGAAGAAACATTTCTCTTAATGCTGTGGCTTTGCTGCAGGGGTGCAGAGCCATAGGACTGCCTGCTGATTATTCATGTCAGCTTGTGTTGTGTTGTCTTTGAAAGGAACTGGGGCTGGAAAAATATTGTGGCTTAAGGTTTGTTGTTTTACCAAGACGTTTTCTTTTATCCCTTGGTAGGATCTTGCAGTGGCACAGTTGGTCGGGAGACAGCTGATCAGGTTAAGTATCTATCTGTCGAGGGAGGTGCCCTGGGCAATTACAGACAGATGTGGGAAGAGTACTGGATCAGCAAAGGAGGAATTCACACAGTCAATTTAAATTTCTCTCCTTTTGCTAAATTAGTCAGTACTGAAGCAATTCCGCATTCTTTCCCTGTATGTCCCACTGCTGCCCCCTCCTTCCCTTCACCCCCTCAAACCCAGTGATACTGTTTTGCTCGTGAGAGAAGCCAGTGATTTGTACATTCTTTATGTTACTTAGTATCCTGTATCTGTTCAAAATGCATTTCAGTCGTCAGGTTCTCTATCCTACTTCTCTCGCAGAGATTTTGCTGGGCTGTAGGGAAATTGCTGCATATGAATAATAAGCATCATCTTCAGGGAACAGACATTACTTTTCAGACAGTAAAATTCCCAAGTTATGTTATGTAGTTGCTAAAATATGTTAAGCTCTTAATTTCTCTGGAGTAAGGGAATGTTTTTCCTCTGCTGTGTATTCCTCCACGTACGAGGGTGTATGTACATTCCATTGCCAGAATGAGAACCATTCACTTCCTCTGCCTTTGAAACACGCTGGAAGCTGTAGCAGGAGAATCCCACTCATTTTTTTCCTGCAGCCTCGAGGAGAATGTGGGTTGTTAGTTGTGTTTTCATTTTATTCAGAAAGCAAAGTGCCGACATAGGTTTGTTTACTGTTACATTTTAATTGGCAGATGGAGATTTCTCCCACTGCAGTTTGTAAGGTGAGGGTCATAATTTAGCATCAACCCTGCAAAAACTGAGTAACACTTCAAAAATAAAATAAAAAGTCAAAACAGAGATCCTTTTTGCTGGGGTTTAGGTATATTATGCTGTACCCAGACAGAAAGCCATCTGCACAGTGAAAAGTTCACTGGTTGTGTTCTTTGAGCTTGTAACCCAGTGTGTTGCTTTATCACTGAGTGCCTTGGCTTGAATGACTGACCCAGTGGGTTCCCATACACTAGCCCCCATGTCAGATTATGTTCATCCTTGATGCTGGAGTGCTTCCCATTCTAACAGAGGCAAACCAGAAGAACAGAAGCCACACAGCAGGTTGCACAGCTTTTGATGAAGCTTTTGCACAGACCGCTTTCTCTTTAACTGGGAATGATCCCTAATAACAGCTGCTACCAGTTCTATTAAGTCATTCAGTTTCACTTACAGACAATTCTAATCCAAGAAAATAATGTTAACAAAATGTATATATTGTTGGAGCAGTCTGCATCCTGCAGACAACTAGCTACTCTTGCAGTGTATTTTGGTTTATTTTTTTTTAGTCAGTTCTTGTGTATATTGTTGCAAATTTATTTTGCTTTAATTTTCAATTATTTTGTTTTGGAATAGGTTCACACCCATTGCTCCCTAATGTGCTCACAGTTAATCAAAAGGTTTATACTGTACGTAAAGTCACCTGTTAAAATTCCCTAATACATGAGGTTTTATTGTTCACAAATTAATGTCATGAATCCATCTGGACGCCAACCAGGAACTTGCTGTAATTGCTCTCACATAAGTAAAAGCTTTCCCTGTGTTTTAATTAGTTGATGCAAGGGATTAAGATGATTATGTGGAAGGCAGTGCAGTTTCTCCATCTGGACGCCAACCAGGAACTTGCTGTAATTGCTCTCACATAAGTAAAAGCTTTCCCTGTGTTTTAATTAGTTGATGCAAGGGATTAAGATGATTATGTGGAAGCCAGTGCAGTTTCTCTCTTAATAAATCAGGCAAAGTCGGTGNCTTTGATAAAGGCACCAATCAGACTGCTAAAGCTTCCTTGTGACAGCAGCAGTATAGAACATTTGGGTTGGCTGATACTGTTGATGTGCAGTGTGGGATATTAATCAGTGCTAATTATACACATTGGCTATGAAACAAAATCAAGGCCAATGCAGGGCATGCTTTTATATGTAATTACTGACTTTAAGGTACTGGGTTAATTGATAGAAATTAAGAGGACTTTCCATTTACTGACATTGCATTTCGGAGTACCAGTTCACTACACTGGCTCCTTCTTTGCAGTTTGATCTAGCTGTTTTTAAACACGTGCCAGTGTGTGGCTAAGTAGACATTCATTACACTTTGCGGATTTTTTGCTTTTCTGTTCTGCACCTTTTAATTTTCTCTTAAACCCTATCAGAGAGGTAACAAACAGTGAAATACTTCCAATAATGATAGGAAGCATGGTCTGCAACTGCTCTGTAGAACATCATTAGCTTATGTTAGACATTCAGAAGAACTGCAAAGCCCTGTTCTGTGAAAAACAATGAGGTCCTTTTTTTCTTTATGCAGATTAGTATGTGTGCAAGTTTACTGTATGCATCTGATAATGCACTTAATATGGCCAGAAAATGTATATATATATATAGGAGATAAAATCTCAGTCCAGTGCAGTCTCATATCTGTGTGTAAGTTTGAGTCAGTGTGTCTTTCTGTTGTATGGTATGAGTGAGTTTATTCTTGAGAGCTGAGATGTGATCATCAACACTTGCCTGTA
>VWZY01002531.1:0-15520 GCA_013399075.1 Chloroceryle aenea | reverse complement strand
CAGGGTAGCTCCATCTGAGTCACTGCATTCCTTTTGACCATAGCTTTGGCCGTAGTGGAAACCATGGCTGAGTTTTCTTCTTGGAGGGCAATGACTTCCAGTTGACCCTGAATGTCCTGCCTGTGTCAACTGCTGTGCCACATATTTGTTTGCCTGCCCTGTTTGCTCGCTCTGTTTGCACTCCCCAGAACTGCTCGTTAGGGGCAGGGATGGTGACCATTGCTCCGTCGATGTCCAGATGTCACCTGTGGCTTTCATGAGGGCTGCTGCCTCATCAGGTGTCCACCTAATCCCCTGTTGTTTCCATACCAGAGGGAGACATTCGGGAGAAAAAAAAAAAGGAACCCCCATTAGCTAAGATCTGCGGCTTCACTGTGGGTCAGCTGTGCCTTGGAGCCGCTCTACTCAGCAATTCTGTGACTTCATCAGATGCTTCTAGGCAAAGCATATATAAGCATGTCTAGAGAAACAATAAAGTTGAACATGATTGCAACTCATATTGGGTCAGGATCATTGTTCCCAGGCCTTTTCCTGACACCAGTCCTTGGAGATAGTGGGGCTAGGGAGAGTTGGACTTATCTCTTAAGAGGTATGCCAGTTAATTTGTGTTGCTATAGGTCTAACACCAGACACACACTAACAGCATGTATGCTGTAGGTCTGTTTCCCTTTGAAGGGAGCATTTGGATGCACGTATAACACAGTTTTCCTGGGACTATAGGTCTGACACTATATGCGTGAACAGATGCACAGCAGTCCAGTTACATTCACAAGAAGAAGTTGGATGCATGAATAACACAATTTACAATTGCAACACATATGGATTCTTTAAGATTGCCAGATCAGATCTGGGTGATGGTTAATCACAATTCAGTATGCTGCGATGGTACCCTTCTTTTCCATTTCACTACTCAAGAATGTCCAAGCTATCTCACTCAGATTTTTACAGCTTAGTATGCAATGTCACATCAAATCATATATCAATGCTTCTAGACTATTTTTGTAATTTATGTTGTAAGATTGTTAAGGGCAAACAGAAAACATCTAATAGGTAAAGCTAGGAATTTATTGCTAGTATAAATGAAATCACAATGTAATCATCAAACTATTATTAGTGAAGATCTATTGTTTTAATGGAAAAATAAGTCAAAATTGCATGCTACAGAAAGTAAATTTCAAAATAATACAATTGAAATTAATAAACACAATACAAATAACTACTTTGTTTCTTATGCCTTTATTTAATGTTATGCATACCCTTTCATAGACTCTTAAAACCCTAGTGTTTATAGTGGCCATTTGGTAGTTTGATGGAGTGTACACATGTACATCATCACCATCCCACATCCTTTGCAGGAGGTGTATGCTCTTGGTATTACAGTCTCCTCTTCGTCAGTCTATGATCTACCTGGGGTACTTCTTATCTTTGGTAACATTTTCTTACAGTTCGTGATTTCTTAGTTTTTCTGTTGTAATGTAATATATACAGTGTTTTTATGTAGTTGTTCATATTCATCCTTTGTTCTATTTCTCCTAACCCTATTCTGACCATTGTGATTCTGCTATGATAGCCAGTCTTGTGCCCCATGAGTTGCATCCTCTGCTCCCACTTCTCAAGTCCTCAGCTACTATTCCATGCCTTTGCTTCTTTGCAATGTATCTTGCATGTATAGTCTTAACAAATCTCTTATTCTATGCAGAATACATTGTTTCATACTATTTATATAAAACCTTATGAAGAAAAATAAAATACAATAGACATAACCACTAGAAAAATTGCCGTTACAGCTAAATCAGGTATAAACAAAGCTTCAGGCAGGCCAAGACAATTTCAGATGAAGGAAACATCACAAGCCTCTGTGCTGACACATTGCAGACTCTGTACAAAGCTAGTGTTTGTTACTAGCAGTGCCGCTACTGCAATTGCTCTGCCATAGTGCTACAGGATCAACTGATAATCGCAGTCAAAACTAAAAATCCTAGCACTGTATGCATATATATAGGGGGGTGTGTATGTATGTGTGTGTAAAGTGCTACTGTCTCTTACAGAACCTTGTAGCACGTGTTCATATTTGCTCTATAGTCTCATGGTTTTTGATGTAAATAGAAATCCATCACCTTGATACCTACGTCCACCTTTACTCTAACTTTTGGTACTTGTACAATGCTGATAAAGCTCTAAAAAAGATCATGCTGTGGTTTATGATCTGGGAAAGTAATAACCTACTACAGAGTAGAATCACACCTTGCTTACCTGATCAGAACATTATGCCATTAATTCTTTGGATGAGGCCATGTAGAGTAAATCTGAAACAATATTTGATAGCGAGTCTCTGCAGGATATTACAGTCAGTATCAAAGCTAGTTCATGTTTAGCAGGGACAGTTACACAAACAACTGTTGGCAACAGTTAAGTCCTTTTAAGTCTGTTTATGCATGGGCACTCAGGAAAATGATATGATTGGTTCAATATCACTAAATTTCTAGATGACAATCACAATGACAATCTAGATGACATTCACAATGAGAGGGGCCTCAGATTGGTTACACTTGATTTATTGCAGAAATAAGCTGCAGCCAATTTCTGTATTTAAGAAAATGCTACACAGGCAACTTAAAGTAATTTTATATTTTTTTCTACATCTTTCATAAATTGTGGCTTGATTTCTCACATAGTACAGTATTGATAATACGCAGGTCATTGCATCCTGACTTGTTTTGAACTTGCAAGCTGTTATACCTTGAGTGAGCTTCCACAGCAACATACAGGACAACCACAGGATCAGGCCCAGCGATCATGGGTTCATGAGGGGCAGGACCTGGTTGCCTAACCTAATCTCCTAAAACCAATTGACCTTCCTAGTGGGTGAGGGAGAGGATGTGGATGTTGGATCTGGACATTAGTAAGGTCATTAACACTGTTTCCCATGGCATACTCCTAGAGTAGCTGGTGGCTCATGACATAGACAAGTGTGCACTTCACCATGCTAAAAACTGGCTAGCTGGCCGGGCCTGGAGAGTTTCAGTGAACAGAGTTAAATCTAGTTGGAGGCTGGTCACATATGGTGTTTTCCAGGGCTCAGTTTTGGGGCCAGTCTTGTTTAATAACTTTACCAATGATCTAGATGAGGTCATTGAGTGCTTCCCCAACACATTTGCAGATGACACCAAATTGATCAGGAGTGTTGATCTGCTCAAGAGTAGGAATGCTCTGCAGAGGGATCTGGACAGGTTGGATTGATAGGCATAGGTCAGTTTATGAGGCTCAACAAGGACAAGTGCCAAGTCCTACATTTCAGTCACATCAACCCCCAGCAATGCTACAGGCTTGTGGAAGAGTGGCTGGAATGTTCCTTGAAGAAAAGGACCTGGAGATGCTGGTCAACACCTGGCTGAACACGAGTGAGCAGTGTGCCCAAGGTGGCCAAGAAGGCCAATGGCATGTGGCATGTGTCAGAAATAGTGTGTCCAGACGGAGTATGGATANGAGTGAGGGGAGACCTTATTGCTCTCGACAACTACCTGAAAGGATGTTGTTGGCCTCTTTTCCCAAGTAATTATCAATAGGACAAGAGGAAATGGTCTTAAATTGCACCAGGGGAGGCTGAGATTAGATATTAGGGAAAAATTCTATACTGAAAGAGGGGTAAAGCACTGGAACATGCTGCCCAGAGAGGTGGTGGTGTCACCATCCCTGGGTGTTTATAAAAATGTGTAGATGTGACACTTCAGAACAAGTTTTAGTGGTCGTGATGATGTTGGGTTGACAGTTGGACTTGATGGTCTTCAAGGTCTTTTCTAACCTTTATGTTTCTCTGATTCTATAAATACGTTAGTGATTCAGCATGACCTTCATTATTTTCACCTTCATGGGTCATCAGGTTAAGTACAATAACAGAGTGCACAAGTAATCTCAATTTTCCCACTGTAACTGCTAGTAGCACATCGTCTAATAGTCACCCACATTTTGTTAAGAGACTGTTTCTTATGTGTTCTTCAGCAATCAAACATTAGGTACTTAACTGTCATAATTATAATTCCACAGAGCTAGAGGGGGTAACTTGGGGCTGTGGATTCCAGACATACTTTTTAGGACTGAGGATCTGATAACATGTTGCCATGTGGTTTTTGCACATAAAAATACCACGTTTCACCTTTTTTTTTTTTTTTTTTTTTTCCTCAGCTACATGTCTGAATAAATAAATGGCACAATAATTTCTTGATAGTGGTAGTGGAAACTCAATATATGCAACTGTAAATGGGTAATTTCTTTTACATTTATCCCTGAATTTATTTAAATAGGCTAGCTGTTCTGACTGAATACTAATGCTTTCATCTGAGTACTTATGCCATTAGCTACATTTATAAGCTAGCAACAAACATTAACATTAGTGCAGTGAAAGTGGGCAATCAAGACATTCAAGCTGGACCAGAAACTAGAGAGGTCTGAAATAGTCATAAGTGCTCCGTTTGAAAAAGCTGAGTTAAATACTATACTGTCATAAATAGCAGCTCTTAAACAGCCATTTATCTTGGCCTATTAAATGATTCATTAGGGACTAGGGAGGCACTAATGAATAAAATAGGCATAGGACAATACAGTACGGTCTTGATAAGTTAAACTGTGTAGCTCAGCAGATTTTGGGTTTACAGATGTACCTACAATTCCTGCAATACCTCTACCAAAAACATCACAGACTTCAATGCTGTACAGTAATGGGACTTCTATAATATTAGTGCAGATGATTTTGTTGAAAATTCAAGGAAGACATTTTATAGCACATGAAATTTGTTTAAAATCAAGAGTCTTCTGCCAAGCCATCTCAGCAATTACAGCTATTCCAAAACCAGCAACTTGGTTCAACTGTTAATAATGAAAGGGCACAGGTAATGAAAACATTACACAACCAGCAGAAAAATAATTACTAGATGTAATATCTGCTGAGTCCACTTGGGAATACAAGACTCCTCATGGGCATGCAGTACTTTCCTCCAGTGAAAACCCAACAGCAAAAAAGGCTGTTTAAGAGATAGCATTCATGCTGACTAATACTAGAGAACTCAGGAGACTAGGTTTGAACTGTAAGTGTATGGGCAAGATGTTAGCAGAAGCACCCTGAAACCCTCTCTAAACAAATTTTCTTCCTCCTGGGGAGCTTAGTAAGAGCAGCCTCCCTCCTTTAGTGTCAAAAGGTAGACAGGGTGAATTCCCACAGTATTGCACAATATATTTAGGATGCCTATGCTCTTCATCGCTGTTCCTCCTGTGTCTCTCCTTTCCCTTTTCATATGAAATCTTGCTTCTGTGAAGAAATGATATTTTTTCCATAGTCTTTCCACAGCATTGCAAAGCGTTGAAGTGTTGCAAGATCATTTTTTCAGGTAGTTCTTTATTTTGGTTACCCATCCTCCTACAGCACAGGAGTCCAGGATCTGAGGAATATGTTGTCTTAATTCAGCAAACTGGGATTATCAACGATGTGACAGCAGCAGATGTGAGACACTTTACATTAGTCTACCAAAGCAGTATTAGCCAGTTCAAATATGCATAAACAAAAATGCCTGCGTAAGGTCTTACGAGAACACTTTATACTATAAAATATCATCAGAGGTTGCACCCATGGTGAGATGTAATCATGCAGGCCTGAGCCAAGTTTTTTGAATTTCCCTCTGCCAGTCATATAAAAATATGTTCTGAAAGAGAAAGAAGTTGAAAACCGCTGCCTCAGCTGTACATACTAAAGACAGATTGTTAGGAATACCACAAGATATTGCTCACACATGGCTATTAAATGCTCAGGAAGAACTGAGTCATCCCACGTTTTTTAACTACAATTTAAAGATGATACCTAATATTTCATTTAAAATAGTAACTCAAGTAGAAACACCTACTAGTTTTGCCTAAGAATCATTAATGTAGCAGAAATAAACCTAAATTGGAGGAAGTAGAAGGAGAGGAAGAAAAAAAAAAGGCAGAACTACTTTTCCAGTAATAATTGAGGCTTAAAGTGAAAAAGAAATTATTGGAAAGTGTTTGTGCTTAACAGTCAAGATCATAGAAAATTACACTCTTGTATTACAATGATTCTTTTTGGTGATCTGTCATACATACTAGTCACCAAATTGTTATGTTTATAAAGATAATTAATCATATTTATTCACAGATGCAAAATCTCCATCTACCATATAGTGCCTACCTGTAAGATATCTTTGTCTACAAAGTGCAAGTTATGCAATATCAAACATGCTACAGCACATGTACCACTGTCAATAGTGATTATTTATTAGGAAAATTGATTCAAGTCCTCACTAGGAAGTTATCAGGTACATGATTTTATTCAGAGGAAAGAAACTTTCTGGTTTACAGTTCTGACCCATCCTTTAATGTGCCAAGTTGCAAAAAGCACTCCATAGATGTGAGAAGCAGAAATGCAATCTTCTTTGGAAATAAAAAAGGGCCTTATAATAAAATGGGATACTAAAGTCAAGGGACAGAGACTTCACAGCAGATTGTGGAGTAAGGAAGCCCAGCTAAGGCAGTCTGACTTGGGCTGAATGACAGAACATTTAATTCATATTTGCCATTGCTCTGCTCCAAACACTGTTTTCAGTCAAACCATGGAAAGACAGGTAAGACAAAGTGGGAGAGATGCATATATGTTACAGGGAAGGATGAAGAGAGGCCTTTGGGGAAAATAATACACACAGAGGAGAAGTAAGTTCTAGGCATGTTCAACATAATTTTCTGATTTCCAGAATTTAAAAATAAAAATGGAATTTTCAAAGTTCTGACTTTATTTAATATTCAAATCCATCTTCACTGTGTTTATTCTGTCTCATGCACATACACGGGCATTTGCTGCACTTTCCAGATATGCTTTTTCCTTGTGTTCTTAGATTTCACAAACAGTTACACATATATTTTCCCAAAACACCTACGTAGCAAATGTGTGAGTGGTGCTTTGGAGTGCAGATGTCACCTTGACCTGTCATACCTCTCCTTAGTGACTGAGGGATTTCATTTCATCTACACACTTAAATCTTATTTATAAGAGAAGGCTAGACTAAAAGAAACACCAAACACAACAAATGTCATCTGAATACTTTATAAGACCAGTGAAGATGGCTCCCTCAGCTCATTTTTGGATTAAAAAAAAACATTTTGAAGTCTTTCCCCTCTGAAGGAAAAGTCTCAGAATTGATCCTTCTGCGCAAATAATGGAGATTTGGGATGTGCCAAGCCCATTGAGCACTACCTTCTCTTTCTTCTAGGTTCTTTTATTATTTATTTCTCTGATCTGATAACTTTATCTCTTCTTTCAAATCAATTTTGTTTTTTTGGTGTTTTGTTTTAGTTTGTTTGGTTGGTTTGTTTGTTTGTTTTCTGGCTATGAAGTGTGCACAGAGAGTCTGTAGAACAGATGCATTTGCTGAGATGTTACACTGTAAATGAGAAAATGCTTTAATGGTGTTTAATCTGCATCTTTCAAAAAAACATTACTCAGCAAGGACACAGAAGTTCACATTGTAGATGATTAAAACCTTCTCAGGAGATTAAAACCATTTCCAGGAGAGTTTTAAAGCTCTTTGATTTTTATTCCTCAAACGTTAATTGTTGAAGCAACATGTTGATTAGTTATATGAGGGATCTACAGAATATTAAAAAAAAAAAAGAAGCTATATAAAAGATACATTAAAAATGTACATGTTCTTGATAAATATTACTAGTAGTGATTGCCACAAAAAAAAAAGTAGCTTCAAGACAGAAAAAATAGGAACTTTTAAAAAACACTCAAAGAAGAGACATATTGTTTCTCTGTCATTAGGAAAAAAGAATTAAAATTATTAGAATCCTCTGCTTAGCAATATTTAAATTCCCTACAGTGTGCAACTGAAGAAAACTGTATCACCTTTTATATTAATTTACATTTACATTAAGCAAACTGGAATTTTAACCAAAAAAAAAAAAGGGAAATAAAGATGACCCGTTTAATTTTACTTCACAGAATTCAATGTAAAACACCCATCCTTAGCATCCAACATTCAATTTCTTTCTATTGAAATGTGTAATTTTAAGAGATTGCACTTACATGGGCTTCATATATATATTTTACACTCCTAAAGTGAAGCTATTTTATTATTACAATCACATTAAATACAAGTGATCTAAAGAAAAGGATTTAAGTGAGATAAAAATGGAAACAAATGGAAATATAAAGTCAAATGACATTGCTTCTTAAATGTATTTGTTTTATGAAGTCCTCAAGTGTTATCATGGAATCTATAAAAAATGCAGTGAATATTGAAAAAACAGGGTGCTGAAGATTCGTCTCTTGAGTCAAATATATCAGAAGGCAAATGAACATCTCCTATGGGAGGCGCTGTGCTCTTTTTAAAACTATGATCCACCACTAAGTGACAGACACCTTAAATAGTCCGAGACTGGAAAAGTTTCTGTAATGAGGTACTAAAACTAGCGATACAGATTTAGACCCAGCAAGTTCAAAGCACTCAGTCAGCTTTTCACATGAATTTATTGTGCAGATTTACAGAAATGACTAAAAATATTCAGGATAACACAAGCTAAGAAGTGGTGTCTTACACATATGCAACATTTCTAATAGGTTTATTCTTATATCTGCTTCCTATTTAAATAGTATGGATAGAGAAAGAAATCAGTTGTAAACAATCCAATAGAATAATTCTGCTGTTAAGGAAGTGCCTTCTTGAATAGCAATTGCAGATAGCTGTTGGCAAGGTGACTAGTGGTAACATTAGCAGTTTTAATATGATCAGACTGATACACGTAAGTTAAATTCCCCACTGAATTTATGGTACTTAACAGAAATCTGAACTAAATCAAGAATTTAAAATGTATTTTTGGATCTGCTTCATTGCAACACCCAGGATGGGAATGTGCTGATCTACTCTGATCTGTACTGAACCCCCACCAGTTACTGTCTCCAGAGCTCAGAATTCAACTCTGGTCTTGCACAGAGGTACTGTCCACTTGCAGAGGAGCTCTGTACCAGTACCAGGATCTTCACAGTTACTCCTGCTGCTGGTGTCAAATTGAATTAATTTGATCCCGAGATGTGCAGCCTGATCCTACTGACTTGTACATTACAGTTTCTAAATCTCAAGAATGGGAGAGATCTCCTAATTTCTCACCAAATTTGTTATTGAAAACTACACCAGATTTTACAACTGCTTAACAAAATTAACATTTTTATTGTGCAACTTCTGACTCACAGCTGTACAATAACCAGGATACAATAATTGCTGTAAATTCATTGTCTAAAATGAGAAGTAGTTTTCTCAGTACTGAATAGGAGCCTAGTCCCCTAGAAGAACCTGACCCCAATGGAAGATAGGACCTTTTGCCTCTTATATTTACATTGCAGAAGTAGTTTAGTGACTTTCTATGGTTTGTATCCTTTGAAGCAACTGATTCAAACCTCTTTAGAGGTCTTCTGTGAAACCAACACTGGAATTAGATGGCATACCTAGGATGTGCCAGTAACATTCATACAAGTGGGAAAAAAATAAACAAAATTATAATTATTATCCATCACTCTGGTGATGTAGTTTTTATGAACACTGTTGGTGTAATGTTACAAATTGACCCAGTAAGTACACTCTGGGAATTCCTCTGAAAGTGGAATGCCCCAGAGCTCACATACAAGGTGATATTGGGACTTATATCTTTAGGAGGAAATTCAGGAATTCAGTATAGCAAAGGATTTTACTCTCTGCATGCATTTACTCAAAAGAAGACAGGAGTTACAAAGCTTTGTGGCTATTCTGCAATAATTCTGTCTTCCACCTACTCTCACCCAGGTGGGAGATTTTTTGGCATTTCATTCTAGATCGAGTCCCACCACCTTTTTTCTTTCCATCCTCTATTGAGTGAAAACTAAATAACCAAAGTTTTTAAACAAATATTCTTTATTACTATGCCAGGCGTGTGGGGGATCACTTCTCCAACCACACCTGCTAAGGGTTAGAAAACACAGGTTCATATAGAAAGGTTACATACATATGCATTACATTTCTTATTAATCTCTTACATATTCAGTGGATCATTATAATAATTCTCCACCCATTGTTGCCTGCTCACATTAATGCGGTAGTGCTCATCTGATGCACTCTGGTGGTCATTCGATAAAGGCTTGTAGTCTTCCTCAGCTCTAAACTTTTAACCTCAGTTGAATTGTGCCACTCCAGCCTGCTTGATGACCACTATCTGTTCTTGCCTTTCCTTATCTTCAAGGCCACCCTGTCTTATACTGTTCTTCACAACTTCTTTTATCAGTAAGGCTCTAGCAAAGGTGTAGGCAGTTTTCTCAAGATATATGCCCAAGGATAAGTCCAGATGGCTGTTATTCAATGTTAACAAATTCTTAACTCTGTGTTAAATGTTTATCCTACTCACTACAGATTATTGATTTTTCTGCTATCAGGTCCTTCTGAAATACCATATCATTTTGAATTGATGTTCAGATGTCTGTTTCTTATGTTCCCTAGGCTATTGTATGGAGACACAGTTGTTTCATAGGGACTTGAGAACAAATCAGAGTCAACATTCCTGTTTTAATTTCAGGAAGGCCTGAGAGAGCAATTTGCAATAATCACAGAAGAGTGGCCTCTAGAGAGTCACAATAATAGCAATATCAGAATCAATACATCATTTCTGAGAGACAATGGATGATGTTTTTCATAGAAATTTTCAACTTTCCCAAGATTGTTCCCTTCCTCATCTCAGCAGCCTCTTACCTTTCACCCATGATCTTGATGTTCTTAATCTTAACAGTCCTAACCCACTTTGTCTTTGCTGATAGCTCACAGTTTCCAAAGTTTCTGTGTTCCTTCATGGCCATCTTGATGGCAGCCACAACAAAGAATGTAGTATGTCCTGACCCACCAATCCCTTTCTGCAGGAACTGTATCATATTTCCCATATATCTTGGATGTATAATACAATCTGCATGAATCATCCTCTGGGATGCTGATCTCTCCCCACTGGTCTGCAGATGTTTGCAGTTAGGTGAAACACACCTTTTTACCTCTAAGCTATCTCACAGAGCTCTTTCCTTTTCCATTTGCAAATCGAACCAAATTTACAACAGAGATTCTATTAATTCATATGCCCCTTTGCTTTTTACTTTAAAAACAGAATCTTATTTCTATCACTAAAATCTGCAGTCTATCAGAGGCTTTTTACATTATTATTGTTGTGGTTATTATTATATTCACTTTTTCTTTCTTATTTTTTTTTCTCCTCAGGAGAGGAATCCTCCTAAATCTCTGTAAATCTCAAGAATTTTCATTTGCATATTGCTGCTTTTTAAGCTGTTCAAATATGTATATGTTAGATGAGTTGAGTCCTGTGAGCCAATCTTATGTATCAGTAGTAACATCCTTCTTTTACTTTCAGTACAACTAGTTGCTCTCTGTGCTCTAGATTGTCCCTTATTTTCCATAAAAGCCATGCACTAATCCCTAATTACTCCCTTTTAAAATAATGTTTGTCATATCAAATGCTTTATTGAAATTCAGATAGATTACACAGACATATATATATATGCAGATATATCCTGGTCATATGCACTATCAATTTACATTTCTTTCCCAACTGAACCACACCACTGTAAGATCATTTCAGCCCTACAGAGGTCAAATGCTCTTACAGTGGTCCACATGATGAAATTTCTTTTAGGGAGAATAAATTCCAAGTTCATTATAATTTTATTCTTGGGTTCTTGTGATGCAAAACACTTTGCCCCAAAGATAGGACTAAACAACATAAAATGTATATTCTCTGGGAAAACTGACATGAAGGAGCTATATTTGTGATCATCACACCAGGTATATTTTATTCATAATAGTTATTTTAGCAGAGGCATCTTTGTGCTAAATGGTCCTTCCCCTGTTGTGGAAATAATAGGTTTTATAGTTCCTGCAGAGATGTCTTCACTAAGTGCCACTCTTACACAGATCAGTCAGTACTAGTAGCAAAAAAAAGAAATGCTCTGAAAAAAAAAGAATAAATAAAATGTCACCTTTGAAGGGATACAAGATTTGTCATACCAAATCTGTATATTCTTTCTCTATGGCAAATACAGAATGCATTTTCAGGTGACAAGAATATTCCTGACACTTCAGAATAGGGAGAAAAATAATAAATTTTAAAAATTAGTAAAAGAGCTAATCAGCCTAACTGCTTAGGAGTATTCTTTCCTGATGCTCACAGTGGATATCATGAAGCACCTGTGAAATGTGCTTACATCGAGTTCAGTGGAGCTGGTGCCTAAGTGCACAGAGGATTAAGTTTGCACTAAATACAGCTGTACTATGAACATTGTCTCTGGGAGCAAACAAATTCATAGTGGAGATGATAAAATCAGCCAGATTCATGCCTCAGAGATGAGACAAAGGGATGAAAGCCACTTTTAAAATTTTCACCAGTTCATATGACCAAGATCAGAGACTTGTCCATTGTCACAAAAGTGTCCACTGTGAAAAATTACAAAATTTTAAAAAGCTACAGCTTCATTGAACTCTCCACCCTCCTTTACCTCTTTTTTCTCCATGTTTTTTTACAGTTCCCTTCTTTCTTATGTCACACCCACCTGAATAATCATAGGAAAATTTTTTTCATCCACAGGAAAAGTTTTTTCATCCACCTGTCAGAGTAGTCCATTTGGGTTTGCCTTTTCTTTTCTTTACCCATTACCAGATTGGGAAAGTAGTCTGGAACTGAAAATAAAGGTAAGAAAGAAAAGGAGTTAGGAAAAAATATATATAATCAGTCATCATATATATTATGACATTAAAGTGACCCCTGTGATAATAATGGAGATGATTTTAAAATTGTATTTTTTCTTTTCACTTTTATCTGGCTAAAAAAAAAAAAAAGAAGAAAAATAATTTCCTTTTAGCTGAGTGGGATTATTGCTAGCAAGGAAAAAGCAGGAAATCGTGGCACAAAAACTTACAGTGTCTTGTTGAAATTTATACAGAAAATGTGAAAAGTAGATCAGGAAGATCATCACATCCCTTGTGTCTTTACACTTAAGTCTCTTAGTGATATGAATGTATCAGAAGTTGTGATTGTGTATGAATTTTAAAGGGGCAGAATATGTCCCATCATGCCATCTAGGGAAAAGTATGAAACCCTGCTATATGCTTTAATTTATTCTCCTCTGTACAAACTCCTTGTGTATGCAGAAAGGAACATTGCAATGATTAGATTTAACAGGGTTAGGACTCCCTGATGTCTCGCCTGTGCAGTCATTATTAAAATTCCTATAGAAGGACCATTTTAATTTCATTTAATTGTAAAATTCAAATTTTGTTATCTCTTCCATTCATTTATAATTTAATTCATTACATATTATTTATTTTATTTTTCTAAATTTTATTTTCTATTACACCTCTACTTCATCTTCCTAACACATGATGTCTCTTACTATACAGTGTTCTCTGTAACAGGCTTAGTCCTGTTTGTCGGTCATTGATTTCTTGATTGCAGTTCTCTACAAGCCACTACAAGACCCATGTTCCTTGTAACAGAAATGCATCTATCTATACAGGTAGTTGTTTTTCTTACTTAACTCATTCTCTGCAGTGCAAAATAAATCTCGTATTTTGTTCAAGTATAACTTCACTAGACAGAATAAACGGATGAAAGGGAAGAACTGACAGATAGCAAAGACCCATTTTGCTAAGTACCCCTGCTGCTCTGGTTTTGGCCAGGAAACTAATCTCATTTCTGCTCTAGATACACACAGTTTTAACTGCTCCAACGACTGAATAGAAGTCTCTGGATCATTTGGTAGTGGATGAACAGGAACATATTTCTGTCACATGCTGACTGACTGTTGCAATCTGTTAATTTTTATTTTGTTAAATGGGGCTGGGCAAAACGGACATACTCATGCTGGGGCCATTCTAGCTCTTGGTGGTGGTGTTAACCGATATTGCTCAGAAAGAAAGGCTGCATTTCTCACTTATACTCTATCCTACTTTTATTTGGAACTGTGAGATCTCTTGTTAGTATATGTGCATCTTCTGTAACAAATAGCATAGAAAGGTATTTTTCAATATCTAGAACTCCTTCCCTTTAATAATTGTCCACATAGCTCCTATGCATGTGCTTTATAAGAAAAGCAAGACAAAAGCTAGATCATCCATTCTAAAAAGAAATCTCTCAGGTCAGCATCATTTAATAAATGAAAGCAAGAGTGATTTTAGCCATAATCCAACCCTTTTAGAATGGATTGTGAGAAAGATATAAATTAAGTCTCATTCAGATGACAACAAATGTTTCAAAATCTGCTGTATATGGGCCAGATTTCTTGGGCCAGATATGGGCCAGAGAGTTAAGTACAGTGTTTTCTTGAATAAACTAATACAATCACAGTGATCTCTTCTCCTTAAATATGCCTTATGAAGTTAAGAAAAAAAATAAATGTTCTTTTACATATTCTCAATGCTAAAGCAATGGTTGAAAACTTTAATTCATTAACGTCGTCTCTTTTATTGCTGGATTCAGCTCCAGCTCTAGAGAAAATAAACCTTGTATTTCTGAAAAATAACCCTTTTTTTTTTCTACACTAAAGGTCAAGGCAGAGATTAACCATCAGGGATCACACTTGTGAACTTCACCAGTGCATGAACACTGTAGCTGAGTTTGACTCCAATCTTGATGTCACTGATTAGCTCACTTATACTGGTGACCTTCAGGTCCAACAACACATGACCTCTGGTAGGGGCTGTTTATTACCTGGTTTAAGGAGTTATTTGAGATACACTTCAGGAGTCTCACTGATTGCCTACAGCTTTCCACGCTACTTTTCCAGCAGATGTTGGAGTGGTTGAAATCTCTCAGTAGGACAAGAACCTGTGAGCATGAAGCCTTCTGTTGCTGGATTAAGAAGACTTTGTCAGTAGGCTTTCCTTGACCAGGCAGCCTGTAGTAGACACGAATCACAAAGTTCCTTGTGTTACCTCAGTCTATAGTTCTTACCAATAAGCTTTTTATCTCCTTACGGATATTGTTTAGGGACAGCTTTTCACACTCTATCCATTTCTTGAGGGCAATGTTAACATCCTTCTTCCTCGCTTGTTCCTTCTGAACAGCCTATAGCCATTGATAGCTGAACTTGTCATGGAATTCACCCCACGAAGTTTCAGTAATGGCCACTAGGTTATAGCTTCCTAGTAGCCTGAGAGCTTCCAGCTCCTCCTGTTTGCTGCCCAGGCTACATACATTGGTATAGAAGTTGTTGANGTATAGAAGTTGTTGACCATGTCACCTGCTTCAAGGAATTCCCCTTAATTCTTTTGAGGCATTTTGCTTATGTTCCCTCTTGGTTCTTATTACTGCAGGAGCCCCTGTCTCATCTCCATAAAACTTAAAGTGTGCTGCAGTGTCCATAGCACACCTCAGAGCAACAGGCTGAGGATTCTCACTAGCACCCTGTCCCTTTAACCATGGCATATCATCCCACAGTTTG